>CM077148.1:133784491-134325564 GCA_039583875.1 Platanthera guangdongensis | reverse complement strand
ATTTTTACAAAGATGTATAAAAGGCATCTCGTTTTCTAAATTCTTTAGAGAGATGAATAGTGACTAAATTATTCATTATTATGGTTCGGTAGCCGCCTCTGTGCTTCGTCTACCATCTTCGTCGAAGGAAAAGAAAACTTCTCCCTCCCGTTCGCGCACGAAGAACTCCGGGGATCCAGGACAACAACGTCTTACAAGAGTTGATCGGTTACAAGACATGAAGATTTCAAAAAGCATCGACACATGATTGCTCAATGGAGAATCGTCCTTAAGGGAGATTCAAACATATTCTTTGTATACCTTGTTGTAGTTTTTCTTTTCTCTATACTTTTTTTTTGGTGAGCAAAATCGAGACCTTGAAGGTCGTCGGAATCTGGGGAGGATTCCTTAGAAATCATTCCGGGGAATGGATGTCGAGATCGGGTGATTTAGTTTTGGGCTCTAAGACACTTGCTGTAACGCCCCGAATTTTGTGTGCGAGTTGGTCGCGGAAAAAAGAGTTTTTGGTGCCTGTAGGGGTACACGGCCTAGGACACGGGCGTGTCCAAGGCCGTGTCTGGCTGGTGATTTTTTTGGTCGTTTTCAACCGAGAAGGACACGGCCAGGAACACGGCCAGATGACACGGGCGTGTCATCCGACACGGGCGTGTGTCAACCCGTGTCCCTACCCGTGTCCTGATGGGTCGTGTCCGTTGCCGTGGCGGTTATGCGTGACACGCCCACGAACACGGGCGTGTCGAGGAACCCGACACGGGCGTGTCAGGTCAGACACGGGCGTGTCTTGGCCCGTGTGCGTTTCTCAGTTCGACGATCGTGCCTGGATCGAGGCACACGGCCATGGACACGGCCGTGTGCCAAGCCGTGTGCGGCCCAGGTCTGGGGAATTTTGTGCAGATCCGAGCCATTCATTTTCTTTAATTAGGATCTGATGGCCCAGATTTAACCCTGCTCTGTTAAGGCCGGGAATAGGGAGTTATTCCCTCATTTTTCTCTCCAAAGTTCTCCCTTCCAAAGTGAGAGAGGAGAGGAAGAAGAAGGAGGTTTCCGGCCGCCGGCGGAGCATCGGAGAGTACCGTTTCGAAATCGGAGAGCGGATCCGTGGAGGGAAGGTCATTGCGAAGAGTTCTAACCGCGTAGTTTTTCCATGGCGCAAAACGGACTACAAGGGTAACGATTCTCAACTCGAGCGCTTGAAGCTCTTTCTTTCTGCATAGAGGGAATCCCGCTCCCGCGAGTATGCGGTGAGTGCGTGGTGTTCCTTGGGGTTGACGGGAATAGTCCCCCTTGTGTTGCATGTAGAGCCGGAATCGTAAGTACGGGCATAGGCATTGTGTGTGAAGCCTACCCGGACGTGTTTTGTCTGGATCGGTGATGTTGCATTTGATGTGGTTTTGCCGGAGAAGACTCCGTGCTTTGGATTTTTCGGGTTTCCACGCGGTAGATTGCAGCAGGGATCCTTGAAGGTTAGCTTCAAGGCGCACCCGGAAATTGAGCGGAAACGTGTTCTGCTAACTTGGCGGTCTGGGAACCGGCCTTGATCATAACTGGGTTATGAGATTGTTTTGGAAAATTTGGGATCCGAGAGAAGCTTGGCCCGCGCAAAGTTCCTTAAATTGGACATGCGGCGTGAGCAACGGGCAAGTGGAATTGGACCTAGGCTATGTGGTTCGGTGCGAGAGACCCGAAGACGGGGACTGGCCGTTGGCATAGTCGGAGCCTTAGACGGTGGTCAGAAAGGCTAAATGCTCACATGTTGTTGCCATCCTGGGGGTGGTGGTGAATGCACTGATGGGTCAGGGTTCACCATGAATGTGCCCTGAGTGCACGGGGTGTTTGGCCGTGCGAGCCTACACCTGTGGCGAATTATAATTGCGCTATATATATATTGTTGGGCTAATGTTATGCAGGGAAAGAGCACCGCCGTCCCGAGTAAGGGGCGGGGTCGTTATAATTTGGTCGGCTTTTAGCTGACCGTTGCTTTATTTGCCACCGTGCGGTGGTATGTGCTTGCAGGTGCTGCGGAGCCGAGCGCCAAATAGCGGGCTGGAGCCCATGTTGCTGTGCTGGCCCTAGAAGGCCGTAGAATAGTTCTATTTATATATTTCATGTGTGGCCGGCCTGCGAGCCGATGTATGTAAAACACTATTTATGAAGTGAACATTTGTAAGGCCATAAGGCCATGTACCTGTTTTTGTGTATTTGGGGTTTCATTCCTGTTGTTGTAGCTGTGGACATTCATTTGATGGATTTATTTTTGGGTTCTTTCAACTTTAAAAATCTTCCGCTAGAATGCTCTGTGATTAGGACGAGTAGTCTTAATTGGTTGGTTTGATTATTCATTTAGTAACCCTTCCGACTGTCTGTGGTATATGGCGTCGGGTTCCAGCTGGACCTTCTGTTATATGCCATGCGACGGATGGGGGTGTTACAATTTGGTATCAGACTTCTGGTTACGGTCAAGCTTAAATGAATTCGTGGGCGAATTCTTTTAAGGGGTGGTGAGCACATGTGTGCGTCATCGTTATAACATCAAAAAGAACCCATGAATGTCCACTTAGGAATGAAAAATACACTTGTTTGGTGGAACCTGAGTGTTCCAATGATTGCTTTTAGCAATTTGTTTGTTGTCTAATCGTGTGTCTTTGCTAATTTAGGCAGCTGGGAGCGGTGCTGGTCAGTCAGAGCGTCCGCAATCAGCGGAAAGTAGTGCACCAAGGGACGTGCCTGCTACACCTCCTTCAGCGGAAACCATCAGGATGGTGGCTGAAGCCGTGTTCGCAATGATAAATGCCCAACCTGCAGGGCAAATGCATCGCGCACCTCCTGCAAATGAGCAAGAACCGGTTAGGGCGCAGAGCCGAGAGTGGTGGAACACGCGGCAGTTGAGTTAGTAGAGCCGAGGAGAACTACGGAGAGGCAGCTAAAGCACGTGATGGGCTTTAATCCTCCGAGGTTTAATGGGATTGGAACACCAACTCAAGCTGAGGACTGGCTCTCTTCCATAAAGAGGGTGTTGACGGCCACAATGACTGATGTGTGGCAGAAGACCACCATAGCGACTTTTCTTTTGGAAGGAGAAGCGAGGATGTGGTGGGACGAGTTGGAGTTTCATCTTCTAGTGGAAAGGCAGCTTGCGGATGTGCCGATGGAGGAATTTTCAAGATTGTTCCTAGCCAGATTTGTACCTTCTGCTCAGAGGTTGGATATGGAGAATCAATTTCTTGGGTTGACTCAGGGATCCAGAAGCGTGGACGAATATCTGCATGAGTTCACACGGTTGGGTCGTTATGCTGGTGCTATGTTTTCAGAAGAAGAGAGGAAGACCAACCGATTCTATGAGGGTCTTCGCGGCGATTTACAGTTACTCCTTGCTGGGCCTAAGGCGCAGGGCTTCCTAGCCTTGGTCAATTCAGCCCGATCGTTGGAAAAGGTTGCGAAGAAAGTTCAAGAGAAGAGGGACCCAGGAGAAAGGAAGACCGAGTTCAAGGTGCCAAGTAACAAGACAGGTTTCCGCAGATGGAACAAGAAGCGGAGGACTTCAAACTCAGCCCCTTCGGCTGATGCATCGGGGGCAACTACAAGTCGAGTCCCCGGGGCTTGCTACAACTGCGGGAAGACGGGGCATTTTGCTCGAGAGTGTTGGAGCGGACGTCCAAAGTCCGAGAGGAGACCTGGAGCGACTTATGAGGAGAAGGGAAGGCGGTGGAGTCAACCGCATCCCATCATGCTCCAGCCCAGCCTAGAGTCTACAACCTTGGCCTACAGGAGGCCATTAAGCAAGCAGACGTGGTGACAGGTATGAGTTAAATTACAGTGGTTTAACTTTTATAGTTGTTACCTTCGTATTTGTTAGCTTACGTTTGTTAGTGCTAGGCTTTGTGTTGATCTTTGGGTTTCCGGCGAGAGCCCTTTTTGATACGGGGGCATCACATTCCTTCTTGTCTGAAAAGTTTATATCGCGCATCGGAGTTCCGTTCTCGATGGCAGAAAACAAGTTGGATGTGTTGTTGCCTAATGGGTGCTCAATGCGTGCGGATAGGATTTGTGTTGTGAAGATTCGGATTGGAGACCGGGAGTTTGATTTGCGGGCGTTGGTTCTACCATTAGTGGAGTTCGACGTAATTTTCGGTATGGATTGGCTCTCGGAGCAAAGTGCATGTATTGATTGCAACCGTAAAGAAGTCAAGTTGGGTCTGGACACTGAACGGGAGACTACTTTTGCGGGCATGAAGGGGTCAGGGAAAGTTCTGATATCGCCCTTCAGGTGTTCAAGGAAGTTCGGTCTGGGGCAGAACTGTATGTCACTCTAGTGCAGACTGCGACGCCTAAACCTAGTTTGGGCAACATCCCAGTTGTGTCCGAGTATCCTGATGTGTTTCCAGATGATCTCCCAGGAGCCCCTCCTCAGCGGGAGATAGACTTTACTATAGAGCTGGTACCGGGTGCCAAACCGGTGTCACGCTCCCCCTATAGGATAGCCCCAAGAGAAATGGCAGAGTTGAAGGTGCAACTGCAAGAGTTGCTAGAGCAAGGTTATGTGCGTCCAAGTTCGTCGCCTTGGAGCGCACCAGTTCTCTTTGTTAAGAAGAAAGATGGGAGCTTGCGGCTTTGTATCGATTATCGGGAATTGAACAAACTTACGGAGAAGAACAAATATCCAATCCCGAGGATTGACGATCTATTTGATCAGCTGGTTGGATCAACTGTATATTCGAAGTTAGATTTGAAGTCCGGTTACTATCAGTTGAGGATAAGGGAGAGCGACATCCCAAAGACAGCATTTAGTATGCGGTTTGGGCATTACGAGTTCACGGTTATGCCGTTTGGGTTGACGAATGTGCCATCCGTATTTATGGATCTGATGAATAGGACGTTCAGAGAATACCTGGATCAGTTTGTGATAGTATTTATCGATGATATCCTGGTGTATTCGCGGTGCGAGGAGGATCATTACAAGCATTTACACATGGTGTTGGAGACATTGAGGAAAAGTCAGTTGTATGCAAAGTTCTCCAAGTGTGAGTTCTGGTTATCCTCGATAGCGTTCCTTGGTCATGTTGTCAGTGGAGAAGGAATAGCTGTGGATCCGGCGAAGATAGTGGCGATACGGGAGTGGCCTACTTTGACTACGGTGGCAGAGGTCCGGAGTTTTCTGGGGCTTGCTGGCTACTACAGGCGCTTCGTAGAGAACTTCTCGCGGATAGCACTACCACTCACGACGTTGACAAGAAAGGATCAGAAGTTTGTGTGGTCTCCGGAGTGCGAACAGGCTTTTGAAGAATTGAAGAGGCGGTTGACTACGGCGCCCATTTTATGTTCGCCAAGTGGAACCGAAGGGTTCGAGATCTATAGTGATGCTTCGGGCAGTGGTTTGGGCTGTGTTCTGCTACAGCATGGGAGAGTGATAGCTTATGGTTCACGACAACTGAAGGTTCATGAGAGGAATTATCCAGTCCACGACTTAGAGTTAGCAGCCGTGATATTTGCTCTTAAGCTTTGGAGGCACTATCTGTACGGTGTGAAGGTCGATATTTACACCGATCATAAGAGTTTGAAGTACCTATTGGACCAAAAGGATTTGAACATGAGGCAGAGGAGGTGGATGGAGTTCTTAGGGGACTACACCTTCAAGATACACTATGTGCCTGGGAAGGGAAATGCAGTGGCGGATGCGTTGAGTCGTAAGATTCCCGCACAAGCCAATTGGTTATCAGTACATGATGAGAGATTGGTCCAAGAGTTGGAGGCATTGGAAATATCTTGCGTCGATAAGCAGTCAAGTGACGAGGCAAAACTGTTTTGGACAGAGGTGCAATGTGACCTAGCGGATAGAGTTCGGAGGGCTTTGGTTCAGGATAGCAGCATGAAGCAAATCTTGGATGAAGCTTTGGATGGGTCAAATTCCCAGTTTGTGGTTGAAGATGGGTTGCTAAGGAAGGACAGTCGTCTATGCGTTCCTAGTGCGGATAATATTCAGGAGGAGTTGATGTATGAGGCTCATCAAACCAAGTACTCAATCCACCCGGGAAGCACTAAGATGTATAGAGACATGAAGAAATTATTCTGGTGGTCGGGTTTGAAGAAGGATGTGGCACTTTATGTGGCCAAGTGCCGTACTTGTGCATTGGTGAAGGCGGAATGCCAGAAGCCCGGAGGTTTCTTGAAATCCCTTCCTATCCTAGAATGGAAGTTCGACGATATATCTATAGATTTTGTGCACGGTTTGCCGAAGTCGCAGAAAGGAAATGACGCCATTTGGGTGGTCGTAGATAGATTGACAAAAGTGTCGCACTTATCCCAGTGAGAAAGGAGGATCCAGTGGAAAAGTTAGCCAAACTCTACGTGGATAATATTGTACGATTGCATGGTGTGCCTAGAAGTATTGTTAGTGATCGAGATGGACGCTTCACGTCAAATGACTGGAGGTTGGTGCATGGTCTGTTGGGTACTAAGCTAAAGTTCAGCACAGCATTTCACCCGCAGACAGATGGCCAAACCGAGAGAGTCAACAGGACTATGGAGGACATGCTTCGCATGTGCGTCCTAGATTTCGGGAAGCATTGGGAGGATCACCTGTACATGGTGGAGTTTGATTACAACAACAGCTTTCAGGCAAGCATTGGAATGGCGCCTTTCGAAGCCTTGTACGGAAGGAAGTGTCGTACGCCGTTGTCTTGGTTGGAGGCAGGCGAATCAAAGTTGTATAAACGTCAAGCGGTGGAAGATGCCACTTCAATGATACGGACAATTCAGGAAAGGCTGAAGATTGCTCAGGATAGACAGTCAAAGTATTACAATGCCAAACATAGAAATGTGGAATTCAACGTTGGCGACATGGTATATTTGAAGATCAAGCCGTTCAAGGGTGTATCGCGGGTTCGACGCTTGAAGAAGCTGAGTCCGAGATACCTTGGACCATTTGAAATCCTGGAGCGTGTTGGCGAGGCGGCGTATAGATTAAAGCTGTCGACGGAGTTGAGTGGGCTGCATGATGTATTCCACGTATCGGTGTTGCGTAAGGCAGTGCAAGAGCCTTCGCAGATCGTTGCGGACAATCAGGTACCGGTTGACTATGAGTTAACAACAAGGGTCAAGCCAGTGCGAATTGAAGATGTTGCAGTCAAATGACTCCGCAACAAGGAGGTCCGAATGGTTAAAGTCCGTTGGGATAATTACGGACGTGAGGAGCTTTCTTGGGAGCGAGAGCAAGCTATGTTGGAGGAATACCCCGAGTTATTCCACTCAGGTATCATTTAGCTTTTGTGTACCTTTGCTTAATTTCGGGATGAAATTCCTTAAGTGGGGGAGATTTGTAACGCCCCAAATTTTGTGTGCTAGTTGGTCGCGGAAAAAAGAGTTTTTGGTGCCTGTAGGGGTACACGGCCTAGTACACGGGCGTGTCCAAGGCCGTGTCTGGCTGGTGATTTTTTGGTTGTTTTCAACCCGAGAAGGACACGGCCAAGAACACGGCCAGATGACACGGGCGTGTCATCCGACACGGGCGTGTGTCAACCCGTGTCCCTACCCGTGTCCTGATGGGTCGTGTCCGTTGCCGTGGCGGTTATGCGTGACACGGCCACGAACACGGGCGTGTCGAGGAACCCGACACGGGCGTGTCAGGTCAGACACGGGCGTGTCTTGGCCCGTGTGCGTTTCTCAGTTCGACGATCGTGCCTGGATCGAGGCACACGGCCATGGACACGGCCATGTGCCAAGCCGTGTGCGGCCCAGGTCTGGGGAATTTTGTGCAGATCCGAGCCATTCATTTTCTTTAATTAGGATCCGATGGCCCAGATTTAACCCTGCTCTGTTAAGGTCGGGAATAGGGAGTTATTCCCTCATTTTTCTCTCCAAAGTTCTCCCCTTCCAAAGTGAGAGAGGAGAGGAAGAAGAAGGAGGTTTCCGGCCGCCGGCGGAGCATCGGAGTACCGTTTCGAAATCGGAGAGCGGATCCGTGGAGGGAAGGTCATTGCGAAGAGTTCTAACCGCGTAGTTTTTCCATGGCGCCAAAACGGACTACAAGGGTAACGATTCTCAACTCGAGCGCTTGAAGCTCTTTCTTTCTGCATAGGGAATCCCGCTCCCGCGAGTATGCGGTGAGTGTGTGGTGTTCCTTGGGGTTGACGGGAATAGTCCCCTTGTGTTGCATGTAGAGCCCGGAATCGTAAGTATGGGCATAGGCATTGTGTGTGAAGCCTACCCGGACGTGTTTTGTCTGGATCGGTGATGTTGCATTTGAGGTGGTTTTGCCGGAGAAGACTCCGTGCTTTGGATTTTTCGGGTTTCCACGCGGTAGATTGCAGCAGGGATCCTTGAAGGTTAGCTTCAAGGCGCACCCGGAAAATTGAGCGGAAACGTGTTCTGCTAACTTGGCGGTCTGGGAACCGGCCTTGATCATAACTGGGTTATGAGATTGTTTTGGAAAATTTGGGATCCGAGAGAAGCTTGGCCCGCGCAAAGTTCCTTAAATTGGACATGCGGCGTGAGCAACGGGCAAGTGGAATTGGACCTAGGCTATGTGGTTCGGTGCGAGAGACCCGAAGACGGGGACTGGCCGTTGGTATAGTCGGAGCCTTAGACGGTGGTCAGAAAGGCTAAATGCTCACATGTTGTTTCCATCCTGGGGGTGGTGGTGAATGCACTGATGGGTCAGGGTTCACCATGAATGTGCCCTGAGTGCACGGGGTGTTTGGCCGTGCGAGCCTACACCTGTGGCGAATTATAATTGCGTTATATATATATTGTTGGGCTAATGTTATGCAGGGAAAGAGCACCGCCGTCCCGAGTAAGGGGCGGGGTCATTATAATTTGGTCGGCTTTTAGCTGACTGTTGCTTTATTTGCCACTGTGCGGTGGTATGTGCTTGCAGGTGCTGCGGAGCCGAGCGCCAAATAGCGGGCTGGAGCCCATGTTGTTGTGCTGGCCCTAAAAGGCCGTAGAATAGTTTTATTTATATATTTCATGTGTGGCCGGCCTGCGAGCCGATGTATGTAAAACACTATTTATGAAGTGAACATTTGTAAGGCCATAAGGCCATGTACCTGTTTCTGTGTATTTGGGGTTTCATTCCTGTTGTTGTAGCTGTGGACATTCATTTTGATGGATTTATTTTTGGGTTCTTTCAACTTTAAAAATCTTCCGCTAGAATGCTCTGTGATTAGGACGAGTAGTCTTAATTGGTTGGTTTGATTATTCATTTAGTAACCCTTCCGACTGTCTGTGGTATATGTCGTCGGGTTCCAGCTGGACCTTCTGTTATATGCCATGCGACGGATGGGGGTGTTACACTTGCTTATGCAAAGGTGAAGATTCGGCTCGAAGACCTTTCTTGGAGGGAAAGGGGGAGAGCTAACCGATCTGAGTAGTGGGTCGATATAGAAAACCAAAAGCGTTTCTTCCTTCACCGCCTCCGATCTCCGGCGTCATGGGGATCAAGTTTTTGTAATTGATAAAAACAGTTGTTGATTCAGTTTTAATAAACTACATTTCTTATTTTTGTTTATTTCTTATAGCATAGTGATTATTAGTCGGTGATTCACTAAAGGGTGCATAGATCTCAAAGGAGGAATTTACCCAGAAAAATGAAATTTGTGACCTAACGTCCCGCAGTAGATTCCAGTACTTGTTTTTTGGACCATAATTTCAAATTTAAAATTTACGCGTAAACCCTATTCACCGCCCCCTCCCCCCCTTAAAGTTGGCTACTAGATCCAAAAAGTGGTATCGGAGGGAGGTTACTTCAAAAAGGGCTTAAATCCTTAAGTAAGATTGCCAACGTGGTTCACGCTTTCTCTAAGGGACAAGGTGTGAGTAGAACTCCACTGTTTATGGGGAGTGACTACAGTCACTGGAGAATCCGAATGAAAATCCTTTTAATGAACCAAAATATAGACGTGTGGGCCATGATCGAAACAAAATACACTGCACCCACTATGACTGTAGTTGACACCGTATTAGTCAAACTGCAAGATAAGTGGGATGACACTGATAAGATGAGATGTACCAACAATGCCAAAGCCATGAACTTGTTATTCTATGCATAGGATAAAACTGAATATAATAGAATATATAATTGTGAAACTGCGTATGATATATTCAATTACTTGAGCTTACTCATGAATGTACCTCGCAGGTGAAGGAGTCGAAGTTGTTCCGACTCGAATCTGAATACGAATAATTCTGCATGGAGATCTACGAGGAGGTGGATAGCAAGAATACCCGCTTCACCAATATTATCAATGCCTCGAGATCCCTTGGGAAGAGCTACACAAATGGAGATCTGGTGAGGAAGATCTTGCGATCTTTTCCTCCACATTTCAACCAGAAGGTGACTGTTATTGTTGAATCACATGATATTAGCACCCCGGAGATAGAGAGCCTTATTGGAAACCTAAAGACACATGAACTCGAATTAAAGATTCAAGATGTGGAGTATTGAAAGATTTTCATTTCAAGGGTAGCTAAACAACTAGATGGGGGTGAATAGGTTTTCTTGACTTTTAATATTTTCATTAACTTGGTGGGTTGTGTGTTAGCTAGGTTAGCATGCTTTCAAGACAATCCACAAAAGCACACATAATATTTATAGTAGTTCCTCGGATTATATGTACGTCCAATGTCCATCACCTCTCTAACAGCTTGTTAGACAAGGCCCCTTCTCCAAAACTCGGATCCTAAGAGCTTACAACACGATCCCGCGGGACCACTCAATCTCCTCCAAGGTCTACAGCTCGGGCATAAAGCCCTACAACTCGGTGATCAAGATATCACCTACCTCAGGACAAAGGCCCTACCACTCAGACTAGGAGGATAGCCCTACGTCAGATCCAAAGGATCATACAACTCAAATGCACACTAGAATCCTACCACTCAGGCCAAAGCCCTACACTTAGATTCTTTACAGAATCCTACCAGTCAGATCTATACAAGATCCTACATTCTGCCTTTATAAATAGGCTTACAACTTAGATCTAGAAAGATCCTAAAGAAAGAGATAAGTTTGCTAAAGATGATTTAGACAACAAAGAGATGATCAATGTGTCTTCCTCCTTCTATCCTTAGAAAACTCAGTCCAGATTCCTTCTTCACAGCTCTAGAAAATTGTCTTCAGAATAAGCTCTGCTTGGGCTGTGAAGAAACAACAGCAGGGGTTGGCCTTGGCTGTTTTTGTCTCAGAGAAATATTTCTGACCTTGTTGTTGCTGGTGTTGATTGCAACAGCTAACTTGATGACCTTTTGGATCAGTCGATTAAACTTCTCCTTCGTACTCTGCAATAATGGAAAGGAAGAAGAAGAAGCTTTGCCGCATTTCAAAAAGTCAAACCCAAAAAGATGCCTTATTCTCCATCGATCTCATTCCTATTATCATCTGCCATCCAACGGCTCTTTTGACATGTTGGCCCAGCTTTAATTGTAGATATATAGCTTTCCTTTTACAAAAAAACCTTATAGCTGGTTGTCTGTTCCCTTAGTGGTGAATTCCATCTTTCCCGCAATGAATTTGAATTTTGTTGACTTATGTTGACATTTGCTGACGTCAGCATCTGTGGACTTAGCCAAATTTTTAGATACCATCCATATGTTGAGTGCGTTGAGTGAATGGCCTTCACTCAACAAATTTGGACTTAACCAATTTCTCTGCAACTTAGGCGTTGAGAGCGTTGAGTTAATGGCCTTCACTCAATGCTTTTTGACTTGGCCAAACTTTCTACACTGCCAGGCATTGAGTGCATTGAGTGAGCCCCATCACTCAATGCCTCTGGACTTAGCCGCTTCACTGAATGTCTGTCTTCATGCTGAGGCTTAGGTGAACTGGCTTCACTCAACGCTTCTGTACTTAGCCGCAACTCTGAAATCTGTCAGCTTGCTGAGGCGTTGAGTGCATTAAGTGAGTTGTCCTCACTCAATGCATCCGGACTTAGGTTTTTCTGTCTATCTTCATTAAACTTTGAGTTACCATAGCTTTGTCTACGCTAACTTCTTTGGGCGTTGAGTGAGCTGAACTCACTCAACACTTCTAGACTTCTTTAATTTTTCTATCTCCTTCTTTGGCTTTGACAGAATTAGCATGGCGTTGAGTGAATTGGCTTCACTCAATACTTCTGTACTTAGCCAAATTTCTTTGACAAATTCTCTATAGCTTTGACTGAAGTAGCTTGATTCAACATTTCTAGCTGTATGGTGTTGAGTGACTTGACATCACTCAACACCTATGGACTTAACCCTTTTTCTTCACTGTCAAAGCAAAGTCTTTGACTAACTGGTCTTTACTCGACGCTTCTGCTCATCTGGCGTTGAGTGAGTTGTCCTCATTCAACGCCTCTGGACTTAGTCGATTTTTCTGCTTGTCAATCTTGAGGCTTTGACAGACACAACTTTACTCAGTGCTTGTTGTTGTATGTCATTGTGTGAACTACCTTCACTCAACTTTTGTGGACTTAGCCGTAGAATTACTTTGCAGACTACTGGGGTTTGACTGTCCACGCCTTACTCAGCACTTTTTTGTATATGACATTGAGTGAACTGGTTTCACTCAACGCCTGTGAACTTAGGCGTTTTTCAGCCTTTCCAACATCATTCTTTTACATCTGGCATTGAGTGAAGTAGCTTCACTCAATTTCTGTGGACTTGGACAGATTTCTCTCTCCACTCCTCTACCTTATGACCACCTATCATAATAATTTGAAATACCTATCCAACTTGCATGCATGAACTTAAATATACATCAAATACAACTATGTGTATACCATTGACTTGTTTGACTTCTACAAATCTGGGATATTGTGAGCAATGAACCCAATAAGTATCCCAGGGAGATAAAGAAGAAGGGGCTAGCACTGAAGGATGCAAGGGAGAGAAAGGTTGCTGAAGAATCTGAGAAAGATGACAAATAAAGTCTTTATGTCTGAGGGTTCAAAAGGTTCATGAAGAATCCCAAGCAGCAGGGAAAGTTTAAGAAATTCTTGAAGAAAGGTGTTGAAAAACTAGGAGGTGGAACAAACCATCAAAGGAGACGAAGAGCGATTATGAGAAGACCCTACCCGAGTGCTACTACTGTCACAAGCCTGGACACATAAAGAGGGAATGTCCAAGGCTCCAAAAGGAGGAAAAGGAGAAATAGAGCTGGCACAATGGAAAGAATGTGTTAGAGGCGCTAACATGGGACGAGGATGGATCTGACGAGTCAAGCACCTCGGACTCAAGTAGTAAAGACGAGGCAAATATGTGCCTTATGGGGAGGAATCAGGATGAGTCTGAAGATGAGTCCAATGTCCAGAGTGATACTGAGGTAACCCCACCCTCTTATAATGAACTTCGTGAAATTTATGGGCATTTATATGATAGGTTTGATAGTGTTATACTTGATAAAAAGTCCATTAGATATGAAAACAGGAAAATTAAAAAAGACTTGTAAAATTTAAAGAGTGAATTGATAAAATGCGACAAAGAGAGATTGAGTACCTCGAGTGTCCTCACTCGATGGCAACAGTCGAAGAGCTAAAAGCAAGTCTCTCCAAGGCATTGTTGAAAACAAACAATATCACCAATGAAAGGAATGTCTTGGAGAAAAGATTCAAATGTATCTTGCTAAGATAGAAGAAGGTAAACAACAATTCGCCAATCGGTACGTAATGCTAGTCACTGAAAACACCACCCTAAAGGCGAGGATCCACGAACTTAACTGTGTTATCCAGAAATTTGGAATAGGACAAAAATCTCTGGATATGTTTTTGGGTGCACAGTGTCATGAATCTGGAAAGTTTGGACTAGGATATTTAAGTCCAATGCTACCACCGAGCGGTAATCACTCTCAAGCTAAGCCTAAAATGAATTCTAACAATCACAAAATAAGGTCAATATTTCTAAAGTGCTACCCACATCCTCAAGCACGAGCTCTAAGAACATGATAAAGGCATCATCCACTGCCTATACTTTGTGTGCAAACTATCAAAGGTTTGGTCACACATTCGGGTCGTGTATGAGGAAAGGTGACAAGAAAACAATGCAAGTCTGGCTACCAAAGTCTTCTTACTATTGCATGGGTAGAACAACTTGGGTAACCAGATATTTACCCTCATCTTCTTTTAGGTGTGTTGGCAGGCTAAGGACAAGGAGAACATGTGGTACTTGGACTCTTGTTATTCCAAGCACATGACATGAGATAAAGACAAGTTCCTTAGCCTAGAGAAGAAGAAGGGGGCATGGTGACATTTGGGGACAATAGCAAAGGATGCATTCTTGGAATCGGCACCATAGGTAACAAAGCTTTTTCAATTTCAAATGTATTGTTTGTAGATGGACTTAAGCATAATTTAATCTCAATTAGACAACTATGTGATAAAGGCCTAAATGTTATATTTGAATCCTCTACAAACACTTGCAAGATTATAGATGAATAAACTAATAGTGTTTTACTTACTGCTCATTGAACTCATAATGTTTACATTGTTAGATTTGAATATATATTTTCCTCTGATTTAAAATGCTTAGTTAGCAAAAATGAGGAATTAAATTTTTGGCATAGGAAACTAGGACACTCAGGAAGCAAACTAATTGTCAAACTATCGAAAAACAAACTTGTTCGTGGAATTCCAAAATTAAGCGGTAGTTTAAGCTCCTTTTGCGCTCCGTGTCAAAAAGGGAAATTTATTAAAACTTCATTCAAAAGCAAAAAAAGACATTCCCACGACTAGACCACATGAACTCATTCACATGGATCTGTTTGGTCCTCTTAGTACATGTATTATAGGTGGAAAACGATACACATTATTTCATATAGATAACTACTCATGTTATTGCTCGACGATCTTCCTTACGAATAAATCTGACATGTTCCTTGAATTCAGTAATCTATACACTATACTTCAAAATGATAAGGAACCAAAAATAAAATGCATAAGGTCAGATCATGGGGAGAATTTGAGAATGAAAACTTCACGAACTATTGTAATAATTTTGGAATTAAGCACAAATTATTTGCTCCACGCACTCCTCAATAGAATGGGGTAGTAGAGAGAAAGAATCATACTCTTCAAGAGTTAGCATGCATGATGCTCGCCAGTTTGGCTTGCCTCGATATTTTTGGGCAGAAGCGGTTAACATAGCATGTTATGTGATGATCTGAGTCATGCTTCGCCCCATTCTTAAGCTAACTCCATATGAGCTCTACTTCAATAAGAATCCATTAGTATCATATTTTAGAGTGTTTGGTTTCCCGTTCTTCATTGTAAACACTAAGGATCACTTAGGAAAACTTGACGAAAAATCAGACTATGGCAACCTGTTCGGATACTCTAGTATGAGTCGTGCCTATATGGTCTATAATAAATGAACCTTAGTTGTTGAAGAATCGACTCATGTACATTTTAACGAAAATACACCAACCGGAGAACCTAGGCCAAACGAAGAGAAAAGTGATGATGATGTGCAGTTAGAAGCTAAGGGTGTGGAGAGAGAAGTGGTGATTGATGTTCCAACTCACGTGGACGAATATAGGCCTCCAAGCACTCTAATTTTCTTAAAGCAACATCCACGAGAACTAGTAATAGGAGAGCCTTCACATGGAGTTAGAACTCAGTCAGCCTTGCAAGAATCCTTCTTGAACCTATGCCTCTTATCTGAAATTGAACCCAAGAACATCTCAGATGCTTTAAAGGATGAACCGTGGTTCTTGGCTATGAATGAAGAGCTCAATCAATTCTAGAGAAGTAAGGTCTGGGTGTTAGTGGAGCGTCCTAATAGCCCTCCAGTTATAGGTTTGAAATGGGTATACAAAAATAAACTTGATGGCGACTCTAGTATAACTAGAAATAAAGCTAGGTTGGTCGCACAAGGTTACTCATAAATAGAGGGTGTGGACTTTGAGGAATCATTTGCACCAGTTGCATGTATTGAATCCATTGGTGTGTTTTTGGCATTTGTGAGTTACAAACAAATTAAATTATTTCAAATGGTTGTTAAAAGTGCATTTTTGAATGGATATATTAAGGAAGAGGTGTATGTCGTGTTGGATTCCAAGTTAGATTTGGGCTAAGTTCACTAACTAGGATGTCTGACCCATAATGTATTACCAGGGTCATGTGTTTTGAGTCCTAGAGTCTCGGCTAAGTCTTTAGGTTCAACCATACATGGACCAGCCAGCAGAAGACTCAAGACTTAGAAGAAAATCAAGTTCATAAAATGAGTTCGACGTTCGTCGAACTCAGCTCGACGATAGTCGTGCTCCGCTCGACTAACTGAGAGTTAATTCTCTGAGTTGAGCTCGACGATATTCTAGCTCAGGTCGACGAAGTCTGGATTTCAACTTCAACATAGAATATTTTCTCTAAACTCAACTCGACGAAGACAGAATCTGTGCTCGACGAACTTGGACCACAGAATTGGCAAGTTTTTCACAGAAGGAAGTTAGCTGAGCTTTGGTCGACGAACTTGCATCTCAGGTCGACGAACAAGTTTTCTCCAGTCGACGAACAGGATTTCTTAGCTCGACGAACTTGGATCTCAGGTTGACGAAATCTGTTTTATGGTCGACGATTTCTGTGCAGTTCTAGACTTAGAGTTTTCCTCATTTTCTGTCATTTATTCCATCTTATTTAGCAGTAATTTCCTGAAGTAATTAATGCTTATATTCTCTGAATATAGTCGTTACTGGAAGCATTGATTATGGTCTTCATCAGGATAATTACTTGCTTAATTAATTGGGACAGTTGGGGAAACTCATCAATGCAAATATTCTCCAGCCGATTTTCATTCTCCAGGCCATCAGTAATTAATGCAGAGAATTCAAAATTCAAAGGAGAATTTGGACATAGAATATAAAAGAGATTTTTCTCTCTTTAGTCGACAGCAACACAGAGAACATAGCATAGAGAAAAAACAAATTGAAAAATACAGAAACAGTCTCAGACATTCTCTGTGCAGAAAATACTTTTTTTCACCTTGTTTTTACTAAAGAAGAAGAACAACAATAAACAAAAAATCAAGAGTCTTCTTCAACTTCCATTCCAGAAGCTTTCAAGGACAACTAATCTCTATCAGTCAGAAGTCCTAGATCATCATAAATCAAGGCTGAAGACCTACTATACCATATGCAAGGCTTCAAGTGATTTCTGGAGAAGCGTTGACAACAGCAATCCACTTGTCTTCTCAGTAGTTTGAGAAAGAGAAGACACCATCAATCTCTCCCCCCTCCTGTATAAAGGGTTTATTAACTCCCTTCAAAAGTTTTTTTTTCATTTTTGGGCACCTGATCAAATGCTCAAAGGTGGCAGTCACCAGATCAAAACCTCTAGTGGAATCCTACCAGGGTGGTAGAAGAGTGGATGTACCCAGGTTGAGGAACCACTATAAAATTTCTGGTGTTGTCTGGTTGCCCCTTTTCTTATTGTTCTTGATGTGGCTGTGATAGGCTAGCTGTGTTGTGGTAGTTTAGTTTAGATCATTTTCTTTTTATCTATTACTACTACTGGTATCATTCTTTACTCTGATAGTTTCAAAAACAGCCAAAAAGTTTTAATATACTTTACTCACCCCCCCCCCCTCTAGTGTAATCAGATCTAACCCCCATCTTTCAATTGGTATCAGAGGGGTGTTCCTTTGGTTGTACAAACTAACCTTTGAACCAAAAGATGCCTTGATAGATCTGATCTTATGTTTAGATTGTTACACATCATGGAACAAAACAAAGACTACGCAAGCACCAGACCTACAGGCTACAATTTGAATAAATTTGTAATCTGGAAGGCAAGAATCAGGCTGTATATGAATTCTATTGATGAGGACATCTACAATTCTATTTTGACATGTCCTCCTTAACTAACAGCTGCTACATCTACATCAACATCAAGCACTCATGTTGTTCCACCACCTGAGAGGACAGATGCACAGAAAAAGGCAAAGATTGCAAATGCTAAAGCCATGAATATATTGGCTCAGACTATGTCAGATGACATATTCCAAAAGGTGACCGAATGCACTTCTACAAAAGCAATATGGGACTCTCTAAACCAGATGGTTGCTGCCTCAGCTGATGAAAGAAAGGATAGAAGATCAAATCTCATCTCCCAGTATGAGAACTTCAAGAAGGAAGAGACAGAATCTGGTGGTGACATGTACAACAGATTAAGTGCAATCATCAGTGAACTGAAGACCTTGGACAAAGACATCTCTCTCACTGAGATCAATGACAAGATCCTCATGTTCTTCCCAAGCTCATGGGATTCCAGGATATGGCCAATTAAGGAGGCCAGAAGTTTGAATGAGATTTTCACAGAATCTCTCCTAAGAAAGCTCAAATCTTATGAGCAGTTGATCAAGTCCAGAGAAGCTACAGAACAAAGGACTCCTCCACCAGCAAGAAAGGAGCAGAATATAGCTTTCAAAACTGCAGAAGAAACTGAAGCTCCAACATCAAATGAAGAACTCCTAAGTCTCTTAGCCAAAAAATTCTACAAGATGGCACGGAAGGACTTTAGGAGAAAGTCATCCAGGCATGATGATAAACCCAGGTATGATAAAACACCCACTAAAGAAATTGTGTGTTTTGGATGCAGGAAGTCAAGATATTTCATCTCAGAGTGTCCTGAGAATCAAAAGAAGGAGAAAAGAAAAAGACTCCAGGAACCATCAATACAACAAGCCCTCCTCAAGCAAGTATAAAAGAAAGGAGAAAGACTTTGTAGCTGAAACCTGGAGTGACATAGAAGAAGAATCTTCATCTTCCAGCTCCAGTGAAGATAAAGAAAAGGCTAAGGCAAGGGAAGTTTGCCTTATGGCAATCAATAGCTCATGCAGCCAATCTGATGCTGAAGAACAAGCAGAACATTCAGATGATGAATCATCTGAATCAGAAGTTGATCAGGTATTATCATCTTTTGATTATAATTCAGAAAATTTTAAAACTGAATTTAAATCCATGTGCATAGATTTAATAAATTCTGAAAAGGGAATTAAATCACTTAGGGAAAAGTTAATTGATTAAGAAAACTTTGTTTCAGAAAATATTAAATTAAAAGATGAATTGACTTTAGCAAATGAACAAATTATATCACTTAACACTAAATTAGCTGAGGCAAGGAAACTTGAAGAATCCCTGAATGGGAGAAGCATCAAGTTAATGGAAATCACAAGCACAGTTAATTCCAGGTTAAATGGCAAGCTGGGCTTAGGTGCTTCATCAAGCCAACCCCCACTAATTCAGAAAAATATATTAACTACACCTATAAAATTCATATCAAAAAAGGAAAAGAAAAAATAGATAATAATAATAATAATACTAAACAAACTGAATTAAAATAAAAGAATAAGAAAAAGAAACAAAATAAGAAAAATCCAAATAATAGCAATGTTCAACAGATTTCGTCGAACTCCAATCGACGAAATGTGTACAGTTCGTCGAACTCTAGTCGACGAACTCCGAACACAGATTTCTATCATAATTATTCATTGAACTACGATCGACGAAATCAGTATGGTTCGTCGACCAGAAATCGATGATTTTGGGGCCCAGAGAATGACTACTTTCATTCTCTGAGTGGAGTTCGACGAACTCACCCCCATTCGTCGAACTCAGGTCGACGAACTCACTTGAATTCCCGAGCGTAGTTCAGTATAATAGAAACTGAAATTCTTTTAAAAACTATAATCAACCAGGATATTCTAATAATCAATTCAATCGATAGATCATACCACCTAGAAGATATCACCCTTTAGGATATAAATGCAAACTTGAATACTCTTACATTTCCAGTTTTAGTTATGTGAAGAAATAAGGACCCAAGGTAACCTGGGTCAAAAATAGCTAATTTGTTTTATTGTAGGTGAAAGACTATCATACCACAGAGCAACAGTGGTATCTGGATAGTGGTTGTTCTAAACATATGACTGGAAACAAGGCCAACCTAACTCATTATAAGTCAAAGCTAGGACCCAAGGTAATATTTGGTGACTCTAATTGTGGCCAGACTGAAGGCTATGGACAAATCAAGATTAGAGCTGTCACCTTCAGGAAGGTAGCATATGCAAGTGGATTGAAGCGTAACCTTATCTCCATAAGTCAAATATGTGATGAAAGATTTCAGGTATCATTCACTAAAACTTCCTATATTATTACTTTTCCAGATAACCATGTAGTTTTGACTGGCACTAGAGTAGGAAATATTTATATAGTCAATTTTAAATCTGCCTGTTTAATTCAACTAACAATAACAATGACCTTTGGCATAAGAGATTACGTCATATAAACTTGAAAACATTGCCAAATTATCTAGGGACAACCTTGTTGGAGGATTGCCCTCTTGCCCCTACAAGAAGGAAAGCCTCTGTAGGGCTTGTCAATTATGCAAGCAAACTAAAAATAGTTTTAAATCAGTAAATAAAAGTGACTCAGCTAGATCATTGTACTTGCTACATATGGACCTTTTTGGCCCTATTGCAGTACAAAGTCTAGGAGGGAAATCTTATACTTTAGTGATTGTAGATGACTTCTCTAGATTCACTTGGGTATTCTTTCTGAGATCTAAGCCTGATAACTTCAAAGTTCTTACAGATTTTCTCAAGAACATACAGATTGAGTACTCTTCTCCAGTTGCATTGATCAGAAGTGATCATGGTACTAAGTTTGAGTCTCTTCTTATGCAAGAGTTCTGTGAGAAGGAAGGTATCAGGCACTGCTTCTCAGCTCCTAGAACACCTCAACAAAATGTGGTTGTTGAAAGGAAGAATAGAACCCTAATTGAATCAGCAGGCACATTGCTTGTAGATGCTCATTTGCCCTTATCCTTTTGGGAGGAGGCTGTGAGCACAACAAATTATGTACTGAATAGAAGTCTTATGTACAAGCTTAAGAATAAGACTCCTTATGAGCTACTTAAAGTAAAGAAACCTAAAGTAGATTATTTTAAAATTTTTGGTTGCTTATGTTACATACACAACAACAATAAGAAACACATTAGAAAATTTGAATCCAAGACTGAAATGGGAATTTTTCTTGGATATTCCCAAGTAAGCAAGGCTTATAGGGTCTTTAATAAATCTAATATGAAAATTGAAGAATCTGTACATATTTCTTTTGATGAAACTAACAAGTTTTACAAGGAGAAAGAAATTTCTACAAGTAATTCTTTATAGGAACCAAACTTGTGTGAGAAGTTAAATGAACTGACCCTCACCAATGAGGCTGTTAGTCATCCTTCTTCACAAACTGCTGAAGACAATGAAGCTGAAGAAAGTGAAGATGAAGACAGTGGAAACAGTGAAGAACATCCAACAGCTACTATAATTCCACAAGAGGAATTTATTCCCCAAGCTGTTGCTCAACCAACTCCACCCACTGAATTTGTCACACTTAGGGATTACCCTCTATCTCAAGTGATTGGAGACATTTCAGCTGGTGTGCAGACCAGGCATCAACTCAACCAAGAATTGATGCATGTTTGCTTCATATCTCAAATTGAGCCCCAATCCATTAAAGATGCAGAGCAAGATCCCCACTGGATTGTTGCAATGCAAGATGAGCTCAACAAATTTGAGAGATGCAGAGTTTGGGATTTAGTTCCAAGACCAAAAGACTACCCAGTCATTGGAACTAAATGGGTATTCAGGAACAAGCTTGATGCCCAAGGTGTTATCATAAGAAACAAGGCAAGGCTTGTTTCTCAAGGCAATAGGCAAGAGGAAGGGATTGATTATGACCAAACGTTTGCACATGTTGCAAGGTTGGAAGCAATCAGGATTTTCCTTGCAATGTTGCCTACAAGAAATTCAAGGTTTACCAAATGGATGTTAAGAGTGCATTCCTGAATGGTGAACTTAAAGAAGAGGTTTATGTTGAAAAACCTCTAAGTTTTATCTCTCCTACTTATCCCTCATATGTTTTTAAATTGCATAAAGCTCTTTAAGGTCTAAAGCAACCTCCAAGAACTTGGTATGAAACCTTAGATAGCTTTCTTATAGAGCATAAGTTTTCTAGGGGAATAGTAGATAGGACATTATTCACTAGACACCATAAGGATAAAATTTTATTAGTACAAATATATGTAGATGACATCATTTTTGGGTCTACATATTCCAAACTATGCAAGAGGTTCTCTGACCTCATGCATTCAAAGTTTGAAATGAGTAGCATGGGTGAGCTCTCCTACTTTCTTGGTCTCCAAGTGAAGCAGCTACCTGATGGTATCTTTATATCCCAATCTAAGTATGCTAAAGAGCTTATCAAAAAGTTTGGGATGTCAGATGCCTCAGCCAAGAAAACACCTATGACTACAAATACTGTAATTGACTCTGATGAACATGGGAAACCTGTTGATCAGAAATTATATAGTGCCATTATTGGGTCCCTACTATATCTTACAGCAAGTAGACCTGACATTATGTTTGCTACATGTCTTTGTGTTAGGTTCCAAGTGAACCCTAAAGAATCCCACCTTACTTTCTTAAAAGGATTTTAAGATATATAAAGAGTTGTCCTAGTCTAGGACTCTGAAATCCAATTGATTCAGAATTTGAGTTGACTGGATACTCAGATGCTGACTTTACTGGATGTAGAGTGGACAAAAAAAGTATCATAGGGACATGCGAGTTCCTTGGTATGACATTAGTATCTTGGTTTTGTAAGAAACAGTCATCTGTGTCTACTTCAACTATTGAAGCAGAATATATAGCTGCTGGTAGTGTTGTTCCCAGATGCTGTGGATTCAGAACCAACTCCTGGACTATGGTCTCAACTTAAATAATTCAACTTTACTTTGTGACAACACAAGTGCAATTATCATTGCACAAAATCCATTCCATCACAGTAGGACTAAGCATATAGACATTCGACATCATTTCATTAGAGAGTGTGTGGACAAAAATAAAATTAAGCTTGTTTGCATCTACACTGATTTGCAAAGAGCAGACATCTTCACCAAACCCTTAGATGAAAGGAATCATCTGTTCTTTATAAATCGCTTGGCATGATCAATGGGAAAGCTTTAATTTATTTTTTGTCTGTGGTCAACGAATTTTTCAAAGTTCGTCGAACGGAGATCGATGAACTGTAAAAAGTTCTAGAGACATTCATCGAACGGAGATCGACGAACTCTTTGTGACTGAAGTTCTATTCATCGAACGGAGATCGATGATATTGCTTCAGAAAACTTTCTTCGAACTGAGCTCGACGAAATGTTTTCACTTCTTCTAACTGAGATCGATGAACTCTTTTGTCTATAAAATATTTCGTCGAACTGAGATCGAAGAATTTTTATTTTTTGTCGGACGGAGACTGCCGCTTCATATTCTGAAAACCATATATCTAGGTTTTCTTCAAGCTGTGGGTGTATCAAGGAGGTGGTGAGAGTGTCGATGATTATGTGGGTACTCGAGGGAGGGTGGGAATAGCTTTGATATGGGGAGGTGGATGGGTAAGGCAACTGTGGGTGTGGGAAAGAGGAGAAATTGGATAAATAGGGCTAGAGGATTGCTGCAAGAGAGTGTTGATGACTATGATGGGTACTCGAGGGAGGGTGGAAATGGCTGTAATGTGGGGAGGTGGTTGGGGAAGGCAACTTTGGGGGTGGGGAAGGGGAAAATGGGGATAAATAGGGCTAGTGGGTTGTTGGGAGGGGAAAGGGGGGGATTAGGCTAAGTATATTTATTGTCCGGTTGCAATCACGACTTTGATCATCCATCTTACGATTCTAAAGTGTTTATCTCCAAAATTTATCTAATGATGTGCTATCAATCCTCAACATTTTCTTTGACTCAAAATCATTTATCTTCGATGAATATAAATTGTAACTCATGGTACAAAATATCTCTGTTAAAGGCCCTCGCATCACATAAGCTGTCAAAGATCTGACACATAAAGTAAGATGATATAAGGGTGAAGGGTAAGACAAACAATGGAGGCTGGGGGTACATATGAGGTAGAGGCTGAAACTGAAGCTGAAGTTGTAGGGAATGTCGATGGCCCCTGTTAGAAAATTGCTTGTAAAGATCCATTTAGAGGCTCATTATAAGTCTTTTTACTTTCTCATGTATTAGTTCCACATTTTGTATAATAGATGATTCTCTCTCTCTTCTCCCTATATATTTGTACTCATACTTGTAATTTGTAATTCAAGAAGTATATACAAGGTTTACACCACTCTTCTACATGGTATCAGAGCAAAACACAGTCCTTGCGGTTTGCCTCTTTCTCACCGCTGGCCTTGCTTCTCTCTTGCTATCCGCACAAGGTTGCGCCCTCCTTTCTTTCTAATCGCTAGCCTTGCTTCTCTCTTGCTATCCGCACAAGGCTGAGTTCGACGGATGTCGAACTCACTTTCCTGAATCTTGAATTTTCTCTAAGTCTGGAATCTTCTGCAGTTTTTGTTGGCTAGTCCATGCAATGTTAACTCTAAGGACATAGTCTAAGCTCTAGGACACGGACATGACCCTGGCTATACATGGTGGGTCAATTAACCTTGTTAGTGAACCTAGCCCAAATCAAACTATGGATCCAACACAATTCTACTCCAGTGTGCTTTTTAGCAAAAGATAGTGCATCTATTTGTGACCAATGACACAAGAGATTAGCATATATTAACTTCAAAACTATAAATATGTTATTTTCCCATAACTTAGTGTGTGATGCTCACAACATTAAGTGCCTTAAAGAGAGTCCATGTCACGCGTGCCAAATGGATAAGCAGGCAAGGGCTACCTTTAAGGGTATTTCTGAGAAAGATTCCTCTTAAAGTTTGTATTTACTTCATATGGAATTATTTGGTCCTATGTCAATTCACAGTTTAGGAGGTAAAGTTTATACATTGGTCATTGTTGATGATTACTCCTGTTTTACTTGGGTGTTCTTTATGAAACATAAGTCAGAAACATGTGAGGCTTTCACTAATTTTGTTAGGAAATTTCAGAACGAATTAAACTGCTCCGTGGTCAAAATCAGAAGTGATCACATAATAGAATTTGAGTTTGATGTCATGACAAAATTTTGTGGAAGTCAAGGTATCTTTCATGATTATTCCTCTCTGCATACTCCGCAACAAAATGGAGTTGTTGAGAGAAGGAATAGTACCCTCATTTCAGCATGTACAACTATGTTGAATGACACTTCACTACTAGAGTACTTCTGGGCTGAAGCAGTCAACACAGCTTGTCACGTGCAAAACTGAGCTTTAATCAACAAAAGTGGTCGTAAAACTCCCTATGAACTATTGAAGAGCGAAAAATTGACTGTGTTCTACTTTAGGATCTTTGACAGTAAAAGCTTCATACTTAACCATAGGAAGTATTATCGCACGAAGTTTAGTGACAAATGTTTTGAAAGTATTTTTGTAGGGTATAGTAGTCATAGTAAGGCATATAAAATTTTTAACAAGAAAACCATAGTGGTAGAAGTGTCTATCAATGTTGTGTTTGATGAGACAAGCATGTTTCATAGCAGCTCATCTAGTGTTTTTGGTGTAGATGCGGGTACTAGGTTAAAGGAACTAAGCTTGGAAGAAGCGGTCAAGGTCGTTGATCAAAGTCTGGTGGACGAAGAATGACTAGATGAAGAACTACCTCAACCTACAGGAGATGTGTAACACCCCAAAACCCACTTTGGGTTTCAGGTTGGGTGACACGGCCTGGAACACTGGCGTGTCCCAGGGCGTGTCATGCTCAGGTTGAGCAATCGGGTGTCTGGTCGATGAATTTCGGTCGATGATTGTTGAGTACAGCGTATACGGCCTGTGACACGGGCGTGTCGGAAGGCATGTAAAGTGACACGGCCAGTGACATGGGTGTGTCGGAAGGCATGTCAAGTGACACGACTAGTGACACGGGTGTGTAGGAAGGCGTGTCAAGTGACATGGCCAATGACACGGGTGTGTCTGAGGGCGTGTAAAGTGACACGGCCAGTGACACGGGTGTGTCAGAAGGCGTGTCACGTGACACGGCCCGTGACACGGGCGTGTCACATGGACGCGTACTGGTCTGGCTAAGTCGGTTGACTGCAGCTTAAGTGACACGGCCTGTGACACGGGTGTGTCACAGGGCGTGTCAGGCCGTGTTCAGCCTATTTTTGGGCAAATCTGAGTCGTTCATTTCCCTTATCCTAGATCTAATGGTCCAGGCCATTCCCTGCTGAGATAAAACCGGGAATGAAGGATAAACACCCTCATTTCATCTTCTTCATCATTTTCTCAAGAGAGAGAGAAAGGGAGAGCTAGCGAAGGAGGGAAGAGAAGAGCAATCAGCTGCTGGAGGAGCTGTGGAGTACGGAGCGAAGGTCCGAGAGCGGATTCGTGAAGGTAAAGCCGAGGCGGTGACTTCCATCCGGCTACTTCATGGCGTCGAAGCGATCTTCAATGGTAACGATCTCCTTCTTGGACATCTAAGTCCTTTCTTTATGCATGTGCATAGAATCCTCCACTAAGAGGTGGATGTCGTAAGCGATTCCTTGGTTGAGTCTGCATCTAGAGTCGGAAGTGTGGAGTACAGCATAGGCATGCTGTATGAAGCCCATCTAGACAGGTAGTCTAGATTGGTGATGATCATGGTTAAACCGTAGAAGACTCCATGGATTTGATGCTATGAAAGGTTTATGCTTTGTTGAATGGTTCTATGGATGAATGAATGTTGGTTATGGATGTATGGAGGCTTGGAGTAAGCTCCTGGTTATGATGAGAGATCAATTGGTAGCACGCCTGGGGAGCGCGAGATAAACCCAGTCTGCTACACAACTAGGGTTGGTTGATCTGGATAGATGAGGGATCGATTGGTGGCAATGCCTGGGGAGCCCAGTTAAACCCAGCTTGCTGCACCACAGGGGTGGGTCGATCAGAAATAGGTGAGGGGTCGATTGGTGGTAATGCCTGGGGAGCATCGATAAACCTAGCTTACTACACCGCTTGGGTGGGTCGATCTGCTCTAGTTGTTGTGAATGTTGTGAGGTAGTACCTCTAAGTGTTATGGACGGTATGTCGCCAACCTGTGGGATTGGTGGACTAGGATGGAACCGGCCAACCAACAAGTGAAGAGCCTCTGATCGGCGATGTACAACTGGGATGCCCGGTACACCAATAAGGTTCCCTGAGTGCACGGAGCGTATGGTGCATGCCGGCGTTTGTGATGTAGTTGTGATTGATAGGTTGCTAGATATGATGATGGAAATACATACAGGGAAGGAACCACTGCCCCGGGTAAGGGGTAGGGTCGTTATAATGGGTCAGCTAAAGCTGACTGTTACTTTGTTTGCCGCTCTTGGGTGGATAATGAATTGCAGGTGCTGATGGTGGCATTGAATTGAGCGGAAAGCGGGATTGCTGCTAAAGGCCCTTGAAGGTCGTGCGAAGCGTGGTTGGAGTTCATGTGTGGCCGGCCTGCGTGCCGACGTACGAAAATATATTTATGTAAAGAGGAATCTGTAAGGCCATAAGGCCTTGAGTGTGTGTGTGTTGTATACATTCTTGTTATGATATATAAATGTGGAATTTGTATATTAGTGGACATTCACTGAGCTGAGTTCATCCTACATAAAATGCTGCGCTAGAATATTTTGAGTTAGGGTACGAGTAGATTTTGATTTCCATACGTAATTCCGTCACTTGTCTGTGGGATATGGCATGGGGCCCCGGCCGGACCCACCGTTATATTCCATGTAACGACTGGGGGCATTACAAAGTGGTATCAGAGCCGGGTTGAGATTGTTTGGGAGGAAGAACATATTTGAACTCATGAATGTCCACTAGGAATGTAATCCATGCACGTAAAGTGCGTGAGTGTGTAGTCAATGTATAATTACCGTTATTACATGGATGATTAATGGTGTTTTGTACATTGCTAGGTAGCGAGGAGTGGTGCTGGGCAGTCGGAGCCCCAGCGGTCCGATGAGAGTGCAGCACCCGTTGAAGCGCCTACGCCTCCATCGGCGGAGACCATACAGATGGTGACGGAGACGGTGCTTGCAGTGCTACATGCACAGCCTAATGGGCAGACAAGGCCTACAGGGGTGCCAGTACGGCTTGGTGCAAGGTAAGAGTGTGCTATAGTTACGGTGGACGAGCAAGAAACGGATGAGTCCTTGAAGCACTTTATGGAGTTTTATCCACCTACGTTTGGTGGGGCGACTTACCCAACGCAGGCGGAAGAATGGTTGGCTAGAGGAAAGCGGATCCTGACTGCAATCAGGACTGCGGAGGAGCAGAAAGTGACCTTAGCCACTTTTCTGCTGGAAGGAGATGCGAGATTGTGGTGGGATGACGTGGAAGTGCATCACTTGGTAGGTCGAGGATTAGCGGAAGTCTTAATGGATGAATTATCCCGATTGTTTCTTGCCAAGTATTTTCCAGTATCGCAGTGATTGCGATGGAGAATGAATTCCAACATCTGTTGCAGGGGGGAGACTGATATTGATATATACCTACATGAGTTTACCAGACTAGGGCGATATGCGGGGTCTACCTTTGCGAAGGAGGCGCGAAAGACAAATCGCTTTTATGAGGGACTGCGGGATGAGTTAAGGTTGATACTCCCGAGTTCGGTGAACTAAGGCTTCCAAGCGTTGGTTGATACGGCCCGTGCATTGGAAAAGGATTTGAAACGGGTACAAGAGAAGAAGAGACTGTCAGTGGAGAAGCCAGAATTCAAAGTGTCGCAGTTGGAGCAATCGGAGTTTAGAAGACGAGAGAAGAAAAGGTTTAGGCCTGTTGACTCAGCTTCGTCGACTGTTTCTTCGGGAGCGGCCTATGGGCAAGGACGTGTTGATACGCGTATATGCTATAATTGTGGGAAGCAAGGACATATTACAAAATTTTGTTGGAATGCCCCTTTCGGCTGTGAGAAAAAGACAGGTGCGTCGTATGAAGAAAAGGGTAAAGCAGTGGCTGAGTCATCTACATCCCGGATGCAACCGCGATTACATAACATGGAAGTGCAAGAGCCGGAAAGTGCAATTGGTGAAATTCAGCCACGAGTGTTTAACTTGGAACTTCAAGAGCCGATAAAACGATTGTTGCAAAATCAGGCGGCTGAGCGGAAGTAAATGTTGAATAGTGATCTGTAGCCCTTAGCTGATGTGAATATTGATAATGATCCTCCTGTACATATATGTTATATGTTGTATATGTTATGTAATGTTGGTGCACACTTGATGTAATTAAAGTGATCAATCGAATGTGGTGTATATCTATGATGTGTTTGGTGATAGATCACTTGACGAAGTGTGTGGATGAATGTGCACATGAGGAGGTTATGTATATGTATATGTTTTGCTTGTGTTGTTTGGTTTGTGTGGTGCCTTGGGGTGAGACAAGCCGCAGCCTCTGAGCTCAAACCCGGCTTGCTTTGTTTGAGTGATCGGTTGCAACAATGAGTACTTTGGTGAGTGTCTATGAGTGAGCTAAATTTCGGGGACGAAATTTTTTTGAAGGAGGGGAGGATTGTAACACCCCAAACCCCACTTTGGGTTTCAGGTTGGGTGACACGGCCTGGAACAAGGTCGTGCCCCAGGGCGTGGCATGCTCGGGTTGATCAGTCGGGTGTGTGGTCGACGAATTTCGGTCGATGATCATTGAGTACAGCGTACATGGCCAGTGACACGGGTGTGTCGGAAGGCGTGTCAAGTGACACGGCCAGTGACACGGGTGTGTCGGATGGCGTGTCAAGTGACACAGCCAGTGACACGGGTGTGTCTGAAGGCGTGTCACGTGACACTGCCAGTGACACGTGTATGTCGAAAGGCGTGTCAAGTGACATGGCCCGTGACACGGGCGTGTCACATGGCCGTGTACTGGTCTGGCTAAGTCGGTTGACTGCCGCTTAAGTGACACGGCCTGTGACACTGGCGTGTCACAGGGCATGTCAGGCCGTGTTCAGCCTATTTTTGGGCAAATCTGAGCCGTTCGTTTCCCTTATCCTGGATCCAATGGTCCAGGCCCTTCCCTGCTGAGATAAAACCAGGAATGAAGGATAAACACCCTCATTTCATCTTCTTCTTCATTTTCTCAAGAGAGAGAGAAAGGTAGAGCTAAGGAAAGAGGGAATGGAAAATCAATCAGCTGCTGGAGGAGCTGCGGAGTGCGGAACGAAGGTCCGAGAGCAGATTCGTGAAGGCAAAACCGAGGCGGTGACTTCCATCCAGCTACTTCATGGCGCCGAAGAGATCTTCAAGGGTAATGATCGCCTTCTTGGACATCGAAGTCCTTTCTTTATGCATGTGCATGGAATCCTCCACCAAGAGGTGGATGTCGTAAGTGATTCCTTGGTTGAGTCTACATCTAGAGCCGGAAGTGTGGAGTACGGCATAGACATGCTATGTTGAAAGTGCAGCTAGATCTGATATACTCTAGAGGGGGGTGAATAGAGTATGGTGCTTAAAAACTTTTTGCAACAATTATTGCAATCTGAGTGAACAGGGAAGCAAATAATAAATCCAAACACAGAAACTATCTAATCACAAAGTAACCTACAAAAGAAATTAATCACAGATCCTAACTAATCACAGATCAATCACATCCAGAAACAAAAATAAAGACAAGCAAGCTAGAAGACACAAGGAGCTATAGTGGTTCCCCTAAACTTGGGTACATCCACTCTTCTACCACCCTAGGTAGGAATCCATTGCAGGATGAGTTGATCAGGTGTCCTGGGCACCAATGAGCTTTTGATAAGGTGCTCAAAAACCAAATCAGATTTTTTGATCAGGTGTCTTGCCACCAATGAGCTTTTGACAAGGTGCTCAAAAACCAAGCACAAACTTTTGAAGGGAGTTTGAAAAACCCTTTACAGAGATGGGGATGAGAGAGTGATGAAAGTCTTCTATTTCTCAAAGCAGCTGAGAAGACTATGTGGATTTTGGTGTTGTCAAAGCTCCCCCTGAGTTCTTGAGATGTTCAGGAAATAAAGCTTTGTTGTAGGGTGATAGGTCTTCAGAAGTTGATCTCCAGCAATTGATGATTTCAGCAACAGCTGAAATGTTAGGTGTCTGGAGTCTTTGAATGATGTTGGCCTTGAACACTTGAATCAAAGGGGATCTGAAGATTTCATATTTGTTGATCTCCTTTGGTGTGTGTTCTTGTATGAATTCTTTTAGACATAGAGTGTCTACAGCTCTTTCTCTTGTGAACAGTTGGTGTTGAGAAAGATGTTGTCCAGAGAATATTTTTTCTTGTTCTTCTTGTCTGTGTTGTGAGAAAGATTCAAAAATCCTGAGTTTTATTCCCTGGTTCTGAATAGAAAATGATCCTTTGTCAAGAATAGCCGTTAGCCTGTCATTAAATGACTTCCTTAATTACAATTGTCTTCTGGGGGAAAGTCCAAAGAAACATTCCTTGATAATCCCTTGAAACTTGGTCCAGAATAAATGAAAACGGCTAGAAAATATTCTGAATTAATTGCTGAATAACTCCTTAACTGTTCTGAATTTGAATCTTGAAAATCCTTTAACTCTACAGAAAAATGTCGAACTGAGCTCTGCTATCGTCGAACTGAGCTTAGCGATTTGGACTTAGACAGCAACAGAGATCGTTGATCTGAGCTCAACTATCGTCGAACTGAGCTCAGAGATAGAGAATCAATACTGGAGTCAAGATCGTCGAACTGAGCTCGAAGATCGTCGAATGGAGTTCGACGATTTGTCGAAGTTGAGCTCAGCGATCGTCGAAAGGAGTTCGACAATCCATCGAAGTTGAGCTAGACGATCGTCGATTGGAGTTCAATGGTTCGTCGTACTGAGCTCGACGATATGACTTAGTCTCCAAACTGAAAAACCTTGGTCTTGAGGGCAGCTTCCAAACCTAACTACTAACCCTTAGACTCAATCCTAATTGACCTTTAGATCTATACAATGAGGTCAAAAAATAGGTTTCCTAGAGACATAGTGATCCTGACCCAAATTAGTAATAGGGTGTTCCAACAATCTCCCCCTATTTGGGTTAGGATTACTATTTACAGAATTTGGAAAAATAAAAGAACAACAATATACAAAGCAACAATAAACAATCAACAAGCAGAACATTGCAGAAGCACAGATATATATTATCACAGTCAGAAATCAGAAATCAGAATGATTGTCACCTTACATAGTTATTCCTTCTCCTTGCTCTTTATAAGTTTGATTTCTCTATTAGGATTGAGAGCTTCCTTTTTGCATCTTCTGTCATCTGTTGCACCTAAAGAAGTTTGCTGTTTGGGTCTTGGTACCACAGCTTCAGGATGCAGCTCCATATATCTATCAGAATCAAAAAATTTGCTTGAGGCATATCTTTCCAGTTCTTTCTTTCTTTGTTCAGACAATGTAGTAATGTTGGAGGAATCTCTGTCTTGCTCTTTAGCTTTCTTAATTTGATCCAGGGCAGCTAGCTCTTTCATCCTGGCAGTCCATGCAGTAGGGTTATTTTCTGGATCTTCAAAGGGCACTGGAGGCTCATATCTGTTAGATGGATTATCTTGAGGAGCTCTGGAGGAGACTACTTCTTTTAACTTATAGGGAAAAGTACCTGATGTTGTATCTGATGAAGCTTGTCCTTCCCTAGAGTAAGAATGTTGCCTAGAATAGCCTTTTGAGTAGACTTGGAATTCCCTTTGGCTTCCTCTGTAACTTCCTCTTCTAGATTGAGAACCTCTGGACTGGCTTCCCCTATAATAAGATCTTGTATGAGGCTGATAGGGGGTTTGGCTTTTAGCATAAGGTTGAGCAGCTGAGCTTCCACCTGCACCTGCATCAGGAGGAGGTGGTGGAGGAGGATGAGGATGATGAAACTGAGAAGATCCTTTCTCATACTTCCTCTTCTTCTTCATGGCATTAAGTTGGTTCTTGGAATACTGCATCCAATGCTCAGTAATGGGGCAGTCATGAAGAATGTAATAAGGAATATCATTAGTGTCCTTGACTTTGGCTGGAGGCACCCTTTTCATAGCTTTGCTCCTTGCCTTTCCTTTCCTAGCTATGGTGGCAGAAGAATCATCAGAATCAGTCTTAAATTCATCACTCTCAGAGCTTTGCTCATCATATAAAGCATCAATCTTTTTCAAATATTCTTTCTGAAGTTGGGTTGGAGCAGATGAAGCAGCAGTGGTGACAGCAGCAGATACAGCACTAGTGGCAACAGAAGTTGTAGCAGCAGTTGTAACAACAGACACAGAACATTCTGGAGAAATACTCTTAGAGGGTATAGCAGCAGTAATAACAGTAGCAGCTGGAGCAGCAACAGATTCAGATAAAACATTTTCAGATACAAAAATATCAGCAATAGCAGTTTCAGATATAATAGTTTCAGTAGCATCAATAACATCAGTAATAATAGTAGGCTCAAATTCATATGCCTCTGTCTGCATATCCTCAGAAATAGCAACATTTGTAGCATCAACAGAAATAGCAATAATATTTGCAGCATAAACTGAATTGACAAAAGAAGTTATAACCCTGGTGTCACAACTAGAGAAGGGCACAATGGCCTTGGAAAGATCCTCTGATGGCTGGACTGCAACTTTCTCTGGAAGACAACTGAAGTAAATTGAATCAAAATCTGAGAACAGTGACCTGAGGTCTACTGAAAAGATTGCAACTGGAGGAGTTAAAACTGGAGCTTGAGTAACAGCAGCAGCAGCAGGAGCTGAAGAAATAGCAGGCAATTTCACCACTTCATTAGGCATCTCCCCCTGCCTGGATTCAGAGAATGCTGGATCAAGGCACACTGATGAAGGGATTGCCTAAGGAAATAGAGAGGATAGCCTGGAAGAATGGGCTGCCACTGACTGAAGTAATGGAGCCAAGGAGGTCTCCAATAGAAGTGATAGCCTGGGGGCTAGCAGTTCATATAACTGGTCAGCTAGGGTTGGAATATCCACTTGCTCAGCAGGCAATTGAGCAGAGGTAGAGGATGGAGCTACTGGTGATGGTGGTGGAGAGCTGGTGGATGGTAGAAGTGATGGTTGAGGTGAGGGGATTGTGGAGATGGAAGACAGTGGTAAGGAGATAGAGGGTGTGAAGGTGGGTTGATCAATAATATCTTGCAGAAGTTATTGGTAAGATGTGGAGGAGGAGGGTAGCTCAGGAGGAGATGAAGGTGAGTCATCCATGAAGGAATCATCAAGAAGATTGAATGATGGAATGGTGGATGAGGTATCAAGGTCTGATTGAGGGTAGTGGTGTAATGGATGGAATACTTCTTCTGTGATTGGAAGAGTTGGGATTGGAGATGGTATTGATGTTAGAGATGGGCTGGAGATGATGATAGTGGATGGAGTTTGAATGGTGGAGGTGACTGGAGGAGATGGAATTGGAGGAGGAGGAGGAGAAGCAGCAGCAGGCAAGTCATCTGCAGGGGCAGAGACTTGAGGGGAAGAGACTATTATAGTCCTGGTGCCTGAAGTTGTGCTTGCAGAGGGCCTACTGTGCTTGGTTATCTGTCTGTCCCATTTGCCAAATAGGGCACATGACAATCTCTTTGATGCATTGATGTGCATCCCAGAAGAGACTAGCAAGGTAGGGCATCTGTTCTGAAGAAAGAGCCCTAGGATCCTCCCAAAATTCACAAAGTTCTTATTGATTTTCTTTTTAATCAGGTCAAAAAAGACCTCTCCCCAGTTCAACTGCTTCTTATCCACAATGGCTCTCATCAAGCACAGCTGATACCTAGAGATAGTATCATGTGCTGAGTGCTTGGCCAACAAATCTTTTCCTACAACATCAGCTAAGAACCTGTATTCCACAGCTAGGTTCTTCTTCAGCAGCTTGCTAGGGTTAGCATCAGAGTGACCCATTCTTGCAAGCAAATCAGAGAATTCCTCTCCAGACAAATTAGCAGAATCTCTTCCAGAACTTAACTCAAAAACCTCTGTCAGAGTAGCTGGAGTCAAGGGTACCTAGGTTCCAGAAATTAAACCAACTACTGTGTTTTGGTCCTGATTGTGGGCAGTGTAGACCCACTCCTTAATCTCATCAGCAGCCAACTTGATTCTTGTCGACATGATATTAGCAAGTTTTTGTTCCTTGAACAGTTACAGAATATCCTGAAAAACTTGATCAGTGGTGCTGAAAGTCTTCATGTCTATGTCAAATCCAGCATCGAATTTCATTGCGGCAAGAACAGCAACAGAGACAGCCATGGTTACCTGCAAAAATCAACAAACAAAACGACCAAGTGTAGAGATGTTTGGAGGGAAAGAGAATTTTTGCAGAGAAATCAAAAGCGCAAAAGGAGAACGACGGCGAAAAATAAATTTTATATTAGGGTTCGATGCTGAAAAGGAAAGATCGTTGAACTCAGTTTGACGATCGGGGCTTCTAAAGGAATCTGAAGAGTCTTCAATATCGTCGATCTCCGTTCGACGATATTGGAGAGCGTCGAGCTCCGTTCGACGATAGTTCAGAGAACAAAATCGTCGAGCGTCGTTCGACGATCGTTGACCTGGAGAGATAGTTCAGACTATTTGAGAAAGCGCTGAACTCAGGTCGACGATTTCGGAAATCGTCGATCTCCATTCGACAATCTGGGGGAAATTCGTCGAGCGCAGTTTAGAGACCAGAAATACACTCTAGACACTAAGAAAAATCAAGATGTTTGCCTAGTCTTGGTCAATTTTTAAAGTTTTAAAATCTTGGAACTTATTTTAGGCTTCCTCCATCTAACATTCCTAACTGATTTAGGAAGAAGGTATGTTTCTTTTCATCCAAGGGTTTGGTGAAAATATCTCCCCTTTGTAAATCAGTTGGGATATATTGAAGTTCAATTTTGTTCTTCTCAACATTATCCCTTAAAAAGTGATGTCTAATTTCTATGTGTTTTGTCCTACTATGGAGAACTGGATTTTGAGCTATAGAAATAGCACTGGTGTTATCACAAAATATTTTAGACTTCTCTAAGTTGTAGCCATAGTCTAGGAGTTGGTTTTGAATCCATAAGATTTATGAACAACAACTGTCTGCAGCCATATATTCAGCTTCAGCAGTTGAAGTTGACACAGAAGTTTGTTTCTTACAAAACCAGGAGACAAGTCTGTCACCAAGGAACTGACAAGTTCCACTGGTGCTTTTCCTGTCAATTCTGCATCCAGCATAATCAGCATCAGAAAATCCAGTTAATTCAAATGCTGAATCTTTTGGATACCAGAGACCTAGATTTGGACAACTTTTAACATACCTGAGAATCCTTTTTACTAATGTTAGGTGTGACTCTCTAGGGCTTACTTGGAACCTAGCATATATGCATATAGCAAACATTATATCAGGTCTACTAGCTGTAAGGTACAGTAAGGAGCCAATCATTGCTCTATATATTGTCTAATCAACAGGTTTCCCATGTTCATCAGCATCCAATACAGCATTAGTAGGCATAGGTGTTTTCATACAAGATGCTTCAGACATGCCAAATTTCTTAACCAATTCATTTGCATACTTGGTTTGAGAAATAAAGATGCCTTCAGCATGTTGTTTGACTTACAATCCTAGGAAGAAGGATAGCTCACCCATGCTACTCATTTCAAATTTAGAATGCATTAGGTTGGAGAACCTTCTGCACAATTTTGAATCAGTAGAGCCAAAAATAATATCATCTACATAAATCTGTACTAGTAGGGTATGGGACTTATGGGTTCTAATGAAAAAAGTTTGGTCTACTCTACCCCTTATAAATCCATTTTCCAGAAGGAAGCATGCTAGGGTCTCATACCATGCTCTAGGAGCTTGCTTGAGACCATATAATGCTTTGTTCAACTTAAACACATAATCAGGATAGGTTGGAGAGATAAAACCTGGAGGTTGTCTAACATAGACTTCTTCTTTGATGTCTCCATTTAGAAATGCACTCTTGATATCCATATGATATACCTTGAAACCTTTGTGTGCTGCATAAGCTAAGAATATTCTGATGGCTTCCAATCTTATAACAGGTGCAAAAGTCTGGTCATAGTCTATGCCTTCTTCTTGAGAGTATCCTTGAGCAACTAGCCTTGCCTTATTCCTCACAATTACCCCTTGATCGTCCAATTTGTTTCTGAACACCCACTTTGTTCCAACAATGGAGTGATCCTTAGGCTTAGGCACTAGTTCCCAAACTTTGTTCCTTTCAAATTGATGCAACTCTTCTTGCATTGCAATGATCCAGTGTGGATCTTGCTCTGCATCTTGAATGGATTGAGGTTCAATTTGAGATAGGAAGCAAGTGTGCAACAGGTTTTGGTTGACCTGATTTCTGGTTTGCACACCAGCTGAGATGTCTCCAATTACTTGGGAAATTGGATGGTCTCTTGATGTTACTAAATCAACAGGGGGTGTTGATTGTTCACCAACCTGTGTTATTGTTTCCTCTTGTGGTACAACAACTGGCTCTTCAAGTTGTTTCTCTTCAATATGTTGAATGATTTCTTCATCTTCACTGCTTTCCTCTTTTTGAGTAACCTATAACTTGTTCAAATCTTCAACAAGAGAATGTTCCTGCAAGGGTTCTATGGTAAAAGTGTTCTTCTTCTTGAAAGACATGTTAGATTCATCAAATGATATATGAACAGATTCTTCAATTTTAAGAGATGATTTATTATAAACCCTATAAGCCTTACTGATCATGGAGTATCCCAGAAACACTCCTTCATCAGCTTTAGCTTGAAATTTTGCTAAATATCTCTTGTCATTATTATGTATATAGCAAATGCAACCAAAAATTCTAAAATAATCAACTTTATGTTTCTTCCCTTTGAGTAATTCATAGGGAGTCTTGCCCTTTAGTTTATGTATTAAACTTCTATTCAGCACATAGTTGGAGGTGTTCACTGCCTCTGCCCAAAAAGATAGAGGAAGGTGAGCATCTAACAACAATGTAGTGGCAGATTCAATAAGGGTTCTATTTTTCCTTTCAGCTACCCCATTTTGTTGAGGAGTTCTAAGAGCTGAGAAAGTATGCCTGATCCCTTCACTCTGACAGAACTCTTGCATAAGAAGAGAATCAAACTCTGTCCCATGATCACTTCTGATCAGGGCAATGTGAGTATTGAACTCAATCTGTATACATTTGAGAAACTCTGCCAAACACTTAAAATTATCAGACTTCTTCCTCAGAAAGAACACCCATGTGAATCTAGAGAAGTCATCTACAGCAACTAAAGTGTAAGATTTCCCTCCTAGGCTTTATACTGTAATGGGTCCAAAAAGATCCATGTGTAACAGATACAAGATCCTAGGTGAATCACTCTTATTAAGTGATTTGAAACTATTTTTAGTTTGCTTGTCTAATTGACAAGCCTTGCAGAGTCCTTCCTTCTTGTACGGGCCAGAAGGTAGTCCCCTAATAAGGTTGTCCTTGGATAGCCTAGCAATAGTCCTAGGTTTAAATGTCCTAGTCTCTTATGTCATAAAACATTAGGTCTACAGACAGAATTAAATAAGCAAATGTCTACATCAGTTGAAAGAAAATCTACTAGATAGATGTTACCTTTCCTTTTACCTGTCAACAAAGTTGTGTTGTCCTCTAACTTGATCTTGCATAATGCTTTGCTGAAAGTCACCTGGTAGCCTTCATCACATAGCTGACTGATACTTATCAAATTATGCTTCAGTCCTTCCACATAAGCTACCTTCTTGTATGTCACTGTCCCAATCTGGACTGCACGATATCCTTTAGTTTGTCCAAAGTTTGAATCACCAAAAATAACTTTGGGTCCAAGCTTGGCTTTAAAGGATGTGAGGTTGTCCTTGTTTCCTGTCATGTGTTTTGAGCACCCACTATCCAAATACTATTACTGGTTTGATGTTGGATAGGTCTTCACCTGTACATAAAATAATTCATTTGTTTTTGACCCAGTTTACCTTGGGCCTAGGTTGATAACCTTTAAACTCAGAAAGAAAAGATATCCCAGGTTGACTCTTAAAACCTTCAGGACGATATCTCCTTGGAGGTATTATCCATTCAATATAAGGGTTAAAGCTGTGGGATGAAGGACCCCTAGGATTGGATTTTGATTTGCCCTTGAAGGAATTTCCAGAGCTCTGATCTCTGTTCGACGATCGTGGAGCTGCGTTCGACGATCTTGGGTCAGATCGTCGAGCTCCGTTCGACGGTCGACTGTGGTAGAGTTCAGGAATTAGAGATCGTCGACCTGAGTTCGACGATTTTGCCTGAGATCGTCGATCTATGTTCAGCGATCGTCAAGCTCCGTTCGACGATTTCTACTGGAACTTAGTTTTCTTAGGCAGATCAGAATTTTTCCTAGCTACCTCTACAACTCCCTTCCCTTTATCAGAAATGAACTTGATTGGGGTTGTAAGAACTATAGGTTGGCTGGATGAAGCACCCAAGCCCAGTGTACTATTGAATCTGGAGTTCATTGTGCTTGTGATGTCCATCATCTTGATACTTCTCCCATTAAGGGACTCTTCAAGCTTCTTGGCCTCTGATAGATCACTTTTCAGTGAAGCTATCTGCTCCCTACAGCACTCCAACTCCTCAGAGAGTTTGAGGTTTTCTGATTTTAAGGAACTATGTTCAGACAATTGATTTCTGAGAGAAATAATTTCCTTCTCAGATTTTAGTAAGTCTAAACATAATGCTTTAAACTCATATTTAAAGTCCTCTGAATTGAAATCAAAAGAACTGATTACATGGTCCTCTTCAAGTTGAGTCTCTGAGTCTGACTCTGACTCTTCTTCATCTGAATTATGTTGAGAGGCATTGATTGCCATCATGAAGAACTCCTTCTCTTCTACATCATCTTCATCATCACTAGAGCTGGTTGAAGCTTCTAACTCCTCTTCAGTCTCACTCCAGGATTCAGCAACAAACCCTTTCCTTGTGTGTTTGTTCTTGCTTGAGGAGGGTTTGCCATTGTCATTCTTCTTGAAGTCTTTCTCCTTTCTTCTTTTTTTCTTGTCCCTTCTGTCCTTGTTTTTGTTCTCTGGACAGTCAGGTACAATGTGCCCTGGTTTCCTGCAACCAAAGCAAACAATTTCTTTATTGTTTGACTTATCATACCTTGGCTTATCATGCTCCTTGTATGATCTCTTTCTGAAGTCCTTTCTGGCCATCTTGTAAAATCTTTTGGCCAATAGACTGAGCAGCTCATCATTGCCTGTGATTTTGTCTTCAGCCTGATCTTCAGTTGCTTTGAAAGCTATTGTCTTTTCTTTCCTTGTTGCTGGTGAGGCAGCCTTCTGCTCTTCTTCTCTGTTCTTAATGAGCAGCTCATAAGATTTGAGCTTGCCCAAAAGAGCTTCTGTGGTGATCTCATTCAGACTTCTGGCATCCTTGATTGGCCAGATCCTTGAATCCCAAGTGCTTGGGAAGCACATCAGGATTTTGTCATTAAGTTCAGTCAGTGAGATCTCCTTGTCCAAAGTCCTGAGTTCACTGACTATTAGACTGAGTCTATTGTACATATCTCCAACTGACTCAGCTTCTCCCTTCTTGAAATTCTCATATTGAGATACGAGGTGGGATCTCCTATCCTTTCTTTCATCAGCTGAGCCTGAGACTATTTCAGAGAGTTTATCCCAGATTTCCTTTGCTGAATTACATTCAGCCACCTTTTGGAAGATGTCATCAGATATAGTCTGGGCTAAGATGTTCATAGCCTTTGCATCTGCAACCTTCCACTTCTTGATGTCAGTATCTGTTCCTGATGGAGGTGGAACAGCATTTGTACTTGTGTTCTCTGGAGGTCTTGGACAAACTGTCAAAACAGAATTAAAAATATCCTCGTCAATAGAATTCATGTATAATCTAATTCTTGCTTTCCAAAGTGCAAACTTAGATAGATTTCACACTGGAGGTCTGATGCTAGCATAATCTTTGTTTTGGGCCATGATTGGTGAAAACAAAATCTAATAATAAAATCAAAATAAGCAGATCTAACTAGGGATCTTTGGGTTCAGGTGTTAGCCTGTGCAACCACCAAGATGTGGTATCTTTAACCAACCTCGCTCTGATACCAATTGAAAGTGCAGCTAGATCAGATATACTCTAGAGGGGGTGAATAGAGTATGGTGCTTAAAAACTTTTTGCAACAATTGTTGCAATCTGAGTGAACAGGGAAGCAAATAATAAATCCAAACACAGAAATTATCTAATCACAAAGTAACCTACAAAAGAAATTAATCACAGATCCTAACTAATCACAGATCAATCACAGCCAGAAACAAAAATAAAGACAAGCAAGCCAGAAGACACAAGGAGCTATAGTGGTTCCCCTAAACTTGGGTACATCCACTCTTCTACCACCCTAGGTAGGAATCTACTGCAGGATGAGTTGATCAGGTGTCCTGGGCACCAATGAGCTTTTGATAAGGTGCTCAAAAACCAAATCAGATTTTTTGATCATGTGTCTTGCCACCAATGAGCTTTTGACAAGGTGCTCAAAAACCAAGTACAAACTTTTGAAGGGAGTTTGAAAAACCCTTTACAGAGATGGGGATGAGAGAGTGATGGAAGTCTTCTCTTTCTCAAAGCAGCTGAGAAGACTATGTGAATTTTGGTGTTGTCAAAGCTCCCCCTGAGTTATTGAGATGTTCAGGAAATGAAGCTTTGCTGTAGGGTGATAGGCCTTCAGAAGTTGATCTCCAGCAATTGATGATTTCAGCAGCAGCTGAAATGTTAGGTGTCTGGAGTCTTTGAATGATGTTGGCCTTGAACACTTGAATCAAAGGGGATCTGAAGATTTCAGATTTGTTGATCTCCTTTGGTGTGTGTTCTTGTATGAATTCTCTTAGACAGAGAGTGTCTACAGCTCTTTCTCTTGTGAACAGTTGGTGTTGAGAAAGATGTTGTCCAGAGAATTTTTTTCTTGTTCTTCTTGTCTGTGCTGTGAGAGAGATTCAAAAATCCTGAGTTTTATTCCCTGATTCTGAATAGAAAATGATCCTCTGTCAAGAATAGTCGTTAGCCTGTCATTAAATGACTTCCTTAATTGCAATTGTCTTCTGGGGGAAAGTCCAAAGAAACATTCCTTGATAATCCCTTGAAACTTGGTCTAGAATAAATGAAAACGGCTTGAAAATCTTCTGAATTAATTGTTGAATAACTCCTTAACTGTTCTGAATTTGAATCTTGAAAATCCTTTAACTCTTCAGAAAAATGTCGAACTGAGCTCTGCTATCGTCGAATTGAGCTCAGCGATTTGGACTTAGACTGCAACAGAGATCGTCGATCTGAGCTCAACTATCGTCGAACTGAGCTCAGAGATAGAGAATCAATACTGGAGTCAAGATCGTCGAACTGAGCTTGAAGATCGTCGAATGGAGTTCGACGATTTGTCGAAGTTGAGCTCAGCGATCGTCGAAAGGAGTTCGACGATCCGTCGAAGTTGAGCTAGACGATCGTCGATTGGAGTTCGACGATTCGTCGTACTGAGCTCGACGATATGACTTAGTCTCCAAACTGAAAAACCTTGGTCTTGAGGGCAGCTTCCAAACCTAACTACTAACCCTTAGACTCAATCCTAATTGACCTTTAGATCTATACAATGAGGTCAAAAAATAGGTTTCCTAGAGGCATAGTGATCCTGACCTAAATTAGTAATAGGGTGTTCCAACATATGTGAAGCCCATCTGTACGGGTAGTCTGGATTGGTGATGATCATGGGTAAACCGGAGAAGACTACGTGGATTTGATGCTATGAAAGGTTTATGCTTTGTTGAATGGTTGTATGGATGAATGAATGTTGGTTATGGATGTATGGAGGCTTGGAGTAAGCTCCTGGTTATGATGAGAGATCAATTGGTAGCACGCTTGCGGAGCGCGAGATAAACCCGGCCTGTTACACCACTAGGATGGGTTGATCTGGATAGATGAGGGATCGATTGGTGGCAATGCCTGGGGAGCCGAGTTAAACCCGGCTTGCTGCACCACAGGGGTGGGTCGATCAGAAATAGGTGAGGGGTCGATTGGTGGTAATGTCTGGGGAGCATCGATAAACCTGGCTTTCTACACCACTTGGGTGGGTCGATCTGCTCTGGTTGTTGTGAATGTTGTGAGGTAGTACCTCTGAGTCGTATGGACAACATGTCGCCAACCTTCGGGATTGGTGGACTAGGATGGAACCGGCCAACCAACAATTGAAGAGCCTCTGATCGGCGGTGTACGACTAGGATGCCCGGTACACTAATAAGGTTCCCTGCGTGCACGGAGCTTCTAGTGCATACCAGCTGTTGGAACACCCTATTACTAATTTGGGTCAGGATCACTATGTCTCTTAGGAACCTATTTTGACCTCATTGTATAGATCTAAAGGTCAATTAGAATTGAGTCTAAGGGTTAGTAGTTAGGTTTGGAAGCTGCCCTCAAGACCAGGATTTTCAGTTTTAGAAGACCAAGTCATTTCGTCAAGCTCAGTACGACGAATCGTCGAACTCCAATCAACGATCGTTGAGCTCACTTCGACGGATCGTCGAACTCCATTCGACGATCTCTGAGCTCAACTTCATCAAGTCATCGAACTCCATTCGACGATCTTCGAGCTCAGATCGATGATCTTGACTCTAGTTTGATTCTCTATCTCTGAGCTCAGTTCGACGATAGTTGAGCTCAGATCGACGATCACTGTTTCTGTCTAAGTTCAAATCTCTGAGCTCAGTTCGACGATAGTGGAGCTCAGTTCGACGTTTTTCTGAAGAGTTCAACGATTTTCAAGATTCAAATTTGGACAGCTGTGGAATTACTGTCAGCATTTAATTCAGAGATCTTACAGCCATTTTCATTTATTCTGGAGCAAGTTTCAAGGAATTATCAAGGAATGTTTTTATTGGACTTTCCTCCAGAAGACAAATGCAATTAAGGAAGTCATTGATGACAGGCCAACGGCTATCTTAGACAATGGACAATTTCTATTCAGACAGAAGAAATAAAAGATAATTCTTCAACTTCTGTAATATCAATCCAGTAGAGAACTCTGAGAAAGAAAAAAAGAGGAATTTTCGCTGCAACAACTCTCACAACAACAATCACATAAGAGAAAGAAAAAGAGTTCCAAACATTCTCAGTCTCAAGAATTCATACAGAACACCAACACCAAAAGGAGATCAACAAACTGATATCTTCAGATCTCTTTTTCAAGTGTTCAAGTCCATCATCATTCAAGACTCTAGACACCTCACATTTCAGTTGCTGCTGAAATTATCATTTGCTGTATTTCAATTTTCTGAAGGCCTATCACCCTACTGCAAAGCTTCATTTCCTGAACAACTCAATATCTCAGGGGGAGCTTTGACAACATCACTGAATCCACATAGTCTTCTCACTGTGATTGAGAAAAGAGTACTTTCATCACTCTCTCATCCCCACCTCTATAAAGGGTTTTTCAAACTCCCTTCAAAAGTTTGTGTGTGGTTTTTGAGCACCTTATCAAAAGCTCATTGGTGGCAAGACACTTGATCAAAAAATCTGGTTTGGTTTTTGAGCATCTTATCAAAAGCTCATTGGTGCCCAGGACACCTGATCAACTCATCCTGCAGTGGATTCCTACCTAGGGTGGTAGAAGAGTGGATGTACCCAGATTGGTTGGGAAACCACTATAGCTCCATGTGTCTTCTGGTTGCTTGTGTTTCTTTTGTTTCTGGTTGTGTCTTGTGATTAGTTTCTTTTGTAGATTGTGATTATTCTGTGGTTAGATTTACTATTTGCTTCCTTGTTCACATTAGAATACAACAACCGTTGTAAAAGATTTTGCAAGCACCATACTCTATTCACCCCCCCCTAGAGTATATCTGATCTAACTCACACTTTCAATTGGTATCAGAGGCAGGTTGGTTAAAAATACCACATCTCAGTGGTTGCACAGGCTAACACCAGAACCCAAAGATTCCTTTAGTTAGATCTGCTTGTTGTAGATTTTGTTATTAGAATTATTTTCTCACAAAACATGGCCCAAAACAAAGATTATGCTAGCACCAGACCTCAAGTGTGCAATCTATCCAAGTTTGCACTTTGGAAGGCAAGGATTAGACTCTGCATGAATTCTATTGATGAGGACATCTTCAATTCTGTTTTGACAGTTTGTCCAAGACCTCCAGAGAACAAAAGTACAAATGCTGTTCCACCTCCTTCAGGAACAGATGAAGAGATCAAGAAGTGGAAGTTAGCAGATGCAAAGGCTATGAACATCTTAGCCCAGACTATGTCTGATGACATATTCCAAAAGGTAGCTGAATGCAACTCAGCAAAGGACATCTGGGACAAGCTATCTGAAATCATCTCAGGATCTGCTGATGAAAGAAAGGACAGAAGATCTCACCTCATAACCCAATATGAGAACTTCAAGAAAGGAGAAGCTGAGTCAGTAGGAGATATGTACAATAGACTCAGTCTCATAGTCAATGAGCTGAAAACCTTGGACAAGGAGATCTCATTGATTGAGCTAAATGACAAAATCCTAATGTGCTTCCCAAGCACTTGGGACTCAAGGATCTGGCCAATCAAGGATGCCAGAAGTCTGAATGAGATTACAACAGAAGCTCTCTTGGGCAAGCTCAAGTCTTATGAGCTGCTCATTAAGAACAGAGAAGAAGAGCAGAAGGCTACCTCACCAGCCACAAGAAAGGAAAAGACAATAGCTTTCAAAGCCACTGAAGATCAGCCTGAAGACATAGTCACAGGCAATGATGAGCTACTTAGTCTACTGGCTAAAAGATTTTACAAGATGGCCAGGAAGGACTTCAGGAAGAGATCATACAAAGAGCATGACAAGCCAAGGTATGATAGATCAAATAATAAAGATATTATTTGCTTTAGTTGCAGGAAACCAGGCCGCATTGTGCCTGACTGTCCAGAAAATAAAAACAAGAAAAGAAAGGACAGGAAAGAAAGGAGAACACAAAAAGACTTCAAGAAGAATGGCAATGGCAAACCCTCCTCCAGCAAGAACAAACACACAAGGAAAGGATTTGTTGCTGAATCTTGGAGTGAAACAGAAGAAGAATCAGAAGCTTCATCCAGCTCCAGTGATGATGAAGATGATGCTGAAGAGAAGGAGTTCTGCATGATGGCAATCAATGCCTCTCAACACAATTCTGATGCAGAAGAGTCAAAGTCAGACTTAGAAACTCAATTTGAAGAAGACCAGGTAATTAGTTCTTTTGATTTCAATTCTGAGGACTTTAAGTCTGAGTTTAAAGCACTATGTTTGGATTTATTAAAATCTGAGAAGGAGATTATCTCCCTCAGAAATCAATTATCTGAACACAGTTCCTTAAAATTAGAAAACCTCAAACTCTCTGAGGAGTTGGAGTGTTGTAGGGAGCAGATAGCTTCACTGAAAAGTGAGCTATTAGAGGCCAAAAAGCTTGAAGAATCCCTTAATGGGAGAAGCATCAAGCTAATGGACATCACAAGCACAGTGAACTCTAGATTTAATAGTACACTGGTCTTGGGTGCTTCATCCAGCCAACCTATAGTTCTAACAACCCCAATTAAGTTTATTTCTGATAAAGGGAAGGGAGTTGTAGAGGTAGCTAGGAAAAATTCTGATCTACCTAAGAAAACCAAGATCCAGTAGAAATCGTCGAACGGAGCTCGACGATCGCCGAACGGAGATCAACGATCTCAGGCAAAATCGTCGAACGCAGGTCGACGATCTCTAAACCCTGAACTCTGCCAAAGTCGATTGTCGAATGGAGCTCGACGATCTGATCCAAGATCGTCGAACAGAGATCAGAGCTTTGGAAATTCTTTCAAGGGTAAATCAAATTCAAATCCTAGGGGTCCTTCATCCCAAAGATTTAACCCTTATACTGAATGGATAATACCTCCAAGGAGATATCATCCTGAAGGTTATAAGAGTCAACCAGGGATGTCATTTATTTCTGAATTTAAAGGTTATCAACCTAGGCCCAAGGTAAACTGGGTCAAAAATAAGTGAATTATTTTATGTGCAGGTGAAGACCTATCCAACATCAAACCAGCAATGGTATTTGGATAGTGGGTGCTCAAAGCACATGACAGGAAATAGGGACAACCTCACATCCTTTAAAGCCAAGCTTGGACCCAAAGTCATATTTGGTGATTCAAACTTTGGACTGACAAAAGGATATGGTGCAGTTCAGATTGGCACAGTCACATTCAAGAAGGTAGCCTATGTGGAAGGACTGAAGCATAATTTGATCAGTATCAGTAAGTTATGTGATGAAGGCTACCAGGTGACTTTCAGCAAAGCCTTATGCAAGATCAAGTCAGAGGACAACACAACTGTGTTGAAAGGTAAAAGGAAAGGTAACATCTACTTAGTAGATTTTCTTTCAACAGATGTAGATATTTGCCTGTTTAACTCTGTTAGTAGACCTAATGTTTTATGGCATAAGAGACTAGGGCATATAAACCTTAGAACCATTGCTAGGCTATCCAAGGACAACCTTGTCAGAGGACTACCTTCTGGCTCCTACAAGAAGGAAGCACTCTGCATGGCTTCTCAATTAGGCAAGCAAACCAAAAATAGTTTCAACTCACTTAATAAGAGTGATTCACCTAGGATTTTGTATCTGTTACACATGGATCTTTTTGGACCCATTACAGTACAAAGCTTAGGAGGGAAATCTTACACCTTAGTAGTTGTAGATGACTTCTCTAGATTCACATGGGTGTTCTTTCTGAGGAAGAAGTCTGATAACTTTAAGTGTTTGACAGAGTTTCTCAAATGCATACAGACTGAGTTCAATACTCACATTGCCCTGATCAGAAGTGATCATGGGACAGAGTTTGATTCTCTTCTTATGCAAGAGTTCTGTCAGAGTGAAGGGATCAGGCATACTTTCTCAGCTCCTAGAACTCCTCAACAAAATGGGGTAGCTGAAAGGAAAAATAGAACCCTTATTGAATCTGCCACTACATTGTTGTCAGATGCTCACCTTCCTCTATCTTTTTGGGCAGAGGTAGTGAACACCTCCAACTATGTGCTGAACAGAAGTTTAATACATAAACTGAAGGGCAAGACTCCCTATGAATTACTCCAAGCGAAGAAACCTAAAGTAGACTATTTTAGTATTTTTGGTTGTATCTGTTACATACACAATAATGACAAGAAGTACTTAGCAAAATTTCAAGCTAAAGCTGATGAAGGAGTGTTTTTGGGATACTCCATGATCAGTAAGGCTTATAGGGTATATAATAAATCAACTCTTAAAATTGAAGAATCTGTTCACATATCTTTTGATGAATCTAACATGTCTTTCAAGGAGAAGAACACGTCTACCATAGAACCTTTGCAGGTACACTCTCTAGCTGAAGACTTGGACAGAATACAAATTACTCAAAAGGATGAAAGCAGTGAAGATGAAGAAGACATTCAACATCTTGAAGAGAAACTTCTTGAAGAGCCAGTTGTTGTACCACAAGAGAAAACAACAACACAGGTTGGTGAACAATCAACACCCCCTGTTGATTTAGTAATATCAAGAGACCATCCAATCTCCCAAGTGATTGGAGACATCTCTGCTGGTGTGCAAACCAGAAATCAGGTTAACCAAAATCTGATGCACACTTGCTTCCTTTCTCAAATTGAACCTCAATCCATTCAAGATGCTGAGCAAGATCCACACTGGATCATTGCAATGCAAAAAGAGCTGCATCAATTTGAAAGGAACAAAGTTTGGAAACTAGTACCAAAGTCTAAGGATCACTCCATTGTTGGAACAAAGTGGTTGTTCAGAAACAAATTGGATGATCAAGGAGTCATTGTAAGGAACAAGGCAAGGCTAGTTGCTCAAGGGTACTCTAAAGAAGAAGGGATAGATTATGACCAGACGTTTGCACCAGTTGCAAGGTTGGAGGTCATAAGGATCTTCTTAGCATATGCAGCACACAAAGGCTTCAAAGTATACCAGATGGATTTAAAGAGTGCTTTTCTAAATGGAGACATCAAAGAAGAAGTCTATGTCAGACAACCTCCAGGTTTTATCTCTTCATCTCATCCTGATTATGTTTTTAAATTGAATAAAGCATTATATGGTCTCAAGCAAGCTCCTAGAGCATGGTATGAGACCCTAGCATGCTTTCTCCTGAAAAATGAGTTTATAAGGGGTAGAGTAGACCAAACTCTTTTTATTAGAACTCATAAGTCCCATACCCTACTAGTACAAATCTATGTAGATGATATTATCTTTGATTCTACTAATTCAAATTTGTGCAGAAGGTTTTCCAATTTAATGCACTCTAAATTTGAAATGAGTAGCATGGGTGAGCTATCCTTCTTCTTAGGATTGCAAATCAAACAACATGCTGAAGGCATATTTGTTTCTCAAACCAAGTATGCAAAGGAATTGGTTAAGAAATTTGGTATGTCTGAAGCATCTTGTATGAAAACACCTATGCCTACTAATGCTGTATTGGATGCTGATGAACATGGGAAACCTGTTGATCAGACAACATATAAAGCAATGATTGGCTCCTTATTGTACCTTACAGCCAGTAGACCTGACATAATGTTTGCTACATGCATATGTGCTAGATTCCAAGTGAGCCCTAGAGAGTCACACCTAACCTTAGTAAAAAGGATTCTCAGGTATGTAAAAAGTTGTCCAAATCTAGGTCTCTGGTATCCAAAAGATTCAGCATTTGACTTAACTGGATTTTCTGATGCTGATTATGCTGGATGCAGAATTGACAGGAAAAGCACCAGTGGAACTTGTCAGTTTCTTGGTGATAGACTTGTCTCTTGGTTTTGCAAGAAACAAACATTTGTGTCAACTTCAACTACTGAAGCTGAATATATGGCTGCAGGTAGTTGTTCACAAATATTATGGATTCAAAACCAACTCCTAGACTATAGCTACAACTTAGAGAAGTTAAAAATCTTTTGTGATAATACCAGTGCTATTTCTATACCACAAAATCCAGTCCTCCATAGTAGGACAAAACACATAGAAATTAGGCATCACTATTTAAGGGATAATGTTGAGAAGAACAAAATTGAACTTCAATATATCCCAACTGATTTGCAAAGGGGAGATATTTTCACCAAACCCTTGCATGAAAAGAAACACACCTTCTTCCTGAATCAGTTACGAATATTAGATGGAGGAAGTCTAAAATAATTTCCAAGATTTTCAAAAATCTAAAAATGACCAAGACTAGGCAAACTTCTTAATTTTTCTAGTGTATAGAGTGTTTCTGGTCTCTGAACTGCGCTCGACGATTTTCCCCCAGATCGTCGAACAGAGATCGACGCTTTCCGAAATAGTCGACCAGAGTTCAGCGCTTCTCAGATAGTGTTCAACTATCTCTCCAGGTCAGCGATCGTCGAACGAAGCTCGATGATTTTGTTTTCTGAACTATCGTCAAGCGGAGCTCGACGCTCTCCAATATCGTCGAACGGAGATCGACGATATTGAAGACCTTTCAGATTCCTTTAGAAGCCTCGATCGTCGAACTGAGTTCAACGATCTTTCCTTTTCTGCGTCGAACCCTAATATAAAACTCTTTTTTCGGCCGTCGTTCTCTCTTTGCGCCTTCGTTCTCTCTGCAAATTTTCTTTTCCCTCCAAACATCTCTACACTTGGTCGTTTGTTTGTTGAGTTTTGCAGGAAGCAATGGCCGTCTCCGTCGCTGTTCTGGCCGCCATGAAATTTGATGCAGGATTCGATATTGATATGGATTCGTTCAACAACAGTGATCAGATTTTCAGAGACATTCTAGAACTTTTCGAGGAGCAAAAGCTAGTCACTATAATGTCTACCATAATAAAATTGGCTGCTGATGAAATCAAGGAGTGGGTCTATACTGCCCACAACCAGGATCAGAATACGGTTATTGGTACAGTGTCAGGAACTCATGTACCTCTTACACCTGCTGCCCTGACAGAAATTTTTGTATTAAATTCTGGAGAAGACTCTGTTGAACTTTCTGGAGAAGAATTTTCTGATGTACTTCAAAGAATGGGTCACTCAGATGCAAACCCTAGCAAGCTTCTGAAGAAAAATCTATCTGTGCAATACAGATTTTTAGCTGATGTTGTGGGAAAAGTGCTTTTGGCCAAACATTCAGCCCATGATACCATCTCCAGGTATCAACTATGTTTGATGGGTGCTATTGTAGATAAGAAACAATTAAACTGGGGAGAGATTTTCTTTGATCTGATTAAGAAGAAGATAAATAAGAATTTTGTTAACTTTGGAAGGATACTAGGGTTGTTTCTTCAAAATAGATGCCCTGCTCTGCTAGTATCAAATGGGATGCACATCAATGCCTCCAAGAGGCTCTCATGTGCCCTGTTTGGCAAGGGGGACAGACAAATTATGAAGCCCAGCAGGCCCTCTGCATCTACCACTTCAGGCACAAGGACTGTTGCAGTCACTTCCCCTCAAGTCTCTGCCCCTGCAGAAGACTTGCCTGCTGCTTCTCCTCCTCCTCCACCTCTTATTTCATCTCCACCAGTCACCTCCACCATTCAAATTTCATCCACCATCATAATTTCAACCCCATCTCCAACTTCAGTTTCACCAACTCCACCTCAAACAGAAGAACTATTTCATCCTCTCCATCAATACCCTCACCCAGACATTGAATCATCCTCTCCTATTCCCTCTTTCAATCTTCTGGATGATTCCTTTATGGATGATTCACCTCCATCCCCTCCTGATCTACCCTCTTCATCCACATCTTACCAACAGCTACTACAAGATATCATTGCTCAACCCTCCTTCACACCTTCTATTTCCATTCCACTATCTTCCATTTCAAGACTCCCAATATCTCAACCTTCATTTCCACCATCCACCAGTTCTCCACCCACATCTCCAGCTGTTCCACCTACAGTCTCTACCTCTGCTCAAGTCCCTATTGAGCATGTAGATCTTCCAGCCTTAGCAGACAGACTTTATGAGCTGATATCTCCCAGGCTATCACTTCTGTTGGAGACCTCCTTGGCTCCACTCCTAAAGTCAGTTGTAGACCTGTCTGCCAGGCTATCTTCTCTCATTCCTCAGGCAATCCCTTCCTCTGGGTGCCTTGATCCAGTCCTGACTGAATCTAGGCAGGGGGAGATGCCTCATGAAGTGGAAAGATTGCCTGCTGCTGCCATTTCCTCAGTTCAAGCTGTTATTACTTCAACTCAAGCTCCAGCCTCAACACCACAAGTTGTTGTTTTCTCAATGGATCTCAGATCTTTTTTATCAGATTTTGATTCAATATATTTCAGCTGTCTTCCAGAGCATACTGCAGTCCAGCCATCTGAAGACCTCTCCAAGGCCATTGTGCCCATTTTAAGCTGTGACACCAGTATTATACATTCCTTTGTAAATTCAGTTTATGTTGCTGCCCCTACTACTGTTATTGATGGTTCTACTACTGTTGTTGTGTCTGATAGTTTTGATACTGCTGATGATTTAGTCTCTAAGGATGTACATATGACAGAGGCATATGATTTTGAGCCTGCTGTCACTGCTGATGTTGCCCCTGCTGATGTTCTTGTATCTGAAACTGTTATCTCTGAATCTGCTGCTGCCTCAGTTACTGCTATTACTATTGTTGTTGTATCTTCTGAGAGTGTTGCTCCTGAAAGTTTTGTATCTGCTGATGTAATCTCCTCTGCTAGTGTTGCTTCTATTTCTCCTTCTACTGCTGCTGCTACAACTGATGTCACTACTGTTACCTCTGCTCAAACCCAACAACAGATAGACTATCTTAAGAGGATTAATGCACTTTATGATGATCAAAGCTCAGAAAGTGACCAGTTCAGGACTGATTCAGATGACTCCTCAGCCACTATTGCAAGGAAAATAAAGGCAAGAAGCAAAGCTATGAAAAGGGTTCCTCCAGCTAAAGTAAAAGATACTAATGATATTCCTTACTACATATTGCATGACTGCCCCATTACAGAACACTGGATGCAATATTCCAAGAATCAACTGAAGGCCATGACGAAAAAGAGAAAGTATGACAAAGGTTCCTCTCAGTTCCATCATCCTCCTCCTCCTCCTCCTCCTCCTTCACCTGGTGCAGGTACAAGTGGTAGCTCTGCATCTCATCCCTCTGCCAGAAGTCAAACCCCATATCAGTCTCAAGGAAGATCTCAACATAGGGGAAGCCAATCTAGAGGCTATCAATCAAGGAGAGGAAACTACAGAGGAAACCAAAGAGAACTTCAAGTTTATTCTAAAGGTTATTCCAGACAGCATCCATACTCAAGGGAAGGACAAGGTCCATCTGACACAACTTCAGGTCCTTTTCCTTATAAGTTGAAAGATTTAGTTCCTTCCAGAGCTCCTCAAGACATTCCTTCAAATAGATATGAGCCACCAGTGTCATATGAAGATCCAGAAAACAATCCAACTTCTTGGACAGCCAGGATGAAAGAATTGGCTGCTTTGGATCAGATTAAGAAAGCCAGAGAACAAGGCAAAGATACTTCAAACATCACTACTCTGTCAGACCAAAGTAAAAAGGAATTGCAAAGATACTCCTCCAGCAAGTTTTTTGATTCTGAAGGCTACATGAAGCTGCACCCTGAAGCTGTAGTACCAAGGCCTAAACAACAAACATCACTAGGTGCAGTTGATGACAGAAGATCAAAGAAGTAAGCTCTTAATCCAAATAGATAAATTATACTTATAAAGAGCAAAGAAAAGGAGTAATTCTGTAAGGTGACAATATATGATGTTTTATGATCTGTCTGAGATAATATTTGTGTTTCTGCAATGTTTTGTTGTTATATTGTTGCCTTGTATATTGTTTTTAATTTTCCAATTTTTGTAAATAGTAATCCTAACCTAAATAGGGGGAGATTGTTGGAACACCCTATTACTAATTTGGGTCAGGATCACTATGTCTCTTAGGAACCTGTTTTGACCTCATTGTATAGATCTAAAGGTCAATTAGAATTGAGTCTAAGGGTTAGTAGTTAGGTTTGGAAGCTGCCCTCAAGACCAGGATTTTCAGTTTCAGAAGACCAAGTCATTTCGTCGAGCTCAGTACGACGAATCGTCGAACTCCAATCAACGATCGTTGAGCTCACTTCGACGGATCGTCGAACTCCATTCGATGATCTCTGAGCTCAACTTCATCAAGTCATCGAACTCCATTCGACGATCTTCGAGCTCAGATCGACGATCTTGACTCCAGTTTGATTCTCTATCTCTGAGCTCAGTTCGACGATAGTTGAGCTCAGATCGACGATCTCTGTTTCTGTCTAAGTTCAAATCTCTGAGCTCAGTTCGACAATAGTGGAGCTCAGTTCGACGTTTTTCTGAAGAGTTCTACGATTTTCAAGATTCAAATTTGGACAGCTGTGGAATTACTGTCAGCATTTAATTCAGAGATCTTACAGCCGTTTTCATTTATTCTGGAGCAAGTTTCAAGGAATTATCAAGAAATGTTTTTATTGGACTTTTCTCTAGAAGACAAATGCAATTAAGGAAGTCATTGATGACAGGCCAATGGCTATCTTGGACAATGGACAATTTCTATTCAAACAGAAGAAATAAAAGATAATTCTTCAACTTCTGTAATATCATCCAGTAGAGAACTCTGAGAAAGAAAAGAAGAGGAATTTTCTCTGCAACAACTCTCACAACAACAATCACACAAGAGAAAGAAAAAGAGTTCCAAACATTCTCAGTCTCAAGAATTCATACAGAACACCAACACCAAAAGGAGATCAACAAACTGATATCTTCAGATCTCTTTTTCAAGTGTTCAAGGCCATCATCATTCAAGACTCCAAACACCTCACATTTCAGTTGCTGCTGAAATCATCATTTGCTGGAGATCAATTTTCTGAAGGCCTATCACCCTACTGCAAAGCTTCATTTCCTGAACAACTCAAGATCTCAGGGGGAGCTTTGACAACATCACTGAATCCACATAGTCTTCTCAATGTGATTGAGAAAAGAAGACTTTCATCACTCTCTCATCGCCACCTCTGTAAAGGGTTTTTCAAACTCCTTTCAAAAGTTTGTGTGTGGTTTTTGAGCACCTTATCAAAAGCTCATTGGTGGCAAGACACCTGATCAAAAAATCTGGTTTGGTTTTTGAGCATCTTATCAAAAGCTCATTGGTGCCCAGGACACCTAATCAACTCATCCTGCAGTGGATTCCTACCTAGGGTGGTAGAAGAGTGGATGTACCCAGATTGGTTGGGGAACCACTATAGCTCCTTGTGTCTTCTGGTTGCTTGTGTTTCTTTTCTTTCTGGCTGTGGCTTGTGATTAGTTTCTTTTGTATATTGTGATTATTCTGTGGTTAGATTTACTATTTGCTTCCTTGTTCACATTAGAATACAACAACTATTGTAAAAGTTTTTAGCAAGCATCATACTCTATTCACCCTCCACCCCCCCTCTAGAGTATATCAGATCTAACTCACACTTTCACCGGTGTTTGTGATGTAGTTATGATTGATAGGTTGCTAGATATGATGATGGCAATACATACAGGGAAGGAACCACTGCCCCGGGTAAGGGGTAGGATCGTTATAATGGGTCAGATAAAGCTGACCGTTACTTTGTTTTTCGCTCTTCGGTGGATAATGAATTGCATGTGCTGATGGTGGCATTGAATTGAGCGGAAAGCGGGATTGCTGCTAAAGGCCCTTGAAGGTCGTGCGAAGCATGGTTGGAGTTCATGTGTGGTCGGCCTGCATGGCGACGTTCGAAAATGTATTTGTGTAAAGAGGAACCTGTAAGGCCATAAGGCCATGAGTGTGTGTGTTGTATACATTCCTGTTATTATATATAAATGTGGAATTTGTATATTAGTGGACATTCACTGAGCTGAGTTCATCTAACATAAAATGTTGCGCTAGAATGTTTTGAGTTAGGGTACGAGTAGATTTTGATTTCCACACGTAATTCCGCCGCTTGTCTGTGGGATATGGCGTGGGGCCCCGGCCGGACCCACCGTTATATTCCGTGTGACGAGTGGGGGCGTTACAAGATGCAATAGATGGGGTGAAACCTACTTGTGGGAGAGGAAGAAATCTAGCATTCAGACACTTAAGAGATCACCAAGCTGATCTAATCATTGGAGAGCCAGGCGACGGTGTTAGAACCAGAAGAGGTATTGCTAACGAAGTTCTACATCTTAGTTTTCTGTCTCAGGTTGAGTCGAAGAAGTTTAAAGAAGCAAACAAGGATACCTATTGGATAATGATTATGCAAGAGGAGCTCAATTAGTTTAGAAGATGCAAGGTTTGGGAGTTAGTGCCCATGCCTAGAGGTTAGAACGTGATTTGTACCAAATCGGTATTCAGAAACAAGCTGGTAGCTCAAGCATACAGACAAGAAGAAGGGATCGACTTCGATCAGACATTTGCTCCTGTGGCCCATCTCGAAGCGATAAGGTTGTTTCTGGCATATGCTGCTCACAAAGGCTTCAAAGTATATCAGATGGATGTGAAGTCAGCATTCCTCAATAGAGACCTAAAAGAGCAAATATACGTAGCACAACCCCCAGGTTTTGTCAACTCTACTTTACCTGATCATGTTTATTTTCTTAATAAAGCTCTATATGGCTTAAAACAAGCTCCCCGAGCTTGGTATGAGATGTTGTCTAGCTTTCTTCTTGAGAACAAGTTCAAAAGAGAAAAGATAGATAAGACATTATTTCTTAGGGAAGTAAAAGGCAAGATTTTGTTAGTGCAAATCTATGTAAGCGACATTATTTTTGGCTCTACGGAAGATAACCTTTGTAAGAGGTTTTCTAAACTCATGCAAGGGAAGTTTGAAATGAGCAGTATGGGAGAGCTAAAGTATTTCTTAGGACTTCAGGTGAAACAATCTGACGATGGAATTTTCATCTCTCAGACAAAGTTCACCAAAGAGTTACTTAAGAAATTTGGAATGGAGAACGCAATCTCAATGAGGATTCCAATGGGTTCAATTATGTCTCTAGACAAGGATGAGAAAGGAAATCCTTTTGATGAAACCAAGTACAGAAGCATAATTGGGTCCTTGCTCTACCTTACGGCCAGTAGACCGGACATAATGTTTTCAACATGTGTGTGCGCTAGATATTAGATGAACTCTAAGGAATCTCATTACATCGCTGCAAAGAGGATCTTGAGATACCTTAAGGGTAAACCAAATCTTGGCTTATGGTACCCAAGAAGTAATGATGTCGAGCTAATTGGTTTTTCAGATGCAGATTTCGCAGGTAGCGGGGATGAAAGGAAAAGCACTTTTGGGACGTGCCAACTCCTCGGAAGAAGGCTTTTTTCATGGAGCAGTAAGAAGCAATATTGTGTGACAACTTCCACTGCCGAGTCATATTACATTTTTGCTAGCAGTTGTTGCGCACAACTTCTTTGGATCAGGAATCAACTTGAGGATTACGACCTAAAATTCAAGGAGATATCGTTGTTTTGCGACTCCTTCGGTGCTATAGTGATTGCTAATAATCTAGTCTCTCATAGCCGGACAAAGCACATTGAAGTCAGATATCACTTCTTCCAGGAGCATGTGGAGAACAAGGACATAAATATATGTTATGTCCATATAGATAATCATGTCGCAGATATATTCATGAAGCCACTATACGAGGCCAAGCTCTCGTTTTTCAAAATGGAATTGGGCATGTTAAACAAGGACTCTTGAAGATGGCTGAGGAGACGAGAGTTATCTCGGGAAGTACATCACTAGACAGTGAAAATTTTCCAAGGAAAATTCGTCGGATATTACTCATTGGAAATCGATGATTCGTTGAAATACTGCTAGTGTCCATGACAAAACCCGAAGAATTCGGCTCATCTTCTGGTGAATCTCAACGAATTGGACTTAGGTCAAATTTTCTTTTATATTGGATCCGAAGAGCCGCCGGTTTTCAGGTACGCGTCGTTTCCCCCGCCTTAAACTATATATATATATATATATATATATATATATATATATATATATATATATATATATATATATATATATATATATATATATATTTATATATACCTCACTCTTTCCGTCAAATGAGCCGTTCAGATTCCGCTGATTTCTTCCTCTCGACGATTCGAATCCCGCGACAGAACCACATCTTCCTCCTCGATTTGATTTTATGAAGCCATTCAAGCAAGTTCTGACAGTAAAAACAGCTACTCTAGTCTTCGAGAGACTTTACTTTGCTTCTCGATTCAGTCTCGGCAACTGCAGTTCATCCAAAGCCGACTATCCCTCATCTCAACTCTTTGTTTTCCATGGCTCCTCGCAGTACCAGTGGATTGCTCGGTGGTGGAGAACTTGTGTGAACTGGGTTCGACTCGGCCACCGATGAATTCAGGAACGTGATACTCATGTTGGAATCTGCCAGCCTCTCCTTCATCCTTGAACATCCGTGCAAAGTGTTGGATAAAGATGTTCTTGAATTCTTCTCCAATATAAAGCTTCGCTATGAAGACACAATGATCAAGAGCAAGGTTTGTCATATCTGAGTTAAGGTGAAGGAGTCCCTCCTTATAAGGTACTTGCGGCTTCCAGAATATAACGAGGTTGATTAGCTTGAAGAAGAGGATTTCTCAAGGGCTCGGTTATTATGTGGTTTGCCCAGAGGTACCAAGGAAATTAAGCGCAAAGGAATAAATGAGGAAGGGAAGCTACTATCAGACATCATTGGAAAGGTTCTTTTATTCAAGGGCTCAGCTATTATGTGCTTTGCTCAGTAGTGGCCCTGGTGTTGTTTGGACCTCGCCCTCCAACCATCAACATCTAAGAAGCAGAACAAATTTACTTGCGTTGGATGACAATTCAAACACCACCATTTGCTCTCCTTTCCACAAGCAGATGCACAAAACTGAAGAAGTTTACAATCAATCAAGCAAAGCTTACAGAGCATCCAAGACGCTGCAAACACAATACAAAACCAATACATGACGCAGATGTACAAAAGTACAATAAGGACGGAACAATACCTCATCTGCATCAACATCGGAGCTCCACTCCCATCAAAGTTCTCCATTACCAAATTCAACAACGCCACAATCGCATGACCATTTCATCATGTGAAGGAACGTCACCTCTAATCTCGCAGGTATCTCCTAATTTTCGGTGCACATTGTGCTCAGTGCGCTTAGCACCTTATGCACATGTTGCATATTGCGCTCTGCGAGCACATTGCACATTCAGTGCACATTGCGCCATGCACACACATCGCACATTGTGCCCCACACACACATAGTGCACATCGCGAACCTTGCACACATGTCGCTCCCTGCACTTACATGGCGCACACCCTGCTTTGTACACAAGCAACTACGCACACATAACACCCCTCGCACAATGCGCCTATCACGCGCTTCACGTGCATTATGCCTTGCACTGCGCATGTTGAGAGTTACGAACACAGTACACACTTCATGCACATCGAGCATTAAACATGCAATACACACTTCATGGAAATTGCACTAATAGTGCACATCTCAGCGCAGATGCATTCAGCCATAAGCACACACCATCACGAGTAAGAATTTCACTTGGTCGATAGTTCCCCTTTCGCGCCTCTACCGTGGTGATCAACTCCACCATGACCGCCCCAAATTATTGCATGCACGACTTAGGAAAAAGTCCCTACCCTCCTCCGTTCTCTTTGGCTCTGAGCTACGGAGACTCGGGGGGGCAAATTATAGGCTCCCCCAAACTGGTTCAACAAAACACATCGAACCACATAGAACCACCTGAGGTGCGGCATCCCATGACGTAACCACCTGAGGTGTAACCGTCGCTCCAACCATCGTTACCACTATCGTAGCTACCACCGTTGCCTCCAGCGCACCACCCGCTGTCGTGGAAAACGTCGGCACTGCCATCGTAACCACCTCCGAGTTGAGCGATTCTCCATTTTCCGCCCAATTAGGGTGGCCTCTTCGCCATCCAACCCTCCGCTGGGATGTGGAGGGTCAGCCTCCCCGTTATCCAGATCAGGCGGCTAGCTTACCGCCCGACTCTTTGCTAGATGGCAGGGACGCCCCAAATCGGACAACCCTCTGACAATATGCCACCGTAAATCGGATGGCCCTTACTGAATAGCAGGGTTGCCTCCTGCCAGAGAGTAGGGCCTCCCCGAATAAGGCGGCCCCTTGGCTGCCCCAAAATGGGGGGCCAAGAATGCCTGATTCAGACAGTCTCTCCTCATGCCCAGGTCTGGCGACATATGGCTGCTCGACCTAGGTCAGCTTCCCGCTGGAGAGTGGGGCCGTCCCAAAATATAGCGGCCCCTTGGATGCATGATTAGGGAGGCCCACTTTCCTACCTAGATCGGGCGTCAAAATTGCCGCCCGATCCAGGTTGGCCTCCTACCAAAGGGTAGGGCCGCCCCCAAACCGGGCGGCTCATTGGCCGCCCGTTTGGGGCAACCTACTTTCCACCCAAGGGTGGTGACGTTCTAGCCATTTTGTCCAGGCTGGGGGCCCTCGTCCACAACCGCTATCCTCGTCGGCCACTGTATATGCTTGTCATACTTGTGGCAAGTTAGGACACCTTACCCGCAATTGTCATGTTGATGCCCCCAAAGACAAAGAAAGCTAAGTCAGGAGGAGTTGCAGGGTGAGTCCCACTTACTTGTTATACGTGTGGCAAGACAGGATATATTGCCAGAAAATGTCGGAGTGGAACTCCAGTGGCAAAGGAGGTTGGGTCTGGAGCAACCTTTGGGCGAGGAGGCATAATCCACTATTATAATTGTGGCAAGCCGCGACATATAGCCCGTAACTGTTGAGGTGGGTTTCCAAAGACAAAGGAAAAGGCAGAAGTCCATAAGCAAAGGGACGAGATGACATGTACAATTTAGCTTATAGCTTTTATACCTATGGCATGATTAGTTACTGGCTTATGATTTGTGTAAGTAGGCTTTGTCCCACTCTTTATGGTGGAGAGTATTGTTCATCGTAGGACTTCTCGCTCCTTAGCATCCAAGGTTATCGTGTGTGAAAGAACCTGCCAACCCAGTAGTTCATCTCAAAACCCAGGTATTGAGATGAAGGGTGGCGGGGTACATGAACACGGAGGGGAGAAAGCTGCAGGGGTGTGGGATTAACCCCAACCACATGCCTGCATGGATATTCTGCCAGAGGGGCCCACCGGGATCAACACCCAGACCTGGAACGCGATGGGGAAGCCAAACACAGTCCCACATACACGTGACCTGCTGTATAATTTAATCTCAACACACCCCTACAGCAGGACAACCTCCTATGATACCATGAAAGAACCCACCAACCCAATAGTTCATCTCAAAACCAAGGTATTGAGATGAAGGGTGGGGGTACATGAACACGGAGGGGAGAAAGCTGCAGGCGGTGTGGGATTAACCCCAATCACAGGCCCCTAGGGATATTCCTCCAGAGGGGCCCACCGGGGTCAACACCCAGACCTGGAATGTGGTGGGGAATCCAAACACGGTCCCGCATACATGTGACCTGCTGGATAATTTAATCTCAACATTGTGGTTCGTCTTAGTACTTCCCTTTGTATCGAATATCGGTATTCAAACCAAACGGAAACATTGTCATTAAAGATCCTAGGTGGTTTGACCTTAGGCATGGACTGACTCTCGGAGTAGCATGCATAGGTTGGTTACAACCCTAAGGGGTCACACCAGGGAAAAACACTGAATGAGAGACTAAGTTAGCAGTTCTTCGGGGGGCGCAGAGTTGTTATTAACTCTATTAGAGACCAAGAATCCCAAGCCTGGGTTAGTCGGTGTTTCGGTAGTGTCGAAGTTTGCCGACATCTTCCCAAAAACTTTCCCTGGAGCCCCACCTCAGAGAGAGATCGAGATCACCATTGAGTTGCTTGTTGGTGCCAAGCCAGTGTTGCGGTATCCTTACCGCTTAGCACTAAGATAAATGACTGAGTTGAAAGCACAGCTTCAAGAATTGTTAAAGCAGGGGTATGTGCGTCCAAGTTCGTCACCTTGGAGTGCCCTGGTACACTTTGAGAAGAAGAAGAATGGTAGTCTGTGACTTTGTATCGATTATCGGGAACTCAATAAGCTAGCAGATAAGAACAAGTACCTGATTTCGAGGATAGATGATTTGTTCGACCAGCTAGTGGGATCAACTGTGTATTCGAAGATGGATTTGAAGTCTGGTTACTATCAGCTAAGAATCAGGGAGAGTGATATTTCCAAGACGGCATTTAGTAGACGATATGGGCATGATGAGTTCACAGTCATTCCTTTTTGGATGACAAATGTGCCATCTGTGTTTATGGACTTGATGAACCAGACGTTCAAGGAGTATTTGGATCGGTCGTAATAAGGTTCATTGATGATATCCTGGTGTACTCCCAATCCTAGGATGATCGTGCGGAGCACTTGCGTATTGTTCTGGAGACCTTGAGAAGTAATCAGTTGTACGTCAAGTTCTCTAAGTGTGAGTTTTGGATAACTTCTGTATTGTTCCTTGGTCATATTGTTAGTGGTGAGGGTATCGCGGTGGATCAAGCAAAGGTTGTTGCAATACGAGAGTGGCCTGTATTATCTTCTGTAGTGGAAATCCGGGGTTTTATGGGGCTTGCCGGCCACTACAGGCACTTCGTAGAGAACTTCTCGCGGATAGCGTTACCTCTCACGACCCTGACGAGGAAGGATCAAAAATTTGTATGGTCGCCAGTGTGTGCACAAATTTTCGAAGAACTGAAAAGTCGTCTGACCACGACGCCTGTCCTATGTTCGCCATGTGGTATAGAAGGCTTTAAGTTATACAACCACGCTTCAGGCTACTGCCTAGGCTATGTTTTATTATAGTATGGGAGAGTAATAGCTTATGGTTCACGCCAGCTGAAGGTGCATGAGAGGAATTATCTGATCCATGATTTGGAGTTGGCGGTCATAATATTCACGTTGAAGCTGTGGAGGCACTACCTATATGGTGTGAAGGTTGACATTTACACAGACCATAAGAGCTTGAATTACCTATTGGATCAAGAAGATTTGAATATGCGTCAGTGAAGGTGGATGGAGTTCCTTGGGGACTACACCTTCAAGATAGACTATGTACCTGGGAAAGGTAATGCGGTTGCGGATGCATTAAATCGCAAAGCTCCAGCACATGCCAATTGGTTAACGATGCATGTTGTGTAACGCCCCGAAAATCATTTTTGAGCTGATCGCGTACAAAAGAAATTTTGGTGCCTGTATAGGGGTACACGGCCTAGGACACGGGCGTGTCCAAGGCCGTGTCTTTCCTTGTGTGTTGGCCGGTTGTTTCCAGAGAAGGACACGGCAGGAAATACGGGTTGTGCACAGTTTTGACAACGGGCGTGTCAGGGGTGACACGGGCGTGTTCATACCCGTGTCCCTACCCGTGTTTAGGAGGGTCGTGTCGGTTGGCGTGGCAGTTATATGTGACACGCCCCCGGTCACGGGCGTGTCGAGGACCCGACACGGGCATGTCAGATTGAGACACGGGCGTGTCTTAGTCCGTGTGAGTTTCGGTGTTCGACGATCGTGCCTGGATCGAGGCACACGGCCTGGGACACGGCCGTGTGCAAGGCCGTATTCGGCCCAGGTTTGAGGATTTTTGAGCGGATCTGAGCCGTTCGATTTCTTTAATTAAGATCAGACGGCCCAGATGAGTCCCTGCTCTGTTAAGGTCGGAAATAGATGATCAATTCCTCATTTCTCTCTTAAGCACTCTCTTTCAAGGAGTTAGAGAGGATGAGGAAGAAGGAGGAGGATATCGGCCGCCGGCGGAGCATCGGAGCACCGTTTAGAGAACCGAGAGCGGATCCGTGGAGGAAATTCCGTTGCGAAGACTCCTATCCGGATAGTTTTCCATTCCCACAAAAGCGTACTACAAGGGTAATGATTTTATACTTGAGCATGTGAAGCTCTCTCCTTTTTGTATAGGGAGACCCGCTCCCGCGAGTGTGCAGCGAGTGTGCGGTCTTCCCTGGTGTTGACGTGAATAGTCCCCCTTGTGTTGCATATAGAGTCCGAAATCGAAGTACGGACATATGCATTGTGTGTGAAGCCTACCCGGACATGTTGGTCTGGATCGGTGATGTTGCATTTGTTATGGTTTGCCAAAGAAGACTCCGTACTTTAGGTTTTTGGGTTTATACACGGTAGATTGCAGCAGCGATCCTTGGGGATTAACTCTAAGGCGCACCCGGAAAACTGAGCGGAATTGTTGTTCTGCTACCTTGGCGGTCAGGGAACCGGCCTTGAACATAACTGGGTTATGTGATTGTTTGGAAATGTTAGGATCCAAGAGAAGCTTGGCCCGCGCGTAGGTCTTAAGGTGACTAGGCGGTGTGAGCAATGGGCAAGTGGAATCGGACCTGAGCTATGTGGTTCAGTGCGGGAGACCCATTGATAGGGACTGGCCGTTGGCATAGTCGGGAGCCTTAGACAGTGGTCAGAAAGGCTAAAATACTCATGTTATTGCCATCCCGCGGATGGTGGTGAAGCCACAGAATTGACCGGATTCACCGTTAATGTGCCCTGAGTGCACGGGGTGTTTGGCTGTGCGAGCCTACACTTGTGGCGAAATATATTTATACTTAATTGTTTAGTTGGGATAATGAAATGCAGGGAAGGAGCACCGCCGTCCCGAGAAAGGGGCGGGGTCGTTATAATTTGGTCGGCTTTGGCTGACCGTTGCTTTGTTTGCCACTGTGCGGTGGAATGTTGCTTGCAGGTGCTGCGGAGCCAGGTATCAAATAGCGGGTTGGAGCCCATATTGCTGAGCTAGCCCTCGAAGGCCCAAGCGAATAGTTGTACTTTAGTTTGTCATGTGTGGACGGCCTGCGAGCCGATGTATGGAAAACATTATTTTGCTAAGTGAACTCTTGTAAGGCCATAAGGCCAAGTGTATTTCAGTGTATTTGTATTTCATTCCAGTTGTAGTGGTTGTGGAAATTCATGATTATTGGATTACCGTTATGGGTTCTTTCAACTGTTTAAAATCTTCCGCTAGAATGCTCTGTGTTAGGACGAGTAGTCTTAATTGTATGGTTTCGTTATTCATATGTAACCCTTCCGACTGTCCGTAGTATATGGCGTCGGGTTCTAGCTGGACCTTCTGTTATATGCCATGCGACGGATGGGGGTGTTACAATTCGGTAACAGACTTCTGGTTATGGTTAGGCTTAAATGAATTTGTTGGAACACCATATTACTAATTTGGGTCAGGATCACTATGTCTCTAGGAAACCAATGTTTGACCTCCTGTATAGTCCTAAAGGTCAATTAGAATTGAGTCTAAGGGTTAGAAGTCTAAGTTTGGAAGCTGTCCTCAAGACCAAGACTTTTGCAGTTTGAGACTAAGTCATTTTGTCGAGCTCAGCACGACGATTCGTCGAGCTCCGATCGACGATCATCTAGCTCAACTTCGACAAATCGTCGAACTCCATTCGACGATTGCTGAGCTCAACTTCTTCATATCGTCGAACTCCATTCGACGATCGGTGAGCTCAGTTCGACGATCTTGACTCAGTATTGGATTTCTATCTCTGAGCTCAGTTCGACGATCTTTGAGCTCAGATCGACGATATTTTGCTACAGTATAAATCCATATCGCTGAGCTCAGCTCGACGATCTTAGAGCTCAGTTCGACGTTTTCAGATAACTTCAAGGATGTTTCTAGATTCAAATTCAAATCAGTTAAGGAGTTATTATGCAATTAATTTAGAGATTTTCTAGCCGTTTTCATTCATTTCTGGACCAAGTTTCAAGGGATTTTTCAAGGAATATTTCTGTGGACTTGCCTCCAGAAGAGATTTTACAATTAAGGATGCAATTAATGCAGGCCAACGACTATTCTTGACAGAGGATGTTTTTCCATTCAGTACTAGAGAATAAAAGAGAAGAATTTTTTGAATCTCTCTAATGTACAGATACACACATACAGACAGAGAAAGAGACATCAGTAATCTTCAGAACAAGAACAAAAATATTCAGTCTCAAAGAATTCTCTGAAGAACACACATCCAAGGAGATCAAACTTTCTAAAATCCTCAGATCTCTCTCAAGTGTTCAAGGCCAACATATTTCAAGACTCCAGACACCTAACATTTCAGCTGTTGCTGAAATCATCTTTTGCTGGAGATCAACCTTTGAAGGCCTATCACCCTACAGCAAAGCTTCTCTTCCTGAAGATCTCAAGGACTCAGGGGGAGCTTTGACACCATCAATCCACATAGTCTTCTCAGTTGTTTGAGAAAGAGAAGACTTCCATCATTCTCTCACCCCCATCTCTGTAAAGGGTTTCTCAAACTCCCTTCAAAAGTTTGAGTTTGGTTTTTGAGCACCTTGTCAAAAGCTCATTGGTGGCAAGACACCTGATCAAAAAATCTGATTTGGTTTTTGAGCACCTTATCAAAAGCTCATTGGTGCCCAGGACACCTGATCAACTCATCCTGCAGTGGATTCCTACCTAGGGTGGTAGAAGAGTGGATGTACCCAAGTTTAGGGGAACCACTATATTTCCTTGTGTCTTCTGATTTTGCTTGTCTTTATTTTTGTTTCTGGCCTTGATTGTTTTGTGATTAGCTTATGTATAGTTTAGTTCTGTGATTAGATTTATTAACTGTTTCCCTGCTCACTCAGATTACAACAATTGTTGTAAAAGTTTTTAAAGTACCATATACTCTATTCACCCCCCCCCCCCCTCTAGAGTATATCAGATCTAGCTGCACTTTCAATTGGTATCAGAGCCAGGTTGGTTAAACATACCACACCTTAGTGGTTGCACAGGCTAACACCTGAACCCAAAGATCCCTAGTTAGATCTGTTTTCGTTTGAATTTATTATTAGATTTTGCTTTCACAAATCATGGCCCAAAACAAAGATTATGCTAGCACCAGACCTCCAGTGTGCAATCTATCCAAGTTTGCACTTTGGAAAGCAAGGATCAGACTGTACATGAATTCTATTGACGAAGATATTTTTAACTCTGTTTTGACAGTATGTCCAAGACCTCCAGAGAACTCAAGTACAAATGTTGTTCCACCTCCATCAGGAACAGATGCTGACATCAGGAAATGGAAGGTAGCTGATGTCAAGGCTATGAACATCTTAGCCCAGACAATGTCTGATGACATATTTCAAAAGGTGGCTGAATGCAATTCAGCAAAGGAAATTTGGGACAAACTCTCAAAATAGTCTCAGGCTCAGCTGATGAGAGAAAGGATAGGAGATCCCACCTCATATCTCAATATGAGAATTTCAAGAAGGGAGAAACTGAGTCAGTGGGAGATATGTACAACAGTCTCAGTCTAATTGTCAGTGAACTCAGGACATTGGATAAAGAGATCTCACTAACTGAACTCAATGACAAAATTTTAATGTGCTTCCCTAGCACTTGGGATTCAAGAATCTGGCCAATTAAGGATGCCAGAAATTTGAATGAGATCACCACTGAAGCTCTATTGGGTAAGCTCAAATCTTATGAGCTACTCATCAAGAATAGAGAAGAAGAACAGAAGGCTGCCTCACCAGCCACAAGAAAAGAGAAGACCGTAGCCTTTAAGGCAACTGAAGATCAGCCTGAAGACAAAGTCACAGGCAATGATGAGCTGCTCAGTCTATTGGCCAAAAGATTTTACAAGATGGCCAGAAAGGACTTCAGAAGGAGATCATACAAGGAGCATGATAAGCCAAGGTATGACAAGTCCATTAATAATAATAAAGACATTGTTTGCTTTGGTTGCAGGAAACCAGGGCACATAGTTCCTGACTATCCAGAAAACAAAAACAAACATACAAGAAAGGGGTTTGTTGCTGAATCCTGGAGTGAGACTGAAGAGGAGTCAGAAGTCTCATCCAGCTCCAGTGATGATGAGGATGATGCAGAAGAAAAAGAGTTCTGCATGATGGCAATCAATGCCTCACAACATAATTCAGAAGAAGAGGAGTCAGAGTCAGACTCAGAGACTCAACCTGAAGAAGATCAGGTAATTAGTTCTTTTGATTTTAATTCAGAAGACTTTAAATCTGAATTTAAAGCATTGTGTTTAGACCTGCTAAAGTCTGAGAAAGAAATAATCTCTCTCAGAAATCATTTATCTGAACATAATACTTTAAAGTCAGAAAACCTCAAACTCTCTCAGTAGTTGGAGTGCTGTAGGGAGCAAATATCTTCACTGAAAAGTGAGCTGTCTGAGGCCAAGAAGCTTGAAGAATCCCTTAATGGGAGAAGCATCAAGCTGATGGACATCACAAGCACAGTGAACTCCAGATTCAATAGTACACTGGGCTTGGGTGCTTCATCCAACCAACCCATAGTTCTAACAACTCCAATCAAATTCATTTCTGATAAAGGAAAGGGAGTTGTAGAGGTAGCTAGGAAAAATTCTGATCTGCCCCAGAAAACTAAGTCCCAGCAAAAATCGTCGAACGGAGGTCGACGATCGCCAAACGGAGATCGACGATCGTCGAACGCAGATCGACGATCTCAGGCAAAATCGTCGAACGCAGGTCGACGATCTCAAGTACCTGAACTCAGCCATAGTCGACCGTCGAACGGAGCTCGACGATCTGACCCAAGATCGTCGAACGCAGCTCCAAGATCGTCGAACAGAGGTCAGAGCTCTGGAAATATTTTCAAGGGCAAATCAAAATTCAATCCTAAGGGTCCCTCATCCCAAATCTTTAACCCTTATACTGAATGGATTATACCTCCAAGGAGATATCATCCTGAAGGATATAAGAGTCAACCTGGGATGTCTTTTATTTCAGAGTTTAAAGGTTATCAACCTAGGCCCAAGGTAAACTGGGTCAAAAACAAATAAATTATCTTATGTGCAGGTGAAGACCTATCCAACATCTAACCAGCAATGGTATTTGGATAGTGGGTGCTCTAAGAACATGACAGGGAACAAGGATAACCTCACATCCTTTAGAGCCAAGCTTGGACCCAAAGTTATCTTTGGTGATTCAAACTTTGGACAGACTAAAGGATATGGTGCAGTCCATATTGGATCAGTAACTTTCAAGAAGGTAGCTTATGTGGAAGGACTGAAGCACAACTTAATAAGCATCAGTCAGCTGTGTGATGAAGGCTACCAGGTGACCTTCAGCAAAGCCTTATGCAAAATCAAGTCAGAGGACAACACAACTGTGTTGACAGGTAAAAGGAAAGGTAACATCTATCTAGTAGATTTTCTTTCAACTGATGTAGATATTTGCCTGTTTAATTCTGTCTGTAGACCAAACATTTTATGGCATAAGAGACTAGGACACCTAAACCTTAGAACTATTGCTAGGCTATCCAAGGATAACCTTGTTAGAGGACTACCTTCTGGCCTATATAAGAAGGAAGGACTCTGCAGGGCTTGTCAATTAGGCAAGCAAACTAAAAACAGCTTTAAGTCACTTAATAAGAGTGATTCACCTAGGATATTGTATCTGTTACACATGGATCTTTTTGGACCCATCACAGTACAAATCCTAGGAGGGAAATCTTACACTTTAGTAGTTATAGATGACTTCTTTAGATTCACTTGGGTGTTCTTTCTAAGAAAGAAGTCCGATAACTTTAAGTGTCTGACAGAGTTTATCAAATGTATACAGATTGAGTTCAATACTCACATTGCCCTGATCAGAAGTGATCATGGGACAGAGTTTGATTCTCTTCTTATGCAAGAGTACTGTCAGAGTGAAGGGATCAGGCATACTTTCTCAGCTCCTAGAACTCCTCAACAAAATGGGGTAGCTGAAAGGAAAAATAGAACCCTTATTGAATCTGCCACTACATTGTTGTCAGATGCTCATCTACCTCTATCCTTTGGGGCAGAGGTAGTGAACACCTCCAACTATGTGCTGAATAGAAGTTTGATACATAAACTAAAGGGAAAGACTCCCTATGAATTACTCAAAGGGAAGAAACCTAAAGTTGATTATTTTAGAGTTTTTGGTTGTATTTGCTACATACATAATAATGATAAGAAATACTTAGCAAAATTTCAAGCTAAAGCTGATGAAGGAGTGTTTCTGGGATACTCCATGATTAGCAAGGCTTATAGGGTTTATAATAAATCATCTCTAAAAATTGAGGAATCTGTTCATATATCATTTGATGAATCTAACATGTCTTTCAAGGAGAAGATCCCTTCTACCATAGAACCTTTGCAGGAACATTCTCTAGTTGAAGACATGAACAAGTTACAGGTTACTCAAGAGGATGAAAGCAGTGAAGATGAAGAAAGTGTTCAACATATTGAAGAACAACTTGAAGATCCAGTTGTTGTACCACAAGAGGAGACAACAACACAGGTTGGTGAATAATCAACACCCCCTGTTAATTTAGTAACATCAAGAGACCATCCAATTTCCCAAATAATTGGAGACATCTCAGCTGGTGTGCAAACCAGAAATCAGGTCAACCAAAACATGTTGCACACTTGCTTCCTATCTCAAATTGAGCCTCAGTCCATTCAAGATGCAGAGCAAGATCCACACTGGATCATTGCAATGCAAGAAGAGTTGCATCAATTTGAAAGAAACAAAGTGTGGGAACTAGTGCCAAAGCCTAAGGATCACTCCATTGTTGGAACAAAGTGGGTGTTCAGAAACAAACTGGATGATCAAGGAGTAATTGTAAGGAACAAGGCAAGGCTAGTTGCTCAGGGATATTCTCAAGAAGAAGGAATAGACTACGACCAGACTTTTGCACCTGTTGCAAGATTGGAAGCCATCAGAATATTTTTAGCTTATGCAGCACATAAAGGCTTCAAGGTATATCAGATGGATATCAAAAGTGCATTTCTAAATGGAGACATCAAAGAGGAAGTATATGTCAGACAACGTCCAGGTTTTATCTCTCCAACTTATCCTGATTATGTTTTTAGATTGAACAAAGCATTATATGGTCACAAGCAAGCTCCTAGAGCATGGTATGAGACCCTAGCATGCTTTCTCTTGGAAAATGGATTTATAAGGGGTAGAGTAGACCAAACTCTTTTCATTAGAACCCATAAGTCCCATACCCTACTAGTATAGATTTATGTAGACGATATCATTTTTGGTTCTACTGACTCAAAATTGTGCAGAAGTTTTTCCAACCTAATGCATTCTAAATTTGAGATGAGTAGCATGGGTGAGCTATCCTTCTTCCTAGGATTGCAAGTTAAACAGCATGCTGAAGGCATCTTCATTTCTCAAACCAAGTATGCAAATGAATTGGTTAAGAAATTTGGCATGTCTGAAGCATCTTGTATGAAAACACCTATGTCTACTAATGTTGTATTGCATGCTGATGAACATGGGAAACCTGTTGATCAGACAACATATAGAGCAATGATTGGCTCTTTACTGTACCTTACAGCTAGTAGACCAGATATAATGTTTGCTACATGTATATGTGCTAGGTTCCAAGTTAGCCCTAGAGAGTCGCACCTCACATTAGTAAAGAGGATTCTCAGGTATGTTAAAAGTTGTCCAAATCTAGGTCTCTGGTATCCAAAAGACTCAGCATTTGATTTAGCTGGATTTTCTGATACTGATTATGATGGATGCAGAATTGACAGGAAAAGCACTAGTGGAACTTGTCAGTTCCTTGGTGACAGACTTATCTCTTGGTTTTGTAAGAAACAAATGTCTGTGTCAACTTCAACTGCTGAAGCTGAATATATGGCTGCAGGCAGTTGTTGTTCACAAATCTTGTGGATTCAAAACCAACTCCTAGACTATGGCTACAACTTAGAGAAGTCTAAAATCTTTTGTGATAACACCAGTGCTATTTCTATAGCTCAAAATTCAGTCCTCCATAGTAGGACAAAACACATAGAGATTAGGCATCACTTTTTAAGGGATAATGTTGAAAAGAATAAAATTGAACTACAATATATCCCAACTGATTTACAAAGGGGAGATATTTTTACCAAGCCCTTGGATGAAAAGAAACACACCTTCTTCCTAAATCAGTTAGGAATGTTAGATGGAGGAAGTCTTAAATAATATCCAAGATCTTAAAAGCTTAAAAATTGACCAAGACTAGGCAAACATCTTGATTTTTCTTAGTGTCTAGAGTTTTTCTGGTCTTTGAACTGCGCTCGACGATTTCCCCCCCAGATCGTCGAACGGAGATCGACGATTTCTGACATAGTCGACCTGAGTTCAGCGTTTCTCAGATAGTATGAACTATCTCTTCCGGTCAACGATCGTCGAACGGCGATCGACGATTTTGTTCTCTGAACGATCGTCGAACAGAGCTCGATGCTCTCCAATATCGTCGAACGGAGATCGACGATGTTGAAGACACTTCAGATTCCTTTAGAAGCCTCGATCGTCGAACTGAGTTCAACGATCTTTTCATTTCTGCGTCGAACCCTAATATAAAATTCATTTTTCGCCGTCGTTCTCCTTTGCGCTTTCGATTTCTCTGCAAGAACTTTCTTTCCCTCCAAACATTTCTGCACTTGGTCGTTTTATTTGTTAAATCTTTGCAGGTAACTATGGCTGTGTCTGTTACTGTTCTCGCCGCCATGAAGTTTGATGCTGGCTTCGACATCGACATGGAATCCTTCAGCACAACAGACCAGGTCTTTCAGGACATCATAGAGTTATTCAAAGAGCAGAACCTTACAGTAATCATGACCACAAGTATTAAGCTTGCATCTGATGAGATTAAGGAATGGGTCTACACTGCACACAATCAGGACAACTCCACCATTGTTGGGTCAATCTCTGGCACACAGGTACCTCTGACCCCAGCAATTTTAACAGAAGTTTTTGAGTTGAGAACTGGTGGAGATACTGCTGATTTGTCTGGAGAAGAGTATACTGACTTGCTTGCCAGAATGGGTCATTCTGAGGCTAACACTAGCAAGCTCTTGAAAAAGAACCTTTCTGTGGAATACAGATTCCTGGCTGATGTAGTTGGGAAAGTGCTACTGGCTAAGCACTCTGCTCATGATACAATATCAAGGTATCAGCTCTGTCTAATGGGAGCCCTAGTAGACAGGAAGAATTTGAATTGGGGAGAGGTATTCTTTGACCTCATTAAGAAGAAGATAAACAAAAGCTTTGTAAACTTTGGAAGAATTATAGGGGTGTTTTTGCAGCATAGGTGCCCTGCACTGCTGGTCTCTTCTGGAATCCACATCAATGCATCCAAGAGACTATCTTGTGCCCTGTTTGGTAAATGGGACAGACAAATCATCAAGCCCAGCAGGCCCTCCTCCAGCACTCCTTCAGGCACCAGGACCCTCAGAGTCACTTCCCCACAAGTCTCTGCCCCTGCAGATGACCTGCCTGCTGATGTTGCTCCTCCTCCTCATCCAATTCCATCTCTTCCCATGCCATCTACCATTCCAACTCCATCCACCATCATCATCTCCATCCCCTCTCCAACATCTACACCATCTCCAATCCCTACTCTTCCTACCACAGAAGACCAATTCCATCCATTATTCTCCTACCCTCAACCAGATGCCACTTCATCACCCTCCATTCCCTCCTTCACCCTCATTGATGATTCCTTTATGGATGATTCACCATCCTCTCCTCCTGAGCTACCCTCATCCTCAACATCCTATCAAGATCTTCTACAAAAGATCATTGACCAACCCACATTCACCCCATCTATCTCCATCCCACTGTCCTCCATATGCACCTTACCCACACCTCAACCATCCCTGCCCCACTACTCCAGCTCTCCACTACCATCACCAACAGCTCCACCTCCATCCTCTACCTCTGCTCCAGTCTCCACTGAGCAAGTATACATTTCATCCCTTACTGACAGGCTGTATGAATTGTTAGCCCCCAGGCTATCTCTTCTTTTGGAGACCTCCTTGGCTCCATTACTCCTGTCAGTGGCAGCCCTTTCTGCCAGGCTCTTCTTTCTCTTCCCTCAGGCAGCCCCTTCAGCAGTGTGCCTTGATCCAGCCATGACTGAATCTAGGCAGGGGGAGATGCCCTATGAAGTGAGTCTGCATACTACTGCTGCTACTGCTGCTATTGTTGTTGTTTCAGTGAGCCTGTCTGCTGCTGTTTCTTCATTTTCATCTGCTACTGCTACTGCTCCTGCTGTTGTGTCTCAAGATCCTGCTGCAGTCTTTGCCATAGACCTCAGGTCTTTGCTCTCAGCATTTGACTCTATATATTTCAGATGTCTGCCAGAGACAGTTGTTGTCCAGCCCCCAGAGGATCAGTCCAAGGCCCTTGTGCCATTCTCTTGCTGTGACCCCAGCATCATCACCTCTTTTGTCCACTCAGTATATGCTGCTGCCTCTTCTGATGAAAGCATTGCTGTTGTTTCTGCTGTTGCTGCCCCTACTGCTGCTGAAAATTTTGATACTACTGCTGATACTTCTGTTACTGTTGTTGAGCCATTTTCTAAGGAGATCCTTATGACAAGGCACATGAGTTTGAGCCTTCTGCATTTTCTGATGATATTTCTACTGTTGCTACTGCTGTTACTTCTCCAGAAACTTTTGCTGCTGCTGTTACTTCTCCAGAAACTGTTGCTGCTGCTGTTGTCACTTCTCTAGAACCTATAGTATCTGCTGCTGTTGTTACTATTTCTACTTCAATTGTAACAACTTCTGTATCTGCTGTTGTCACTACTGTTACTGCTTCAACCTCTGCTGCTACACCCTCTGCTGCCTCATCTGCTTCTATACAGCTCAAGAAAGATTTGATGAAGAAAATTAATGTCATGTATGATGATCAGAGTTCTGAAAGTGATGAGTACAGAATAGACTCGGATGATTCTTCTGCTACCATTGCCAGGAAAAGAAAGGCAAGGAGCAAAGCCATGAAGAGAGTACCTCCTGCCAAGGTCAAAGATAATAATGATATACCATACTATATTCTTCATGATTGCCCTATCACTGAGCACTGGATGCAGTACTCTAAGAATCAACTGAAAGTAATGAAAAAGAAAAGGAAATATGAAAAGGGTTCTTCACAATTCCAACACTCTCATCCTCCTCCACCACCTCCTCCTGATGCAGGTGCAGGTGGAAGTTCAGCTGCTCAACCCCCTGCTAAAAGTCAAGCTCCTTATCAGCCACATGCTAGATCCTATAATAGGGGAAGCCAATCCAGGGGTTCTCAATCCAGGAGAGGAGGATACAGAGGCAATCAAAGAGATCTCCAGGTCTACTCCAAAGGATACTCAAGGCAACATCCATACTCCAGGGAAGGACAAATTTCATCTGATACCACCTCTGGTCCTTTTCCCTATAAGTTGAAGGAAACTGTGTCCTCCAGGCCTCCTCAGGACAATCCTTCTAACAGATATGAGCCACCAGTACCTTTTGAAGACCCTGAGAATAATCCAGCTGCTTGGGCTGCAAGGATGAAAGAACTTGCTGCACTGGATCAGATCAAAAAGGCTAAAGAGTAAGGAAGAGATTCCTCTAACATCTCTACAATGTCTGAACAGAGAAAGAAAGAGCTAGAAAGATATGCATCAAGCAAATTTTTTGATTCAGATAGATACATGTAACTGTATCCTGAAGCTGTAGTTCCCAGGCCTAAACAGCAAACCACTTTAGGTGCAGCAGATGATACCAGATCAAAGAAGGAAGCCCTCAATCCCAACAGAGAAATCAAACTTGTTAAGGGCAAGGAAAGGAAATGATAACGTAAGGTGACAATCTCTGTGATTTCTGATTATTATCTGAGATGATATATATATATATATATATATATATATATATATATATATCTGTGGTTTTGCTGTCCAGCTTTTCTTTTTGTTTTGCTGCTTGTATGTTATTTAAGTTTTCCAACCTTTGTAAATAGTAATCCTAACCCAAATAGGGGGAGATTGTTGGAACACCCTATTACTAATTTGGGTCAGGATCACTATGTCTCTAGGAAACCAATGTTTGACCTCCTGTATAGTCCTAAAGGTCAATTAGAATTGAGTCTAAGGGTTAGAAGTCTAAGTTTGGAAGCTGCCCTCAAGACCAAGACTTTTGTAGTTTGAGACTAAGTCATTTCGTCGAGCTCAGCACGACGATTCGTCGAGCTCCGATCGACGATCGTCTAGCTCAACTTCGACAGATCGTCGAACTCCATTCGACGATCGCTGAGCTCAACTTCTTCATATCGTCAAACTCCATTCGACGATCGGTGAGCTCAGTTCGACGATCTTGACTCAGTATTGGATTTCTATCTCTGAGCTCAGTTCGACGATCTTTGAGCTCAGATCGACGATATTTTGCTGCAGTATAAATCCATATCGCTGAGCTCAGCTCGACGATCTTAGAGCTCAGTTCGACGTTTTCAGATAATTTCAAGGATGTTTCTAGATTCAAATTCAAATCAGTTAAGGAGTTATTCTGCAATTAATTCAGAGATTTTCTAGCCGTTTTCATTCATTTCTGGACCAAGTTTCAAGGGATTTTTCAAGAAATATTTCTGTGGACTTGCCTCCAGAAGAGATTTTGCAATTAAGGATGCAATTAATTCAGGCCAACGGCTATTCTTGACAGAGGATGTTTTTCCATTCAGTACTAGAGAATAAAAGAGAAGAATTTTTTGAATCTCTCTAATGTACAGACACACACAGACAGACAGAGAAAGAGACATCAGTAATCTTCAGAACAAGAATAAAAATATTCAGTCTCAAAGAATTCTCTGAAGAACACACATCCAAGGAGATCAAACTTTCTAAAATCCTCAGATCTCTCTCAAGTGTTCAAGGCCAACATATTTCAAGACTCCAGACACCTAACATTTCAGCTGTTGCTGAAATCATCTTTTGCTGGAGATCAACCTTTGAAGGCCTATCACCCTACAGCAAAGCTTCTCTTCTTGAAGATCTCAAGGACTCAGGGGGAGCTTTGACACCATCAATCCACATAGTCTTCTCAGTTGTTTGAGAAAGAGAAGACTTCCATCATTCTCTCACCCCCATCTCTGTAAAGGGTTTCTCAAACTCCCTTCAAAAGTTTGAGTTTGGTTTTTGAGCACCTTGTCAAAAGCTCATTGGTGGCAAGACACCTGATCAAAAAATCTGATTTGGTTTTTGAGCACCTTATCAAAAGCTCATTGGTGCCCAGGACACCTGATCAACTCATCCTGCATTGGATTCCTACCTATGGTGGTAGAAGAGTGGATGTACCCAAGTTTAGGGGAACCATTATATTTCCTTGTGTCTTCTGGTTTTTCTTGTCTTTATTTTTGTTTCTGGCATTGATTGTTTTGTGATTAGCTTATGTATAGTTTAGTTCTGTGATTAGATTTATTAACTGCTTCCCTGCTCACTCAGATTACAACAATTGTTGTAAAAGTTTTTAAAGCATCATATACTCTATTCACACCCCCCCCCCCCCTCTAGAGTATATCAGATCTAGCTGCACTTTCAGAATTCGTGGGCGAATTCTTTTAAGGGGTGGTGAGCACATGTGTGTGTCATCGTTATAACATCAAAAGAACCCATGAATGTCCACTTAGGAATGAAAAAATACACTCTTTTTTGTGGAACCTGAGTGTTTCAATTATTGTTTTTAGCAATTTGTTTGTCGTTTAATCTAGGTTCTTTGCTATTATAGGTGGCTAGGAGCGGTGCTAGTCAATCGGAGCGTCCGCAATCGGCGGAAAGTAGTGCACCGAGGGACGTGCCTACAACACCTCCTTCAGCAGAAACCATCAGATTTGTGGCTGAAGCAGTTTTTGCCATGATTAATGCCCAACCTGCAGGGCAAATGCATCACGCACCTCCTATGAATGAGCAAGAACCGTTTAGGGCGGCAGAGCCGAGAGTGGTGGAGCGCTTGGTAGTGGGTTAGGTAGAGCCGAGGAGGTCTACGAAGAGATAGCTCAAGCATGTAGTGGGATTTAATCCTCCGGTGTTTGATGGGGTTGGAACGCCAGCTCAAGCTGAGGATTGGCTCTCTACGATAAAGAGGGTCTTGACGGCCACGTTTACTGAGGAGTGACAGAAGACCACCATAGTGACCTTCCTTTTGGCTGGTGAGGCGAGGTTGTGGTGGGATGTGTTGGAGTTTCATCTCTTAGTGGGAAGGTAGCTTGTTGATGTGCCTATGGAGGAATTCTCAAGATTGTTCTTGGCCAGATATTTACCCTCTGATCAGAAGCTCGAGATGGAGAATCGGTATCTTGGGTTGACTCAGGGAGCCAGAAGTGTGGACGAGTATCTCCATGAGTTTACACGGTTGGGTCGGTATGCGGGTGCTATGTTTACGGAAGAAGAGAGGAAGACCAACCGATTTTATGAGGGTCTACACGGCGACCTACAGTTACTCCTTGTTGTGCCTAAGGCGCAGGGCTTCCTAGCCTTGGTCAATTCGGCCCGGTCATTGGAAAAGGTCATAAAGAAAGTGCAAGAGAAGAAGGACCCAGGGGAAAAGAAGGCAGAGTTCAAAGTGCCAACTACAAAATCAAGATTCCGCAGATGGAACAAGAAGCAGAGGACTTTGAACTCAGCCCCTTCGTCTGGTACGTCGGGGGCAACCACTAGTCGACTTCCAGGAGCTTGTTACAACTGTGGGAAGATGGGGCACTTTGCTCATGAGTGTTGGAGCGGACGTGCAAAGTCCAAGAGGAAGCCTGGAGCGACCTATGAAGAGAAAGGGAAGACGGTGGAGTCAACCGCGTCCCATCATGCTCCAGCCTAGCCTAGAGTTTATAATTTTGGTCTGCAAGAGGCCATAAAGCAAGCTGACATGGTGACAGGTATGAATTAAATTTTAGCAGTTTAACTTTATGTAGTTGTTAGCTCTTTTATATGTTAGCTTGTTATTCTTGGTGTTAGGCTTCGTGTTGATTTTCGATTGTCCGGCGAGAGCCCTGTTTGATACGGGGGCTTTACAATCCTTCTTATTCGAAAGATTCGTGTCACGCATCGGGGTCCCTTCCTCGATGGCAAAATACAGGTTGGATGTGGTGTTGCCCAATGGGTGCTCAATGCGCGCAGATAAGATCTGTGTGGTAAAGATGCTGATTGGGGACCAAGAGTTTGTTTTGTGAGCGTTGGTTCTACCGTTAGTGGACTTTGACGTAATCTTTGGTATGGACTGGCTCTCGGAGCAGCGAGATTGCATCGATTGCAACCGAAAGGAGGTTATGTTGGGAGTGCATACTGAACGGGAGACTACGTTTGCGGGTATGAAGGGGTCGGGTAAAGTTTTGATGTCGACCCTTCAAGTGATTAAGTCAGTTCGGTCTGGTGCAGAGCTGTTTGTCACCTTAGTGCAGGCTTCAACGCCTAGGCCAAGTCTGGACAGTATCCCAGTTGTGTCCGAGTATCCTGATGTGTTCCCAGATGATCTCCCAGGAGCCCCTCCTCGGCGGGAGATTGATTTTACTATTGAGCTGGTACAGGGTGCCAAACCGGTGTCATGCCCTCCGTACCGGATAGCGCCGCGAGAGATGGCGGAGTTGAAGGTGCGGCTGCAGGAGTTGTTGGAGCAAGGGTATGTGCGTCCAAGTTCGTCATCTTGGAGCGCACCGGTTCTTTTCGTTAAGAAGAAGGATGGGAGCTTGCGACTCTGCATTGACTATCGGGAGTTGAACAAGCTTACAAAGAAGAACAAGTATCTGATTCCCAGGATTGACGATCTATTTGATCAGTTGGTTGGGTCAACAGTATATTCGAAGTTAGATCTGAAGTCCAGCTATTATCAATTGAGGATAAGGGAAAGCGATATCCCAAAGATAGCGTTCAGAACGCGGTTTGGGCATTACGAGTTCACGGTCATGCCATTTGGGCTGACCAATGCACCATCCGTGTTTATGTATCTGATGAATAGGACGTTCAGAGAATACCTGGATCATTTCATGATAGTATTTATCGATGATATCTTGGTATACTCGTAGTGTGAGGAGGACCATTATAAGCATCTACACATGGTGTTGGAGACGTTGAGGAGAAATCAGTTGTATGCTAAGTTCTCCAAGTGTAAGTTCTGGTTATCCTCAGTAGCATTCCTTGGTCATGTCATTAGTGGAGAAGGAATAGCTGTGGATCCGACGAAGATAGTGGAGATACGGGAGTGGCCTATTTTTACTACAGTGGCGGAAGTCCAGAGCTTTCTGGGGCTTGCCAGCTACTACAGGCACTTCGTAGAGAACTTCTCGCGGATAGTGTTACCACTCATGACGTTGACAAGGAAAGACCAAAAGTTTGTTTGGTCACTGGAGTGTGAGCAGGCTTTTGAAGAGTTGAAGAGGCGGTTTACCACGGCGCCTATTTTATGTTCGCCGAGTGGAACCGAAGGATTTGAAATTTGTAGTGATGCTTCGGGCAGCGGTTTGGGATGTGTTCTACTACAGCATGGGAGCGTGATAGCCTATGGTTCACGATAATTGAAGGTTCATGAGAGGAATTATCTGGTTCATGACCTAGAGTTAGCGGCCGTGATATTCGCTCTGAAGCTGTGGAGGCACTACATGTACGGTGTGAAAGTTGATATCTACACCGACCATAAGAGCCTGAAGTACTTGTTAGATCAGAAGGATCTGAACATGAGGCAGCGGAGGTGGATGGAATTCTTGGGTGACTACACCTTCGAGATACATTATGTACCTGGGAAAGGAAATGCAGTGGCGGATGCATTGAGCCGCAGGGCTCCTGCGCAGACCAGTTGGTTGTCGGTACATGATGAGAGCTTGGTCCGTGATTTGGAGGCATTAGAGATCTCCTGCATTGACAAACGGTCTAGTGCCGAGGCGATATTGTGTTGGACAGAGGTGCAGTATGACCTGGCTGATAGGGTTTGATGGGCTTTGGTTCAGGATAGCATCATGAAGAGGATCTTCGATGAATCTTTGTGTAACACCCCCTATCCGTCGCATAGCTTATAGAAGTAGGTCCGGCCGGGGCCCGACGCCATATACCACAGACAGACTGGGTGGTTACTCAATGTAAACCATCCAACCAATCGTAACGTCCTACACAGAGCATTCTAGCGGAAGCAATTTTATAAGTTGCAATTAAAAGAACCCAGCGCCAAGCATGAATGTCCACTAATACACCAAATAGGAATGTAGTACATACACAAGAACTGGTCTTAAGGCCTTACAAATGGTTTACTCTTAATGCATGTTTTCCATACCACGGCACGCAAGCCGGTCATACATGAACAAAAGTAAGTAAACACTTCAATTAGTCCTTCGAGGGCCGGCTTCGCATTTTGGACTTTAGCCCGCTATTGACCGATCAGTCCAACAGGACCTACAAGCACAATCCACCGCACGGCGGCAAACAAAAGCAACGGTCAGCAAAGCTGACCAAATTATAATGATCCCGCCCCCAACTCGGGGCGGCGATGCTCCTTCCCTGCATTTTATTAGTATAAATAAGTAATATAGTAATATCACTACATCACAGGTGTAGGCCCGCACGTCCACACACCCCGTGCACTCAGGGCACATTCTCGGTGAACCGGCCAATGTCGCATCAATTTAAGCCATTAACATTCCGGACTCACCACCGCCAATTTGACGGCCAAACATATGAGCAATTTGTCTTCTCGGCATGGGTCACGTCAATTTAAGTCATAGACCGCCGAAGACCCTCATCTATGCCAACGGCTCTAACTGAATGACATAGAATTGGTACGGTTCCATCTAACCCGTGCTCACATCGCAACGACAATTTAAGCCATATGCGCAGGTCAAACTTCTCCCGAGTCCCGTTTCCATCACACTTCACATAACCCGGTTATGTTAAGTTGGCTCCCAGGCCACCAAGTTGGCAAGATCACGCATCCGCCCAGTTTTCCAGGTGCACCTTAGGGTTAATCCCCAAGGCTCCCTGTTGCAATCTACCACGTAGAAAACCCAAAAACAAACAATCGCACGGCGTCTTCTCCGGCATTTATGCAATGCAACATCACCGATCCAGACCAACATGTCCGGGTAGGCTTCACACATCATGCATATGTCCGTTCTCAAATTCGGACTGTAAACAACGGGGACTTTACATATCTACCCGAAGGAACGCCTCCAACTCACCGCAAACTCGCAAGAGCGGGCTTCCTATATAAAGAAGGAGAGCTTCACATGCTCAAGAAGAGAATCGTTACCCTAGCGTTCTTCCTTGGCGTCATGGAAATGTAAGCGGATGAAAAGCACTGCACTCTCTTTGCCTCCGTAGATCCGAAGTCGGTTCGTGATTTGGAGCTCCGAAGCTCCTCCAAAGACCGGATCTAAGCTTCTTCTTCCTCCTTTGCTCTCCTCTCTCTTTATACTTTAGAAAGAAAACCTCTCAAGTGAAATGAGGGTTTGAAGGGTCCAATCCCATGTATATCCAAGCACTAATAGCCCCCAGTCGTCGGATCCCGAATTAAAGAAACGAACGGCCACAATTCAGATCTAAAATGCAGAATCTGGGCCGAACACGGCCTGTGACACTCCCGTGTCCAGGGCCCTGTCCCTCATTCACCGTCAAAATCGACGTGTATGGAAAAAAACACGGGCATCCGACACGCCCGTGTTTGACCTGATACGCCCGTGTTCTAACTGACACGGCCGTGTGGTCGGCCGTGTGCCCCCATCGACACAGCCCCAAAAACAACCCGAGACTCACACGGGTCTTGGACACGCCCGTGTCCTATTTGACACGGCCGTGTCAAACCCGAACACGCCTGGGCTCCAGGCCGTGTTCACTGTCTCGACACTTCGTCGAGCGAAGTTCGTCGAGCACCCGACACGGCCTTGGACACGCTCGTGTCCTAGGCCGTGTGCCTTGACTCGACACATCGTCGAGCGAAAATGTCGACTCCCGGGCCGATCATCGACACGGGCACGACACGCCCTGAGACACGCAAGTGTCTCAGGCCGTGTTCCCTGCTCGATGATCGTCGACTCCAAATTTCGTCGACATCGCGGCCAAATCGTCGATTCGAGCCTGACATGCCCTGGGACACGCCTGTGTCCCAGGCCGTATGCCCCCTGCCAAATACCAGATTTGGCCCAAAACGCCTCTCGTCGCTCTTTTGAGTTTCGTGGCGTTACAACTCTCCCCCTCTTAAAAGAATTTCGTCCACGAAATTACATAAAGAAAGATAAGTACAAAACCAAAATTTGTACCTGAGCGGAACAACTCCAGATATTCGTCAAGCATAGTCTGCTCTCGCTCCCAAGAGAGCTCCTCACGACCGCAATTGTCCCACCGGACCTTGACCATACTGATCTCTTTATTGAGTAGCCGCTTAACTTCCGAGTCTTCAATCCGCACGTGCTTGACCTTTGTCGTCAACCCACTATCCACCGGCACTTGATCGACCGCGATCACTTGCGTAGGCTCTTGCACCGCCTTTCGTAGCACCGATATATGGAATACATCATGTAAACCACTAAGCTCCACTGAAAGCTTCAACCGATAGGCTGCTTCACCAACCCGCTCTAGAACCTCAAACGGCCCAAGGTACCTCGGGCTTAGCTTTTTCAATCGTCGTACCCGTAAGACACCCTTGAACGGCTTGATCTTCAAGTACACCCAGTCGCCCACAACGAACGCCACGTTCCTGTGCTTGGCATTATAGTACTTCGCTTGACGGTCCTGAGCGATTAGCAACCTTTCCCGAATGGTACGAACCAAAGACGTAGCATTTTCCACCTCTTGGCGCTTGTACAACTTTGACTCTCCCGTTTCTAACCAAGACAACAACGTGCGACATTTTCTACCATAAAGGGCCTCGAAGGGCGCCATTTGAATACTCGCCTGGTAGCTATTGTTGTACGCAAACTCCACCAAATAAAGATGGTCTTCCCATTGCTTTCCAAAGTCCAAGACACACATACGGAGCATGTCTTCCATAGTTCTATTGACCCTCTCGGTCTGCCATCCGTTTGCGGATGGAAGGCTGTGCTGAATTTTAACTTTGTTCCCAACATTTGCTGCACTAGCCTCCGATCATTGGACGTGAACCGCCCATCTCGGTCACTCACGATGCTGTGGGGCACACCGTGAAGCCGTACTATATTATCCACATATAACTTTGCCAACTTTTCCACCGGATCATCCTTCCTATGCATAATGAAATGCGACACCTTCGTTAGCCGATCTACGACCACCCAGATGGCATTGTTCCCCTTTTGAGACCTTGGCAAACCGTGCACAAAGTCCATAGAGATGTCGTCGAATTTCCACTCCGGAATAGGCAAGGACTTCAGAAATCCTCCCGGCTTTTGGCACTCCGCCTTCACCAAGGCGCAAGTTTGGCACTTCGCCACATAGAGCGCCACATCCTTCTTCAAACCCGGCCACCAAAACAGTTTCTTAACATCGCGGTACGTCTTTGTGCTCCCCGGGTGAATCGAGTACTTGGTATGATGCGCCTCGTACAACAAATCCACCCGCAAACTGCCCACACTTGGGACGCAAAGACGACCGTCTTTCTGAAGCAACCCGTCCTCCACAACGAATTGGGAATTTGACCCATCCAGAGCCTCTACCATGAACTGCTTCATGTGGTCATCCAAATCCAATGCCTGCCGAATCCGATCCGCCAGGTCACATTGGACTTCAGTCCAATTCAGTACTGCTTTAGCACTTGATTGCTTATCTACACAAACAATCTCCAACGCCTCCAACTCCCGAACCAACCGCTCATCATGCACCGATAGCCAATTGTCATGAGTTGGGGCTCGGCGACTCAACGCGTCCGCAACCGCATTACCTTTACCAGGCACGTAGTTGATCTTGAATGTATAGTCCCCCAGGAACTCCATCCATCTACGCTGCCGCATATTCAGATCTTTCTGATCAATCAAATACTTCAGGCTTTTGTGATCGGTGTAGATATCAATCTTCACACCGTACAAATAATGCCTCCACAGCTTCAAGGAAAAAATCACGGCCGCTAACTCCAAGTCATGGACCGGATAGTTCCTTTCGTGCACTTTCAGCTGTCTCGAGCCATAAGCTATCACACTTCCATGTTACAGTAGCACGCAACCCAAACCGCTGCCCGAAGCATCACTATAAATCTCATAACCTTCGATCCCACTCGGCGAACTCAGCACAGGCGCTGTGGTCAACCGACATTTCAACTCCTCAAAAGCTCACGCGCACTCCGGCGTCCAAACGAACTTCTGCTCCTTCCTCATCAAAGTAGTGAGAGGTAACGCTATCCGCGAGAAGTTCTCTACAAAGAGCCTATAATAGCCGGCAAGCCCCAGAAAGCTCCGGATTTCCGCTACCGTAGAAAGCTCAGGCCACTCCCGTATCGCAACAATCTTCGCCGGATCCACTGCAATACCTTCTCCACTCACTATATGACCGAGGAACGCCACTGAGGACAACCAAAACTAGCACTTCGAGAACTTGGCGTATAATTGATTCCTCCATAGCATCTCCAAAACCAAATGAAGATGCTTGAAGTGATCTTCCTCACTCTACGAGTACACCAAAATATCATCGATGAAGACGATCACAAAATGGTCCAAGTACTCCCTGAAGGTCATGTTCATCAAATCCATGAACACTGACGGCGTATTAGTCAGCCCAAACGGCATGACCGTAAACTCGTAATGCCCGTATCTCGTACTGAATATTGTCTTCGGGATATCACTCTCCCTTATTCGCAGCTGATAGTACCCGGACTTGAGTTCCAACTTTGAGTACACCGTTGACCCGACTAACTGATCGAATAGATCATCAATCCGGGGGATCGGGTACTTGTTCTTTTCCGTCAACTTGTTGAGCTCCCGATAATCAATACATAGCCTCAAGCTTCCGTCCTTCTTCTTAACAAAGAGGACCGGCGCGCTCCAAGGCGAAGAACTTGGGCGCACATACTATTGTTCCAACAACTCTTGCAGTTGAACCTTCAGGTCCTCCATTTCCTTAGGCGCTAGCCGATATGGAGATCGTGACACAGACTTTGCACCTGGCACTAACTCAATCGTGAAATTTATCTCCCGCTGAGGCGGGGCTCCAGGAAGGTCTATAGGGAACACATCAGGGTACTCAGCTACCACTGATATACTATCCAACATAGGCTTTGGCTTTGCAACCTCCACTAGTGTAAAGAACAGCTCTGCACCAGCACGAACCGCCTTCACCACCTGAAGAGCAGACATCAATGTCTTGCTCGATCCTTTTAAGCCTGTAAAAGTTGTCTCACGACTTGCTCCCAACTTGACTTCCTTGCGACCGCAATCAATATAAGCCCGCTGCTCCGAGAGCTAGTCCATGCCAAATATAACGTCGAACTCCACCAACGGAAGTAACGACGCTTGCAGATCGAACTCCGGATTCCCAATACGAATCTTCACGCCACAGATTCTATTCGTGCGCATCGAACACCCATTGGGCAACAAAACATCCAACTTATCCTTCGCCATCGAAGAAGGTACTCCGATGCGTGATATAAATCCTTCGGACAAGAAGGAGTGTGAAGCTCCTGTATCGAAGAGTGCTCTTACCGAATTTTCACAAATCAAAACAAATCCTAAACAAGCAGTGGTAAGGTAACATGTGCATAACAAGTATTTAAGAAATTAACTTGCTATAAATTAAACCGTACCTATCACCACATCCGCCTGTTTGATGGCCTCCTGTTGGCCAAGATTATACACCCTTGGTTGGGCCGGAGCATAGTGGAATGCGGTTGACTCCACCGCCTTGCCCTTCTCTTCGTATGTCGCTCCCGGCTTCCTTTCGGACTTGGGACGTCCGCTCCAGCAATCGCGGGCAAAGTGCCCAGACTTTCTACAAGTAAAACATGCACTCGGGGTTTGACCCGTAGTCTCCCCACAACCACCAAAGAAGGAGCTGGACCCGAAGTCCTAAACTTCTTAAAGAATCTTCGATAGTCGGACTTCGAAGTAGTCGGCACTTTGAATTCAGACTTCTTGTCACCCAAGCTTTTTTTTGCTTGTACATTCTTCATGTCCTTCTCCAAAGACCGGGCCGTGTTGACCAAGGTCAAGAAACCCTGCGTCATAGGCCCCGAGAGTAGTAACCTCAACTCATCTCTCAACCATTCGTAGAATCGATTCTTCTTGCGCTCCTCATCTGCAATAGTAGAGCTAGTATATCGACTCAAATGAGTAAACTCGTGGAGATATTCATCCACGCTACTGTCTCCTTGAACCAACTTCAGGAACTCGTTCTCCAACGCTATCCTCTGCGCCGAATGGAGGTATCTAGCCAAGAACAATCTCGAGAACTCCTTCATCGAGACGTCTATAAGTTGCCTACCTCTCAATAGATGAAACTCCAATCCTTCCCACCACAATCTCGCTTCACTGTGCAGAAGGAACGTAGCAATGGTGGTCATTTGCCACTCCTCCGTCTCTGTTGTTGTCATGACTCTCTTCACCCTAGAGAGCCAGTCTTCAGCTTGCGATGGGGTTCCCAACCCCGAGAATATCGGAGGATTAAAGCTCATGACATGCTTGAGCTGTCTCTCGGTTGCCCTCCTTGGCACCAACGGCTCCACTACTACCTACTCCACTCTTCTCTGCTCAACCGCTTGCAGCGGTACATGCTCCATCGCAGGAGCGGGCTGCTGCATTTGCCTTGCAGGCTGCGCATTAATCATGGCAAACACTGCTTCGGCCACCAATCGTATGGTCTCAGCCGATGGAGGTGTTGCAGGAGCTTCATTAGGTGCACTGCTAGCCTCAGAAACTCGACGTTCCGACGGCCCAACACCACTTCTGGTCACCTATAGTGGTACAAAACACCATTAAGCGATCAAATTAAAATTGCAAACAACAATTATAGGAATACGCAGGTTCCCCAAACACGTGTATTTCCATTCCTAAGGGGACATTCATGGGTTCTTTTACTGTTATAATGATGACGCACATACATGTGCTCACCACCCCTTACAAAGAATTCGCCCACGAATTCATTTTAAGCCCGACCAAAACCAGTAGTCTGATACCAAATTATAACACCACCTATCCGTCACATAGCATATAGCAGTAGGTCCGGCCGGGGCCCGATGCCATATACCATAGACAGACCGGGTGGTTAGTCAATGGAAACCATCCAACCAATCGTAATGTCCTACACAGAGCATTCTAGCGGAAGCAGTTTTATAAGTTGCAATTAAAATAACCCAGCGCCAAGCATGAATGTCCACTAATACACCAAATAGGAATGTAGTACATACACAAGAACTGGCCTTAAGGCCTTACAAATGGTTTACCCTTAATACATGTTTTCCATACCACGGCACGCAAGCCGGTCATACATGAACAAAAGTAAGTAAACACTTCAATTAGGCCTTCGAGGGCCGGCTTCGCATTTTATTCTTTAGCCCGCTATTGACCGCTCGGTCCAGCAGCACCTGCAAGCACAATCCACCACACGGCGGCAAACAAAACAACGGTCAGCAATGTTGACCAAATTATAACGATCCCGCCCCCAACTCGGGGCGGCGATGCTCCTTCCCTGCATTTTATTAGTATAAATAAGCAATATAGTAATATCACTACATCATAGGTGTAGGCCCGCACGTCGACACACCCCGTGCACTCAGGGCACATTCTCATTGAACCGGCCAATGTCACGTCAATTTAAGCCATAGACATTCCGAACTCACCACCGCCACTTTGACGGCCAAACATATGAGCAATTTGTCTTCTCGGCATGGGTCACGTCAATTTAAGCCATAGACCGCCGAACACCCTCATCTATACCAATGGCTCTAACCGAACGACATAGAACGGGTATGGTTCCATCTAACCCATGCTCACATCGCAACGACAATTTAAGCCATATGCGCAGGTCAAACTTCTCCCGAGTCCCGTTTCCATTACACTTCACATAATCCGGTTATGTTCAAGTTGGCTTCCAGGCCACCAAGTTGGCAAGATCACGCATCCGCCCAGTTTTCCGGGTGCACCTTAGGGTTAATCCCCAAGGCTCCCTGTTGCAATCTACCACATAAAAAACCCGAAAAACAAACAATCGCACGGAGTCTTCTCCGGCATTTATGCAATGCAACATCACCGATCCAGACCAACATGTCCGGGTAGGCTTCACACATCATGCCTATGTCCATTCTCGAATACGGACTCTAAACAACGGGGACTTTACATATCTACCCGAAGGTACGCCTCCAACTCACCGCAAACTCGCGAGAGCGGGCTTCCTATACAAAGAAGGAGAGCTTCACATGCTCAAGAAGAGAATCATTACCCTAGCGTTCTTCCTTGGCGCCATGGAAATGTAAGTGGATGAAAAGCATTGAACTCTCTTTGCCTCCGTAGATCCGAAGTCGGTTCGCGATTTGGAGCTCCGAAGCTCTTCCAAAGACCGGATCTAAGCTTCTTCTTCCTCCTTTGCTCTCCTCTCTCTCTATACTTTAGAAAGAGAACCTCTCAAGTGAAATGAGGGTTTGAAGGGTCCAATCTCGTGTATATTCAAGCACTAACAGCCCCTAGCCGTCGGATCCCGAATTAAATAAACGAACGGCCACGATTCAGATCTAAAATGCAGAATCTGGGCCGAACACGGCCTGTGACACGCCCGTGTCCAAGGTCGTGTCCCTCATTCGCCGTCAAAATCGACGTGTCTGGAAAACCATACGGGCATCTGACACGCCCGTGTTTGACCTGACACACTCGTGTTCCAACTGACATGGCTGTGTGGCCGGTCGTGTGCCCCCATCGACACAGCCCCGAAAATAACCTGAGACTCACACGGGTCTTGGACACGCCCGTGTCCTATTTGACATGCCCGTGTCAAAACCGAACACACCTGGGCACCAGGTCATGGTCACTGTCTCGACACTTCGTCGAGCGAAGTTCTTCGAGCACCCGACACGGCCTTGGACACGCCCGTGTCCTAGGCCGTGTGCCTTGACTCGACACATCGTCGAGCGAAAATGTCGACTCTCGGGCCGATCGTCGACACGGGCTCGACACGATATGAGACATGCCTGTGTTCCCTGCTCGGCGATCGTCGACTCCAAATTTCGTTGACATCGCGGCCAAATCGTCGACTCGATCCTGACACGCCCTGGGACACGCCCGTGTCCCAGGCCGTGTGCCCCCTGCCAAACACCAGATTTGGCCCAAAATGCCTCCCGTCGCTCTTTTGAGTTTCGGGGCGTTACACTTTGGATGGGTGAAATTCCCAGTTTGTTGTTGAGGATGGACTACTAAGGAAGGACAATCGTCTATGCGTCCCTAGTGCGGATAATCTTCGGGAGGAGTTGATGTACGAGGCTCATCATACCAAGTACTCAATCCACCCGGGAAGCACGAAGATGTATAGAGACATGAAGAAGTTATTCTGGTGGCCAGGATTAAAGAAGGATGTAGCACTTTATGTGGCCAAGTGTCAAACTTGTGCCTTGGTGAAGGTGGAGTGCCAGAAGCCCGGAGGTTTCCTAAAGTCCTTGCCTATCCCGGATTGGAAATTCGATGACATTTCTATGGATTTTGTGCATGGTTTGCCAAAGTCGCAAAGGGGAAACGACGCCATCTGGGTGGTCGTAGATAGGTTGACAAAAGTGTCGCATTTCATCCCGAATAGGAAGGAAGATCCGGTGGAAAAGTTAGCCAAACTCTATGTGGATAATATCATGTGGTTGCATGGTGTGCCCCGCAGCATTGTTAGTGACCGAGATGGACGCTTCACGTCGAAGGACTGGAGGCTGGTGCATAGTTTGTTGGGAACTAAGCTGAGTTTCAGCACAACCTTCCACCCACAGACGGATGGTCAGACCGAGAGGGTCAACAGGATGATGGAGGACATACTTCGCATGTGTGTCCAAGATTTCGAAAAGCATTGGGAGGATCACTTGTACATGGTGGAGTTTGCGTATAACAACAGCTTTCAAGCGAGTATTGGAATGGCACCTTTCGAGGCCTTGTATGGGAGGAAGTGTCGTACGTCGTTGCCTTGGTTAGAGATGGGCGAGTCGAAGTGTATAAACGTCAAGCGGTGGAAGACGCCACATCAATGGTACGTACAATATAGGAAAGGTTGAATATCGCTCGGGACAGGAAAGCAAAGTACTATAACGCCAAGCATAGGAACATGGAGTTCGGTGTTGGCGACTGGGTGTATTTAAAAATCAAGCCGTTCAAGGGTGTTTTGTGGGTTCGACGCTTGAATAAGCTGAGTCTGAGATACCTTGGACCATTTGAAATCCTGGAGCGTGTTGGCGAAGCAGCGCATAGATTGAAGCTGTCGGTGGAATTGAGTGGGCTACACGATGTGTTCCACGTATCGGTGTTTCGTAAGGCGGTGCAAGAACCTTCGTAGTTAGTTACGGTCGATCAAGTGTCGGTTGATTACGAGTTGATGACAAAGGTCAAGCCTATACGTATAGAAGACGTTGAAGTCAAACGACTCCGCAACAAAGAAATCTGAATGGTTAAGGTCCGTTGGGATAACTGCGGACGTGAGAAGTTTCATGGGAGCGAGAGCAAACTATGTTGGAGTAATACCCCGCGTTATTCCACTCAGGTAACATTATTTTTGTGTACCTTTACTTAATTTCGGGACGAAATTCCTTAGGGGGGGGGGGAATTTGTAATGCCCCGAAAATCGTTTTTGAGCTGATCGCGTCCAAAAGAAATTTTGGTGTCTGTATAGGGGTACACGGCCTAGGACACGGGCGTGTCCAAGACCGTGTCTTTCCTTGTGTGTTGGTCGGTTGTTTCTAGAGAAGGACACGACAGGAAACACGGGTTGTGCACAGTTTTGACACGGGCATGTCAAGGGTGACACCGGCGTGTTCATACCCGTATCCCTACCCGTGTTCAGGAGGGTCGTGTCGGTTGGCGTGGCGGTTATATGTGACATGCCCCCGGTCACGGGCATGTCAGATTGAGATACGGGCGTGTCTTAGCCCGTGTGAGTTTCGGTGTTCGACAATCGTGCCTCGATCGAGGCACATGGCCTGGGACACGGCCGTGTGAAGGCCGTGTTCGGCCCAGGTTTGAGTATTTTTGAGCGGATCTGAGCCGTTCGATTTCTTTAATTAAGATCTGACGGCCCAGATGAGTCCCTGCTCTGTTAAGGTCAGAAATAGAGGATCAATTCCACATTTCTCTCTTAAGCACCTCTTTAAAGGAGTTAGAGAGAGGAGGAAGACGGAGGAGGATACCGGTCGCCGGCGGAGCATCAGAGCACCGTTTAGAGAACCGAGAGCGGATCTGTGGAGGAAATTCCATTGCGAAGACTTCTATCCGGATAGCTTTCCATGGCGCAAAAGCGTACTACAAGGGTAACGATTCTCTACTTGAGCATGTGAAGCTCTCTTCCTTTTTGCATGGGGAGACCCGCTCCCGCGAGTGTGCGGCGAGTGTGTGGTGTTCCCTGGGGTTGACGTGAATAGTCCCCCTTTTGTTGCATATAGTGTCCGGAATCGAAGTACGGGCATAGGCATTGTGTGTGAAGCCTACCCGGACATGTTGGTCTGGATCGGTGATGTTGCATTTGTCATGGTTTGCCGGAGAAGACTCCGTGCTTTGGTTTTTCAGGTTTCTACGCGGTAGATTGCAGCCCTTGGGGATTAACTCCAAGGCGCACCCGGAAAACTGAGCGGAATCGTTGTTCTGATACCTTGGTGGTCAGGGAACCGGCCTTGAACATAACTGGGTTATGTGATTGTTTGGAAATGTTAGTATCCGAGAGAAGCTTGGCTCGCGCGTAGGTCTTAAGGTGACTAGGCAGTTTGAGCAACGGGCAAGTGGAATCAGACCTGAGTTATGTGGTTCGGTGCGAGAGACCCATTGATGGGGACTGGCCGTTGGCATAGTCGGGAGCCTTAGATAGTGGTCAGAAAGGCTAAAATGCTCATGTTATTGCCATCCCGGGGATGGTGGTGAAGTCATTGAATTGACCGGATTCACCGTTAACGTTCCCTGAGTGCACTGGATGTTTGGCTGTACGAGCCTACACCTATGGAGAAATATATTTATACTTAATTATTTAGCTGGGCTAATGAAATACAGGGAAGGAGCACCGTCGTCCCGAGAAAGGGGCTGGGTCGTTATAATTTAGTCGGCTTTGGCTGACCGTTGCTTTGTTTGCCACCGTGCAGTGAAATGTTGCTTGCAGGTGCTGCGGAGCCAGGTACCAAATAGCGGGCTGGAGCCCATGTTGCTGAGCTTGCTCTCAAGGGCCCAAGCGAATAGTTGTTCTTTAGTTTGTCATGTGTGGCCGGCCTGCGAGCCGATGTATGGAAAACATTATTTTGCTAAGTGAACTCTTGTAAGGCTATAAGGCCAAGTGTCTTTCAGTGTATTTGTATTTCACTCCAGTTATAGTGGTTGTGGACATTCATGATTATTGGATTACCATTATGGGTTCTTTCAACTGTTTAAAAACTTTCGCTAGAATGCTTTGTGTTAGGACGAGTAGTCTTAATTGGATGATTTGGTTATTCATACGTAACCCTTCTGACTGTATGTGGTATATGGCGTCGGGTTCCAGCTGGACCTTCTGTTATATGTCATGCGACGGATGGGGGTGTTATATGTTGAGCGCCTCGTTCGAAATTTAGAGGTCTTAGAGATCTCTTGTGTAGATAAGATGTCTGGTGCTGAGGCACGATTGAACTGGACAGAAGTGTTGAATGACCTGGCTGATCAGATTTGGCAGGCTCTGGTGTTGGATGACAGCATGAAGCGATTCATGGCTGAGGCTTTGGATGGGACAAATGCCCAATTTATTGTCGGTGATGGGTTATTGTGGACAGACAGTCGTTTGTGCATCCCAAAAGTGGGTAAAATACGGGAGGAGTTGATATACGAGGCTCATTACACCAAGTACTTGATTCACCCGGGGAGCACAAAGGTGTACGAAGTTATGAAAAAGCTATTTTGGTAGTCAGGACTGAAGTAAGACATAACACTTTATGTGGCGAAGTGTAAAACGTTCGCCTTGGTGAAGGCGGAGTGCCAAAAGCCTGGCGGATTCCTGAAGTCCTTGCCTATACTGGAGTGGAAATTTGATGACTCTCCATGGATTTCATGCACAGTTTGCCGAGATCGCACAAGGGGAACGCCGTCATTTGGTTGATCGCTGATCGTTTAACGAAAGAGTCACACTTCATACCCAATAGGAAGGATGATTCTGTGGAGAAACTGGCGAAACTTTATATGGACAACATGGTCTGTTTGCACGGCGTACCCGGGAGCATCATTAGTGACCGAGATGGTTGGTTTACATCTAATGATTGGAGGCTCATACATCAATTGTTGGGTACCGAGTTGAATTTCAGCATGGTTTTTCAACCACAGATAGATGGTCAGACTGAAAGGGTAAACAGGATAATGGAAGTTATGCTTCGTATGTGTGCTTTGGACTTTGGAAAAAGGTGGGAGGACCATCTTTTTATGATTGAATTTGCGTGGAATAACAGCTACCAAGCCAACATTCAGATGGCGCCTTTTGAGGCTTTGTACAGAAGGAGGTGTCGTATGCCATTGGCTCGAGGAGAAACGGGAGAATCAAAGTTGTGCAACCAAAGGGACATTGAAGATGCTACTTCAACGATACGGTTGATTCGAGAATGGCTACTGATTGCTCAAGATAGGCAGGCCAAATACTATAATGCCAAGCATCAGAATGTGGAGTTTGCGGTGGGCGATTGGGTATACCTCAAGATAAAGTCGTTTAAAGGTGTATCAAGGATTCAATGCTTAAAGAAGCTTAGTCCGAGTGTTGAAGAAGTATATTCAAGAGCCTAATCAAGTGGTTGTTGCGAATTAAGTGTCGGTCGACAATGGGTTGACAATGAAGGTGAAGCTCAGTCGGATCGAGGATGTAGAGGTCAAGCAGCTGCGTAACAAATCCATTAAAATGGTCAAGGCCGTTTGGGATAATTGTGGCTGAGAGGAGCTTTCTTGGGAGCGGGAGCAAACCAGGAAGTCGGAGTTCCCCGAGTTATCCAATTGAGGTACACAATTTAAAGTTGATTTAATTTCTTAGTTTCCTGCATGACTTAATTTCGGGACGAAATTCTTTAAGTGTGGGAGATTTGTAACACCCCAAATTTCATAATGCAGGAAATGGTTCAATGGAAGTTATCACCCGATGGTAGCTAGTTACTACGCGGTGGTAGCTCCAGGGTTAGTGTCGACTACGTTGAGAGCATTGAGTCAACTTAACGTTGGACTTACCGCATGGCGGAAAGTTATTACCATGCGATGGTAGCTAGAAATTAAACTGTTAGAGCTCTCGGGATGCTATCGCCCGGCGATATGGTTACCGTTGGCGATATCTGGATCAATTTAATTGACGAGGTTCTCAGGATTCTACAGCACGGCGTTAGCCTTACCGCAGAGCGATAGAAGAGCAGTTATGACGCGTCCATGTGTCAACGCCCGATTCAAGTTCTAAGCGGTGGCATCCTTAGAAGCTAAATGATTGAGGTACCGCACGGTGGTAACTTCTTATCGGGCGACGGTAGCGCTCATAAACTGAATTCTAGATAGAATCGTGACCGTTTGCTTGTTTTATTAAGGGATCTAACAGCTAGAGGTTGCCCCTGCAAGTATATAGCCGAGAGTGTAGGTTTCCATCTCACTTTTCCTTTGAATCGTAACTTTCTAAGTGTTAGAGAGAAGGGAGAGCGAAGAAAGAAGAAGAGGAAGGAGATCTCGCCACCGTTGGTGTTCCGAAGCTCCGATTCGTAGGACGAGTCCAGATCTGTGGAGGAAAGATCATTGCGGTCGTGTTCATCCATCTAGATCTTTGGTATGACACCGAAGAGAGCACAAAGTATAACGATTCTCTACTTGGACATGTGAAGTCCTCTTCCTTTTGCATAGAAAACACTCTCCCGCGTGTGTGCGGTGAGTGTGAGGTCTTCCTTTGGGTAGATATGGTGTATCCCCGTAGTTTTGCATTTAGAGTTCGGAATCAAAGTACGAACATAGGTATGGTGTGTGAAACCCATCCGAACAGGTTGCTCTGGATTGGTCATGTTTTCATTATGCTTGTTATTGTCGGATAAGACTCTGTGATGTTTGTTTTTCGGGTTTCTACATGGTAGATTACAGCAAGGAACCTTGGGGACTAACTACAAGGAGCACCCAAAAAACTGGGTAGAATCGCATTTCTGCCACGTACCATGCGATGGTAGTGCTACCGTCGGCGGTAGCTCCTTGAGAGCTTTGTTTGATGCCTCTATCGTGGAGACCTGGGGCCAGTGTTTGAGGCCTGTGTCGTGGAGACCTGGGGCCAGTGATATGGGGCTGAGAGATTTGAGAGCCCAGCTTGGTGGCCTGAGAGCCATCCATATAACATAACGTAGTTATGTAATGTCTGGAGAAATGGGAAGGGGGAGGCCGACCCTCGTCGTGGCTTTTCACGCTCGGCAATGTGAGCAACGAGAAAGGGCAGAACCTACCCAGTAGCTATGTCGAGCGTCCATGTGTAGTGTTACCTGTCGCTGCCATAGTTACGGGTCTTAGGACTTGCGCAGGCCGTAAAGAATACCTTAATGCCCATGTTTGTTGCCGTCTTGTGAATGGTGGTGAGTCCTTGGCTTTTGTCCGGACAAAGAGAGTGTGTCTTAAGAGCACGGGGTGTTTGGTCATTCATGTCTAAGTCTGTGGTGAAGTATGCTTAAATTACACTTTCATTTCTATGTTTGGTTTTGCTAATATATTGCAGGGAAGGAGCACCACCGCCCCGAGTAAGGGGTGGGGTCATTATAATTTGGTCAGCTTTAGCTGATCGTTGCCTTGTTTTGTCACCGTTCGGTGGATTATTCTTATGCAAGAATAGGTAAGCTAAATGGCAAGTAGCAGGTTGAAGCCCTTGATGCAATGCTGGCCCTTGAAGGCCAAAGCGAAGTGTTTTCTTTTACTACTTTCATGTGTGGCCGGTCTACGTGTCGAAGTATGTAAATCACTTATCCTTTAAGAAAATTGTTGTAAGGCCTTAAGTGTTGGAGCATGCGTTCCGCGCTTCTTAGTTTGAGAATAACAAATCTCGGATGTATTTGATCTTGGTATGTGTTTTAAATGTGCAGGGATAACAGCATTTTTATGTACAAAAGAAAGGCTGAGCATGGCATTGATGAAAAGGAAAAACGCGCTATCCCTGGCGATAATGCTACCGCGGGCGATAGCACAATCAGTTCCTGCTGACGTCAGCCTTAATCCGCACGTTATCGCGGTTCAGCGATATCGCGGGGCAATACCGATGTCGCTGAGCGATATCCCACGATCGTCACGTTCTCCACTCAGATCTGAAAATCAGCGCGACGTGTGCCACGTGTCAAGCAACGGAGAGTTATCACTATCGCGGGGCGTTAACGCTACCGTCGGCGATAGCATGAAGTGATATATACGGCCAAAAATTTTAGGGAAGAGTTGGATTGTGCAGAGTTTTTTTTTCCCAGAGAATTTTCAGAGCCTTCATCTTCGTTTCCAGACGAACTCCCTTGGTCCGTTGAAATCTCAAGAGCGAAGGAGATACGACCGTGCGTTCAAGATTAGAGATCTTCTCGTTGGTCCACCATCATCTTCAGAGCTCATGATTTTGAGGGAGTTTTTAAGTTTTACTATTGTACTTTCATTTTCACTCTTTATCTTTGTAATTGGGAAGGGAAAAATCACCACCTTGTGTGTGGTGTCTAAGTCCGTGGGTGGCTTAGTGGCAAATCACCACCTTGTGTGTGGTGTCTAGGTCCGTGTGTGGCTTAGGAGTAAATCGCCGCATTTTGTGCAGCGTCTAGATCATAGGTTTGATTTAGGGGGAGGCTAGTAGCCATATCTAGGGAGATAGTGACTATAGCCTACCGATTCTTGGGAGAAGGATCGGTGAAAAAGCTAAAAACTATTATCGTTGTAAGCCTTGATTTCAAGCTTTATTGGAATCATTTTACATATATATTTTGGATAAATAAAATCTTGTTTTTCATTTCATTGATCTGTCTCAAACATAGTATCTAGTTTCATATTTTATAAAAAGTTAAAAAAAAAGTTTAAAGAGCCCTTATTCACCCCCCCCCCCCTCTAAGGGCGCCACAAGATCCTACAAGTGGTATCAGAGCCTGGTTATTCCTAATACGGTTTCACCACCAGGAATTATGGCGCAGCATGACCATGCTTTCTCTGAGGGGCAAGGAATTAGTAGACCTCCATTATTCAATGGATCTGACTATAATTACTGGAAAACTAGGATGAAGTGTTTTCTTATTTCTCTTGATATTGAAGTTTGGAATATGGTAGAGACTAATTATGCTCATCCCACTTATACAGTAGGCGATGTAGAAATGGAAAAACTAAAAGATAAATGGGATGATCAGGATAAGCTAAGGTGCAAAAATAATGCAAAAGCCATGAATGCATTATTTTGTGCATTAGATAGGACTGAATTTAATAGAACTTGTGCTTGCAATAATGCTTATGAGATTTGGAATTTACTTGAAGTAACTCATGAAGGTACCTCGCAGTTGAAGGACTCGAAGCTGTTTCAACTGGAATCGGAATTTGAAAAGTTTAGGATGGAAATGGATGAGGACGTAGACTCAATGTACACCAGATTCACCAAGATAGTAAATGACTCAAAAGTGCTTGGTAAAAATTTTTCAAATGGTGATTTGGTGAGAAAACTTCTTAGATCTCTCCCCCCTAAGTTTAATCCCAAAGTGACGGCTATTTTTGAATCTCATGATCTTAAATATCTTAATATTGAAAGCCTGATTGGGAACTTGAAAACTCATGAAGTTGAATTGAAAATTCAACAACAAGAGTACATGGAGCCTAAGAAGAAGGGGTTGGCCCTAAGATCTAAGAAAGAGGAATGTAGTAATTCTGAGGAGGAAGAAGAAGATGAGGAAAGTCTGTTTGTTAGAAAATTTAAAAAACTTATGAGAAATCCGGAGAGGAGAAATACTTTTAAAAAATATTTTAAGAAGGAGACGTTTAGAAAGAAAAAACAAAAGGATGGCAACGATGAGGAGGAAGAGAGACCCCCACCGGAGTGCTATCATTGCTGGAAGTTAGGACACATTCGAAGCAAGTGTCCAAAGTACTTGAAAGAACTTAAAGAAAAGAAGCACAAAGGGAAGAAGAAGGTCCTGAAAGCTGAAACATGGGATGATACTACTTCTGAGGGTGCAAGCAGTTCAAGCTCAAGTGAGGAGGAGGAGTCCAATATGTGCCTAATGGGAAAAAGCATCATATCTGATGACGAGTGCAGTGTCCAAAGCGACACTGAGGTAACTCCTCCAACTTATGATGAATTATTTTCTGAATTTTTAAAGACTTGCAAATATCTTGAAAAAAGTTTAAAATATAATGATCTTCTTAAAACTGAAAATAAAGTTTTAATTAAAGAAAACAAAAAATTGGTAAATGAAAATAAGACTATTGGAAAAGAAAAAGTCTCTTGCCAAGAGTGTGATCACTTTATGGGAAGAATAAAAGAGCTTGAAGAATCTCTTTCCAAATCTTATTCAGAAATAAAAATTCTCACTAAAAAGAATGAGATTTTAGAGAGAGATCTGAAATCTTCTATTTCCAAAGTCCATGAAGGAAAGAAAGCTTTTGAACGTAGATGTGTAAATCTAGTATCCGAGAATAATGAAATGAGAAAGCAGATTCATGACTTAACAATAGCCATGAAAAAGTTTGGATTGGGCCAAAGATCACTGGATATGATCTTAGGTTACCAATGTCACGGATCTGGAAGATTTGGACTCGGATACACGACTGATAACTATCGCCTGGCGATAGGTACTACCGCCGGCGATAGCGAGAAATCCAGAAAATCAAGTTTTAAAAATTATGATAATAATAAATTAACTGATACTACATTTTCTTACAGTAAAAGTTCAGAGAAGTTATTTTCTTCTTGTTATATTACATGTGCCAAATGCAATAGATTTGGTCACACCACAGACTCATGCTGGAAGAAAGGAAAAAGTAAAATTAAGCAAATCTGGATGCCTAAGGCCTCTACCTATACTATGGGTGGAACCACTTGGGTAGCCAGATCTTTACTCACATCCTCTTTCTAGGTATGTTGGCAGGCTAAGGACAAAGAAGACGTGTGGTACTTGGACTCAGGTTGTTCAAAGCACACGACGGGCAATAAAGAGAAGTTTCTTAGCCTGGAGATGAAGAAAGTAGGAGTTGTTACATTTGGAGATAATGAAAAAGGAAAAATCATCGGCATCAGAGTTGTGGGTAACGAAAGTTTTTCAATTTCAAATGTTTTGTTCGTAGAAGGTTTAAAACATAATTTGATTTCTATTAGCCAACTATGTGATAAGGGTTTAAATGTTTTGTTTGAATCTTCTACAAATTTATGCAAAATTATTGATTACAAAACAAATGAAATTGTTTTTACCGCACCTAGATGTCATAACGTATATATGATTAAATTTTATGATTTTTAAAATTCTACTTTAAAATATTTTTTTATCAAAAAATGATGAGTTAGAATTATGGCATAGGCGACTTGGACATACTAGTGCAAAGTTAATTAAAAAACTTTCAAAAGATAAATTAATCAAAGGTTTACCATTGCTAAATGGGAATTTATCTTCATTATGTGAGCCTTGCCAAAAAGGAAAATTTTCAAAATCATCTTTCAAAAGTAAAAATATTATTTCTACAACTAGGCCACTCCAATTAATTCATATGGATTTATTTGGGCCAATTACTATTTCTAGCTTAGGAGGTAGAAAGTATACATTTATATTGATTGATGATTATTCACGTTTTTGTTGGACATTGTTTCTAACCTCCAAATCCGATGCGTTTTCAGAATTTTCTAAATTATGTTTGCATATTCAAAATGAATTTGAGTTAAAAATTAAACGCATACGTTCGGATCATGGAGGGGAATTTGAAAATGAAAAGTTTATTTATTTTTGTACGGAGTTAGGATTTAAACATGAATTTTCCGCTCCACGCACACCACAGCAAAATGGTGTAGTGGAGAGGAAAAATAGGACTCTTCAAGAGCTAGCCCGTACGATGTTATCTGAATTTTCTTTACCAAAATCTTTTTGGGCTGAAGCGGTGAGTACTGCATGTTATGTAATTAATAGAGTAATGCTTCGCCCTATTTTAAAAGTAACTCCTTATGAATTAATTTTTAATAAAAAACCAAATGTTTCTTATTTCAAAGTTTTTGGTTGTAAATGTTTTATTTTAAATTCTAAAGATTTCTTAGGAAAATTTGATGAAAAATGTGATGAAGGAGTTTTTATTGGGTATTCTTCAACTAGTAAAGCTTATAGAATTTTAATAAATGAACGAAAATAGTTGAAGAATCTATTCATGTTAGGTTTGATGAGTTTGTTCCATGTGTAGATAAGAAAACTACAGGAAAAGAAGATACACCCCTTCCTTTGATGGAAAATGATGATGAAGAACATGAAAGGAATGAAGAAGGAAAAGAAGAAGAAGAAAGAGAAAAACATGTCCCTCCAAGGGAATTGATATTTTCAAAGGATTATCCGAAGGAGCTTATTATTGGAGATCCACAAAAAGGGGTCAGTACTCGCTCTTCTTTACATATTTTGTTTTCAAACCTTTGCTTTGTCTCTGAAATAGAACCAAAAGATATTTCCACCGCTTTAAATGATGAATTTTGGTTTTTAGCAATGAATGAAGAACTTAATCAATTTGAACGTAATAAGGTTTGGAATCTTATAGAACGACCCAAAAATCATCCTGTAGTTGGAGTAAAGTGGATTTTTAAAAATAAATTGGATATTGATTCTAGAATTGTTAGAAATAAAGTCAGATTAGTTGCAAAAGGTTATGCACAAATTGAAGGGGTAGACTATGATGAAACTTTTGCACCTGTTGCTAGATTAGAAGCGGTTAGGATATTTCTTGCATTTGCTTGCTTTAAAAGATTTAAATTATATCAAATGGATGTCAAAACTGCATTTTTAAACGGGTATATAAAAGAAGAGGTTTATGTAGAACAACTCCCTGGCTTTATTAATGAAAAATATCCAAATTATGTTTATAAATTAGATAAAGCACTTTATGGGTTAAAACAAGCGCCTCATGCTTGGTATGATCGTTTAACTCAATACTTATTAAAGCACGATTATAAAATGGGAAGTGTCGATTCTACACTCTTCATTAAGCAAATTGATCATGATTTAGTTATTTTGCAAATTTATGTTGATGATATAATTTTTGGAGCCAATAATGAAGAGTTATGCAATGAAGTAGTTCAAATTATGAAAAATGAATTTGAAATGAGCATGGTAGGAGAACTTTCATATTTTCTAGGTTTTCAAATTACGCAAAAACATGATGGTATTTTTATTTGTCAATCCAAGTATATTCATGATATGTTAAAAAGATTTGGATTTGACAACCTTAAACATGCAAATACTCCTATGAGTGCTTCATTGAAATTGGGAAAAGATGAAAGTGGTATTTCAATTGACCAAACCCTTTATAGAAGTATGATTGGATCTTTATTATATTTAACTTCTTCTAGACCCGATATTATGTTCGTCGTTTGTTTATGTGCTAGGTTTCAAGCTAATCCAAAAGAATCACATTTAAAAGCGGTGAAACGTATTTTTAGATATCTTAGAGGAACATCTAAACTAGGCTTATGGTATCCTCATAATGACTCTTTTATTTTGCATGGATATTCTGATTCTGATTATGCGGGGTGTTCATTAGATCGAAAGAGCACAAGTGGCACTTGTCACTTTATCGGCCCAACACTTATTTCTTGGTCGAGTAGGAAACAGAATTCTGTTGCCCTCTCCACTACTGAGGCCGAATATATTGCACTTGGTAGTTGTTGTGCTCAAGCACTTTGGATGACACAAACACTAGAAGATTTTGGCGTATACCAAAATAATGTTGAATTAAAATGTGATAGCAAAAGTGTTATCGATTTAACGAACAATCCCGTATTACATTCTAGATCCAAACACATAGATGTTCGTCATCATTTTATTAGGGATCACATAAAGAAAGGACATTAAAATAAATTTTATTGGAACCGATTCTCAAATAGCAGATATTTTCACAAAACCGCTTAATGATTCACGCTTTTCAAGGTTAAGACTAGAACTTGGAATCTTATAATTATAAATAAAAGTTAAGAACTGGCCAACACATAAACATAACATAAAACATAACATAAAACTGGGCAGCACATAGGATAACACTGAAAAAGAGAGTACAAACAACAAAACCACAAATTAATAGAGTCTTCACTATCGCCAGGCGACAGCACTATCACCGGCGATATCCCAGATACAGTAAACCACAAAATATTACATCACTGATCATAAAAAGTCATTCATCCATGTTCTCTTCAGCAGACACATTCACATCTTCACTGGAAGTCGGAGTTGGTTCTCTAGGCCTTCGCGTCCGCCTTATCGAATGTCATGGAGGATCCTCGACTGGACTCCCCCATTCTCGTTCTTCTTCCGGAGTTGGCTTTAGTTTCAGCCCCTTTACCAAAAATTTCATGAATTTTCGAAAACCGGAATGACTACGCCTTTGTTCCTCTTTCATCTCCTCCACAGTCTCTCCTAGATCCTCAATAGATTCACGCAAAGAACCTCCTCTTTGGAGTGGTTGTCTTGATGATGAGGCAGCCCTAGGAGATGGACCTCTAGCTGGTTTTATGGTATGTATCGCCGGGATACAATCATCAATGTAGAACTCTTGATCTATCCAATCATATTTTTGATATACGATCCTTTGAATAACACTTCCTAAAGGAAGTGTATTCAGTTTCCTCCTAAGGGGATGCTTCATTTTATATGTATATCGTATGATGGATAACACAAAATCCGCCACGTCAAACTTGACTCTCTCTAATACATAATACGTCACTAAGCTCAATTGAGCCGTGATCTTCCTTGTGTCACCGGACTTCAACATAATCGTGTTTCTTAATATGTCTTGAATCACAAATGCATCGCGAGAGAGTGATGAAACGTCTTGAATCAAACTCCTATTTTCCTTTCCATGAAGTACTTGGTTCAATATACTACAATCACGATCCTTACGGTAATTCTCCACTATATCAATAAAATGTTCCTCACAAGTGGCAAGACTATATTCTCGTCTTAAATCAGCATGAGTAATATCTATTTCAGCTCCTTGGATTCGAGACCTTACTCCTCCATTCAACCCCATATATTTAGGGTCTTCCAAATTATTATAAAAATCCCTTACGAAGATGGAGCTAAAAGTGTTCGGTACAATGAGAGACATTATACCTGACTCCACAAGTAGTTCATAGATATGTGGTGGCAATGATTCATCCAAAAGTTTAGCAATACCAACTGACGCATTCTCAATCCCCGGGTATGTTTGATATGATGCATGTGGGTTGCGGCTGGTGCTTTTTCTTGCACGAGATGATGATGTCATTTCCTGAAACCATTGTGACAACATCGTGATTAACTCAAAAATTTAATTTAACCAGATTTTTTTCCTGTCGCCGGCGACAGTACTATCGCCGGGCGATAGTGTAAAAACTTCCCCTCTTTTGCAATTTTCGTGTAGATCTTCTCTAGTACATCCAGAAAACTTACTAAAATTAAATCCTCTAGTAAATTCAGCAAGATCTACCACCTATAAGTCATTTTTTGTAAGGCTTTTGCATCAAAATGACATATGTTCTTCAAAAATTATTTTCTTAACAAAATCTATGACCAAAATCAATTTTTTTCCTAGATCTATCTCCTTTCATACTCTAGAGTGCAGATCTATATTGTTTTTTGAAGTAAAACACCACCATAAAGAGGGATCTAAACCTTACCTTTTGGAGTTCTTGAGGGTTTCCGCTGAAGAAGACGATGCCCAACAGCCCAGGGTCGGTCAAAGCAGGAAATGAGTCAGCCCCCTTCGGTTTTTCGCCTTTAATATTAAAAACCGCTATTGTCGCGCGGTATCGCTACCGCTGGCGATAGTGTATTTTTCAGCCACACTTTCCAAAAAATTCTGCCATTTTTTTTAAACCTGTTTCTAGTATTATCGTAAAGTTTTGGATGCTTATCAGAATACGATACCTAGTACCTGTGTGATTATTAGTTTATCAGTTGTTTGAACATTGTTTTTAACTTGTCGTGCTCTTGATATCTACCTGTATCGTTGATGACTGGAACTTGAATAGACTTGTTTCTGCATGCCTCTAAGTATGAGTAACATTTTATGCTTGATAATGTGCTCACACTGACACGAGCTGATAGTTACACATCCTTAAGTTTCTTCTTACATGCTATTGGTTTGTTTCAAAGATTCGAATACATCGCTAACATTTTCATTTATGCCTCATTCACATTGATTTTCCAAACTGATGGCCATTCTGAAAAACCCTTTTTTGTGTTTGCAATACAAGTGAATTCGGAGTCCTACGTCAAAGTTTCTTAAAAAAAAATTGAATGTAAAACAATTAAAAAAAACAATTACACATGACTAGGATACTCCAATCAAGCTCTACTCACCCTCCTGATAAGTCTTAATGAGCATTGTGAGGTTGAGCACCTTGACAAGGATTGTAAAGTGTCTTGTGCAAACAAACTTGGCCATTTTTTTAAAAAAGAAAACTCTTTATGACATGAGGTTATCTATGTAAAGATGTTAGCTTCTTTTATCCATATATTGCAAACCTTCATGTAAAATTATTTCTTAAGGAATATGTATACTAAATCACTCTTCACATGTACACATCATTATCATTTATAAAATTTCTTCTCATGAGAATTGAACCGGTCATAGTTCTTCTCTTCCATTTCATCAATTTTCCTGTTTTCGATATCTTGACCTGACAATTTTCAATGTTTACATTCAACTCTTAAATTAATTTTTCTATAGCATACATTTTTTTGATAAACTTCCAAATCTTACGGTAACACTATTCCATGGTTTTTACTGTCTATATCCTACTCCTCGTGCTTCTCCGTTCTATTTATACTCTCTCAGCTTCTTTCAGCTTCCGCATTTCCACCTCGCTACATTTTTTTCCCGCCGTCTTTTGCTAATACCAAAAGGGGGAGATTAAGTACGAAATAAATTTATTAGTACATTTAGGGGGAGTCACTATTTCTTCTTTTACATAGGGGGAAAATATAGGGGGAGCAACTAGTCTTTATTATATGAGGAGTTTATAATAACTATTTATGCACTTTGATTCATAATGATTATTTGAATTATTTCACATTCTCCTGATCTCACGCAATTTCTTTCTTAGTGGATTTGTTATTATCAAAAGGGGGAGATTGTTGGAGCATGCGTTCCGCGCTTCTTAGTTTGAGAATAACAAATCCCGGATGTATTTGATCTTGGTATGTGTTTTAAATGTGCAGGGATAACAACATTTTTATATACAAAATAAAGGCTGAGCATGGCATTGATGAAAAGGAAAAACGCGCTATCCCTAGCGATAACGCTACTGCGGGCGATAGCACAATCAGTTCCTGCTGACGTCAGCCTTAATCCGCACGTTGTCGCGGTTCAGTGATATCGCGGGGCGATACCGATGTCGCTGAGCGATATCCCACGATCGTCACGTTCTCCAGTCAGATCTGAAAATCAGCGCGACGTGTACCACATGTCAAGCAACGGAGAGTTATCACTATCACGGGGTGTTAACGCTACCGCCGGCGATAGCATAAAGTGATATATACGGCCAAAAATTTTAGGGAAGAGTTGGATTGTGCAGAGTTTTTTTTTCCCAGAGAATTTTCAGAGCCTTCATCTCCGTTTCCAGACGAACTCCCTTGGTCCGTTGAAATCTCAAGAGCGAAGGAGATACGACCGTGCGTTCAAGATTGGAGATCTTCTCGTTGGTCCACCATCATCTTCAGAGCTCGTGATTTTGAGGGAGTTTTTAAGTTTTACTATTGTACTTTCATTTTCACTCTTTATCTTTGTAATTGGGAAGGGAAAATCACCACCTTGTGTGTGGTGTCTAAGTCCGTGTGTGGCTTAGTGGCAAATCACCATCTTGTGTGTGGTTTCTAGGTCCGTGTGTGGCTTAGGAGTAAATCGCCGCGTTTTGTGCAGCGTCTAGATCATAGGTTTGATTTAGGGGGAGGCTAGTAGCCATATCTAGGGAGATAGTGACTATAGCCTACCGGTTCTTGGGAGAAGGATCGGTGAAAAAGCTAAAAACTATTATCGTTGTAAGCCTTGATTTCAAGCTTTATTGGAATCATTTTACATATATATTTTGGATAAATAAAATCTTGTTTTTCATTTCATTGATCTGTCTCAAACATAGTATCTAGTTTCATATTTTATAAAAAGTTAAAAAAAAGTTTAAAGAGCCCTTATTCACCCCCCCCCCCCTCTAAGGGCGCCATAAGATCCTACATTAAGGCCAAGACTTTTGTGTATATTACTTTCATTCTTGTTGTGGACTATAGTATAGTGGACATTCATGTTTATTGTTGGGTTCATTCAACTTATTTTAAATGCTTCCGCTAGAATGCTCTGTGTTAGGATTATAGATTTTATAATAGTATGTGGTATTAATATGTAACTCCACCAATTATCCGTGGAATATGACGTGGGGCCCCGAACGTACCTTCTGTTATATCTCATGTGACGGATGAGGGTGTTGCAATTTGGTATCAGACTACGGTGTCAGTCTTTATTATGTGAATTCATGAGAGAATTCTTTTAAGGGGTGGTGAGCACATGTATGTGCGTCATCGTTATAACATGAAAAGAACCCATGAATGTCCACTTAGGAATTAAAATACACATGTTTGAGGAACCTGAGTGTTCCAATGATTGCATTTTAGTTATTTGTTTGTCGCCTAATCGAGTGCTTTTACAACTAAAGGTGACTAGGAGCAGTGCGGGGCAGTCGCATCAACAACACTCCACGGGGAGTAGTGCGCTTAACGACGTACTCAACAGCATGCTCGTCGGACGATGACAAGTCCACCACTCCAAACTCTTTTAAGCGTGAGAAGAGACAAACCACAGAGGATAGGGCACATTGAGCGCTCCCCGAGCTTCAAGCCCCAGATATCAGAACGTGTGCAGCAAGTTGTTCCCGCCTCCAAGAACTATCAGAGGACCATAGAATATAACGAGCGCATTACTCCCCGCAGCCCATGAAGAACGAATTAGCTCCGTGAGAGGTGGTTTGTCACGCTCCAAGCACAACTCTCTCTCTTCCTCGAATTGTGTTGGGTACATTGGAAAATGTGTACCAGATTTGAACAAGCCTCACCTTACTCAGTGATATGCATCAAGGTGTATATGATGTTATTTTGAGTTTATATGTGCAGGTTAAGAAAATGCAAGAACGCAGGAAAAAGTTTCTAAGTCCATGAGTCGACACCAGAAAAGTTGTGTCGACACTTATGAAGGCTTGTGTCAACACTGGAGAAAAGCTGTGTCGACACCTGGAGTCAATTGTGTCGACACTTGAAAAGGTTGTGTCGACACCAGAAGAAACTGTGTCGACACAAAGAGGCAGTGTCGACACACAGAAAAGCTTTGTCGACATCAACTGTGTCGACACACAGAGGCAGTGTCGACACACAGAAGACTTTGTCGACATCAACTGTGTCGACACACAGGACTTGTGTTGACACATAGCAGAGTTTCAACAAAGTTAATTTTTATGAAGAGAAGAAGTGACTGTATCGACACAACAGAACTAGTGTCGACACATTATACAGAAACTGTATCGAGAAGCAGTGTCAATACCAAGGGAGTTGTGTCGACACCACCAATGCTTGTGTCGACACTCAATCTACTTGTGTCGACACATGATGAAGTTCAGTCTCGACACTTTGCTGACAGAGACAGAGTTTCAAGAAGTGACTGGAAGACTTGACAACTACCATAACCAACCGGTCTACTGCAACTGTCAGAGCTATCAGAAGTTTGTTAAAAACCGGATCAACCGGTTACCATGGAGAAAGTCTATATAAAGACATTCTCTATCAACAGAAAAAAAAACACAGTTACATACATAGAGATACAACACAAATAGAAGAAGATTTTCAACAGAAGATCTAAGAAGACATTCTCAAGTGGTGATCTACTCAGAGTTTGTCAAGAAAATTAAAAAGAAGAATTCAGAAGAATCTTCAGAAGAAGTTGGAGAGAGAGCTCCATCTATTCAAGTGAAGAAAGGGACTTAATTCAACAAGTCTCTTAAGTGCAGAGTTTGAACCAGTCTGCCAAGAAGAATTCAGATTGATTTTTGAATTTCAAGAAAGAAGCTGATTGAAGATCAACCCTACTGTGTTCAGATTCAAGAAGCTTTGAAGAAAGCTAAGTCAGGTCGATCTCTAGCATCAGATTCTTTCAAGAACTGATCAAGAAACCTTCCATCCTTTCTCTCTCAACCAGGGTGGTGGTAGATTTAAAATTTACATCTATTTTTTGTAGGATCTTTTTAAGATCTGAGTTGTAAGCCTGATTTATAAAGGCTGAGTTGTAGGAGATAAGTTCTCTGAGTGGTAGGCCTTGTTGAATGCTGAGATAGGGCTGTGAGCCTGAGTTGTAGGAGATTGTCATCTCTGAGTTGTAGGCCTTGTTGAAGGCTGAGGTAGGGCAGATTGCCTGAGTTGTAGGAGTGTGGACTCACTCTGAGTTGTAGGAGCCTTGTTTGGGTTCTGAGCTGTAAGATCTGAGGATCTGAGGAGAAGGAAAGAAGTTAGGCTGAATCTAGCACACTGCTAGATAGGCAAAGGGGGAAAGTGGATGTACCCAGACCTTGGGGAACCACTATAAATCAGTGTGCAATCTGTGACTGTGTGTAGTATTATAATTTCTGTGTTGTGATAACTGTAGAACTATCTATTTTTGTTAATTAACTGCATTAAAGTTCTGCCTTAGAAGAAAAAGAAATTGCACCTATTCACCCCCCCCCCCTCTAGGTGTGTAGGAACCAATTCTTTCAAGTGGTATCAGAGCCAGGTTACTCAAAGAAAGGCATAATTGTCTGAGTAAGATCTGTAAGGCAGAATTAAGTTAAAGAAGATGGGTTTAGGAAAAACCATAAAGAACTTAGTTCAATGAAGTGTCTATCTGCAGGAAGGAAATCTTTGGGATATGGAAGGAAAGGGTCAGACTATTTATGGAGGCATCTGATCCTAGAATTTATATAATAGTTCAGGAAGGACCATATGTTCCAATGAAGGTCTCTGTTCTTGATGCTAATCAAAGGACTCCTAAGAATTTTTCAGAAATGACAAAGGATGAGATCATCTTGGCTACAATGGATAAAAGAGCACAGAATATTATAGTGAGTACCATAGATGACTCAACTTTTCAGAATCTGATTCACTGCAAAACCTCCAAGGAAATGTGCGACACATTGGTTGTCTACATGGAGGGTTCTGAAGAGGTTAGGCAAGATAAAAAGTATATGCTTAATCAAGAGTATGAGAGTTTCAGACAAGCCAAGTCTGATAGTATAACTGAATGTTATAAGAAGTTTTACAGAATTGTAAATGAACTAATGTCCTATGGAAGAATCTTCAGTACTTATGAGCTGAATGACAAATTTCTTAGGTCATTGACTAAGGATTGGGATACAAAGATCTGTGCCATAAGGGAAGTGGCCAGACTGGCAGAAATTTCACCTCCAACATTATTTGGCAAATTACTGTCTTATGAGATGCAGCTGATGGCCAGAAAGGAGGAAGAGAAGAATACAAAGGTTGACTTTAGAGAAAAGTCAGTGGACTTCAAGGTAGATGCTACAAGGAAGAATAGGAGGATGTCTCCATCTTCTCCTAAGAATGCTGCAGAAGTAATCTCAGAAAATTCTGATAATCACAGTTCAGACAGTAGTAATTCTGATGAAGACTTTGCTGCATTCACAAGGCAGTTTCAGAGATTCTTAAAGAAGAAGCAGTGGAAATCTAAGTCATCCTCATCTCAGTCCAAGGATGACTAATATCAGAAGAGGAAATCATCCAGGAAGGACAGGAGTGGGACAAAGCCTAGCAAGTCAACTACTTCAAAGATTATTTGTTATTGCTGCAACAGACCTGGACATGTTATGGCTGACTGTCCAGACAAAAGGAAGAAGTCTGCTAATAAAAAGAAGTCTCAGCACAAGAGCAAGAAGGAGAAATCCTTGGTAGCTAAGAAAGAGAAAAGTTGGACAGATCAATCAACTTCAGAGTCTGAATCTGAGGATGAGGCCTATATTGGTTTGTTTGCAACAGAAGAAGAGGATGAGTTCTTACAATTACTGGACTCTATCTATGAGCAAGAAGACCATCAGTGCAAAGGAATGATGGCTATGTCTGAAGAAGACCAGTGTCAGGATCAGCCTGGCCCCAGTAAGGTAAAAAGTTTATCTGCAGATTCTGATTACTACACTGGGTCAGAATCAGATGCATCTGCATCAAGAGATGTAGATGGGTCTGAATCTGAAGGAGATATTCATCAGCTTATAGATGAATATGGGGATTTGTTGCAGGCACTCAAGAGAAGCAAAAACCTGGCCAAAAATCAGGCTAAGGAAATTGCAGCTCTTAAGTTGGCTGCATCTGATTCAGAGAAGCTGCTGGATCAAAAGATGAATGAGATTGCCAGGCTGAAAAACATAACTGTTATTCAGATGGGTACAATCACATTCAAAAATGATCATATCAAAAGTCTGGAAGACAGACATCAGAAAGAGAAGGAGATAGTGGCTAGTTTCTCTAAGCCAAAATCTGTCCTACCCATAATTGATGACTTTGTATCTCCAAAGGCTAAGGCGGGATTAGGCTTTAAGAGAACTACATGGGCTGCACAGTCCAATAAGAAAGGAAAAGCCCCAGCATAAAACAAGAGATCTGATGTCAACAATACAGCTAAGATTGTACCTAAAAAGAGGTATAATAAGTATGAGTGCTGGTGTTGTGGCAAGATAGGCCATTTTGCCTTAGACTGTTGGCACAATATCTGTGTCAGGGAGAATAGCAATCTACCTGTTAGAAAAGCTGTAGGTAGATTTGTCAAGTTTCAGGCTAACTTGAACCAAGGACCCAAAAGTTATTTGGCTTCTAAGGTTAAGTAATCTTTGTTGCAGGTGAGTCCAAGTTGTCATGCCCCTATATGGTACTTGGACAGTGGATGTTCCAGACACATGACTGGAACAAGAAGATTGATGAAGGAATACTCACCAATACTGAACGGGCCTAAAGTAATCTTTGGTGGTTCTGAAAAAGGAGTCATCAAAGGGTTTGGTAACATTTCTAACAACTTAAGCACAATCACTCAGGTGGCTTATATGAAGGGTTTGAAACACAACCTAATAAGCATAAGCCAGCTGAGTGATCTTGGATATGACATTTCATTTGTCAAGAATGGGTGTCATATCAAGAGGTTTAGTGATCAAAAAGTCATATTGACTGGCTATAGAAATAGAAATGTGTATTGCCTAAATTTTGAGTGTGGGAATAAAAATTCTCCTATCTGTCTTCTAGCAGATGAAAAAGCCTCTCATTGTGTCAAATGGCACAAGAGGCTGGCTCATCTTAACTACAAGACTATTAGCCAAATCTTTAATAAAGAGTTAGTGAGGAATGGTTCTCAAGTTAAGTGCTATAAGGATGGGATATGCTCAGCTTGTCAAAAAGGCAAGCAGACCAGATCCTCCTTTCATAGTCTAGAAACCAAAGATTCAGTGAGGTGCTTATACCTCTTGCATATGGATTTATTTGGTCTTATACCAGTTCATAGTCTAGGTAGGAAGGTCTACACTTTTGTTGTTGTAGATGACTATTCTAGATTTTCATGGGTATTCTTTCTGAGGCAGAAATCTGAAACCCCAAATGTCTTCTGCAATTTTGTCAAACAAATTCAGAATGAATTAGATAGTTCAGTGGTCAAAATCAGAAGTGACCATAGAACTGAATTCCAATCTGAAAGTATGACAAGGTTGTGTGAAGAATTTGGGATTCATCAGGAATTCTCCTCACCAAGAACACCTCAGCAAAATGGCATTGCTGAAAGAAAGAATAGGACATTGATTGAGGCTGGAAGAACACTATTGAGTGACACTACTCTCCTAGAATATTTCTAGGCTGAGGCAGTAAACACTGCATGTCATATGCTCAATAGGGCTTCCATCACCAAAAGCCACAAAAAGACAACCTATGAGGTTATGAAAGGCAGAAAACCAAACTTATCATATTTCAGGATCTTTGGTTGCAAGTGTTATGTGCTTAACAATGGAAAGTCTCACCTAACTAAGTTTGCTGTCAAATCCCAATATGGGATATTTGTTGGGTACAGCAACAATAGTAAGGCTTATAGGGTCTACAATTTGGCTACTCAAGTTGTAGAAGAGTCAGTTCATGTCATATTTGATGAATCTAGACTTATTAAAAGTGAGTTGTCTAGTAGTTCTTGTAGCACCATAGGTATACAGCAGAAGATGGACCAGCTTACTATCAGAGAAGATCCAACTGCAAAGCAGGATGAGGAAAATGATAGTTGCTGTCCAGGGGGAGTAAAAGACACTCAAGAGGCTGATGAAGACCATAAGGTGCAGCATAATGAAGAGATTGAAGTAGGACAAACTGTTGATAGATTACCTCCACCAGTTAGACATTTAAAGGATCATCCTGCACACCAGATCATTGGTGATCCAAGACATGGAGTACGAACAAGAAGCAGGAACTTAAATATAGTTCTTTGCTCAAGCTTCTTATCTCAACTGGAACCCAAGAGATTTGAAGAAGCTATTCAAGACCCACACTGGATTGATGTTATGCAGGAGGAGTTAAATCAATTCATAAGGTGCAAGGTCTGGGAGTTAGGACCAAAACCAAAGGGCTACAATGTCATAGGGACAAAGTGGATTTATAGAAACAAGCTTGATGAGAGTGGGATCATAGTGAAGAATAAGGCAAGACTAGTTGCCAAAGGATACAGGAAGGAAGAGGGCATAGATTTTGATCAGACTTTTGCTCCAGTGGCTAGGTTGGAAGCAATCAGGCTATTTGTAGCCTATGCAACATATCAAGGCTTCAAAGTGTTCCAAATGGATGTTAAGTCAGCATTCTTAAATGGAGACTTAAAAGAGGAGGTCTATGTAGAACAGCCCTCAGGTTTTGTTGATCCACTCAAACCTAATTATGTTTATAGACTTAGGAAAGCTTTATATGGGTTGAAACTATTGGGTATTGTATCCACAATTACCTGGATTTGAGGAAGCCACCTGTCAAGCTAAGATGAATTCACAATGTATTTGACAAAATATTTCAAGTTGTGCTTGCAGTTTTTTCACGCTAAGTACACACCAATGTCAGGGTGCAGTAGGTCAATATACACGGGTCTGCACGACGTAATCCCTCGTTGAGCAGATCAGTGTGTTTGCCTAAGTGTACTCTCTCTATTGGAGTGTACTTCATTTTAAGTACAGGGCTGTGTTAAGGCAAGAGCAGACAAGGAGCAAGAATGGGTCAAGGAGCACCTCATGGGTGGAAAGAAGAAAAATCATCTCTAAGTGTAAATCGACGAGAATCACCAAGTGATTCTCGCCGATTCGGCGAGAATCACTAGTGATTCTCGCCGATTCGGCGAGAATCATTGGCTGATTCTCGCCGACTTGATCCAGCTACTTCAAAGCGAGCAACTCTGATTCTAAGTAAGAATCGACGAGAATCACCAAGTGATTCTCGCCAAATCGTCGAGAGTCACTGGCCGATTCTCGCCGTCTCGACCCGGCTAAATCAGTGCGTGCAACCAAGTCAACTTCGACGATAATCATCATTGATTCTCACCGAATCGTCGAGAATCAACTTTGATTCTCGACGATTCGACGAGACTCACTTTCGATTCTCGCCAATTTTGACTTGGGCAATTTTCTGGAAAAAGCTGGACCGGATTCTGCCGCTGGCACTGTTTTGAATCGGATTTAGGGTTTCTTCTGGTGGGACCCACAACGGTCATCTTGAAGTTGTCTACAGTATAAATACAGGCGTATTTTTGAACAGTAGATCAGCGAAGAAGAATTGAAAAAGACGAGCCGCGACGTGACCTAGATCGCGAGTTCCGCTCCGCCGCCGCCGCCGTCGCCGCTCGAGCAAGTTGATCGTCGGTCTTGATCGTGGTTTCTTCCAAATCTCCTGTCGACAGAAGCTTAGCCAAGCTTAGAGTCTCACGTGTCTAACCGGAGATCTTTTGTCTCTTGATTTGTTGATCGGGAAAACCTTCCCCGTCCGAATCGATTGAGATGATCGATCCTAGTGTGACCGTTGGAAGACCTAGCTAGCTTTGCTACGAAGTTTGGATCTCGAAAGTACTGCAGCCGCACACCGTTGTCGCTGCTGATCCCGTGAACCAAGCCGCCGCCCATCTTGCCGCCGCCGGTTCCGGGGAGATTCTCTCCAAGAGAGATCTAGGGTTGTGGACTCTTCGTGGACTTTAAGAACACGTCGTCAACGAAGAGGGACACCTTAGTCTCCAAAAGTAGTTTGTATTTCTTGTACATTCTAATTTATTTTTGTTGTAAAGGAACGTTGTTTCCGAGTTGTAAGGGTTGGGTGCAACCCGTGTTGTGGGAGTGTTGTCTCCTACGTGTGGAAGGGATCCTTCCGATAGTGCAAGGATTGGATTTCAATCCTGATGGTGAAGAGACCGAGTTGTCCCTTGTTGGGAGATAGGTCGAAGGGGGAAAGTGGATGTACCCAAATCGGGGAACCACTATAAATTGCTTGTGTACCTTCTTTGCTGTGGTGTTTTATTTTCTTGTGCAGGTTCAATTTTAAATTCCGCAAAAACGCTGCACGTCACCTATTCCCCCCCCCCCCATAGGTGAAGATAGTTGACAGTAGGTGGACTTTCAAGTGGTATCAAAGCGAGGTTACTCATCAAAAAGGTTTACACCTTGAGTAGAATCCTGCCACCAGTGTCAGAAGCATGGAGCTGGATCATGAGATATCGCCACTAAGACTTCCCACATGCACAAAGGAGTATTATCCCGTCTGGAGGATGAGAGTGTCGTATCACTTGGAGGATATCGATCCTCGAGCATCTTTCATCCTGGAAGAGGGTCCTTTTATTCCTTTGAAGACCTTCGGCTCTGGAAAGAATATCCAAGTGCCCAAGAGTATTGCTGAGATGTCGGAGACGGAACTCTCATTATTTAGTCTGGATAAGATGATTTGATAGATTATCATGGATATCTGGTCTGGACCTTCTCGCTCTAGATTGGAAAAATGTGGGACGGCTAAATCTATGTGGGTGATGATCTCAGAGCTGATGGGGGGGTCAGAGAAAGCTGGAATCTGCTGTCAACTAGAGGATGAAGCTTATGTGGGGGTCCTCGCCTCTGAAGATGAAGGCAAGGATCAATCGGACTGCATCAGAGCTCCAGTGTCCGTGTCAGAGACTGAAGAAGCTAGTGAGGAAAGCAGTTCTGATGAGGATGACACAATGGTCACTGGCTCTAGTGACAATGACTCTGATGAGCAGGTAACTTCTTCATCCTGTCCCGTCTCTCTTGAAGTTTCTGAAGACAGGAACTGTATCCCTTCAGAAAATTCTGATTCCCTGAAGAGAGCCCTTCAGAAAAGCAACCTGCTTGTTGAAGAACAAGCTCAGGAGATTGCGCGGCTGAAGATCTTGTTGGTTCTCCAATTGGCATCCAACAAGGTCAAGGACTCTAAAATCTCTGATCTAGAGAGTAGTCTAGAGATTGAGAAAAGGATAGTATCAAACTTTTCCAAGGTTGATGCTATGAAGAGAAAGGAAGAAAACGGGTGGATCTCCCGAATTATCAATTCGTGGAGAAATGGGGAAACGGTATTCCGACCCCCCACTCCAAGCAGGAAGGGTATTCATCATGCCTTCAGGTATGACCACAGGAATAATCGTGGTCACTGCAAGGGTGATTTGTCCTCATGTGGAGACACCCATAGTGCAAGGGCTGTCATTGCCACCCATGAGAGAATACCTAAGGCTCATTCTGAGCCCTTTGTATTCTCGGCCACTGCCCCTACTCGGCATGAATCGGCTAGTATCAGCTCTCAGAACTCTTCTCTCCACCCAAGGACACAGGAAAGGGGGGTTAGAAGTCATGTTGTACATTCTCATGGGGCCACAGGAAGGGGGCTGACTGAAAGGAAGGTACCACCTCCCAGGCCTCGTGACGCTCGCTGCATGCATTCATTCCACCCTTCCATATGTCACGGTGGAAGAGGCAGTTCTGGGAGAAGATCCAGATCTATCCCGTTTGGACCTAGGCTCATGACTACCTCAGTCACTAGATCAGGTCAGAAACGGAGATACAACATTCATGCGTGTTGGTGTTGTGGCAAGGTGGGACACTTTGTCATAGACTGTTGGCACAACCCCTCTGTGTCAAGGGCAAGGGCCTATCCACATCTCCTGGGTAGAGGTAGTCTTCCTGACAGGATTTCTGAAGGAAGGCAGTCGAGTGTTTATGCTAACAGGAACCTAGGACCCAATATGTATTGGGTTCCTAAGGTAAAGTAACTCTCTTTTGCAGGGTAGTCTAGGTTCCCGTAAATATAATGGGAACTAGACAGTAGATGTTTCAAGACTGAATTGGAACATGCATCTGGAATAACAGCAGTGATATCTATATGGGCATACTCACATCGAGCACCTGGTATGTTTTAGTCAGAGAGGCTAAATGATAACTCTCATAATCCCAGGTATTTTTCATCAGCTCCAAGACTTGAGTCACATTGTATCGACATTTCCATATATATATATTTATATATACCTATATACACATATATGAGTGTACACCTAAGGATAGGTTAACTCGATAAATATAAACCTTAGATACATCAATAAAGATTTATCGGAAAGTTCCACTGGTAGATTCGAGAACTAACATCTACAGGCGTAAATTAGTTCACTGAAAACTAACGAAGATACGTCTTTGGAAATCTCGACAACGAAGATACGTCATTGGAAATCTTGCCATCAAGAAATGTATGGAAAAGCCCGGTTCAAACCCTAAATAGATTGGCTTTAAGAAGTATTTATATATTTAGAAGATTTTTAAATTGACTTGACATCGGAAGACTTCGAAAATCCGGCATGTCTCTTAACCCGTAGATTCCTGTTAAAGAATCCCTTCAATTTCGACTTAGACAAACGGAAACCCTTTAAAATCCCTTTTTAAACCCGTTGAAATCTTGCCAGTCTCCCGCCGACCCTTCATATTCCGCAGGAGCTCACCGAAGGTATCTCGCCGAATCGTGAAGACTTCCGTCGACATCCCGCAGGAAGCTCACCGAAGGTCTCTCGCAGGAAGCTCACCGAAGGTCTCTCGCCAATTCTTCCCCTTCTGTCGACATCCCGCAAGATTTCTCACGAAGGACCCTCGCCGACTCTTCCCGATTCGCCGATCTCGCCGTTTGCCTTCCGTGGATCTCTCATCTCTCTCGTCCAGGGATTTCTCCACAGTTTTGATCACTCACAGTCAGGTGCACCTCCCGGGTGTTCGTCGTCTTTTTCAAACTAACTCACCGTCTACGCTGTTAGGTAACCACATCCTCATCCTTACAAGAACTTTATTACTAGTGTTGCTTCCCTTTTGACTTTTGATTAAGCGTAGAGTAGGGATTCTCTCCCTAGGTTTACGATGGCTCCAAGGACAACCGTTGGACTGATCACTGGATGTGAGCTGGTTCGAACAGGGTTCTCGCATGCCTCTGACGAATTCAGAAACATCATTATTATGCTGGAAGAGGCTGGACTCTCATTCGTATTGGAGCACCCGTGTAAAATCTTGGACAAGGAAGTGTTGGAGTTCTTCGCTACCGCCAAACTCCGAAATGAAGACTCTCTCATCAAGAGCAAGGTTTGCAGGGGCAACGATCAAGATGTCTGCAAACAAGCTAACCCAATACTTGCAGCTCACTAGTTCGGAGCACGAGGATTATCTTGAGGAAGAAGACAAAACCAGGACTTTATTATTCTGTGGACTCGCTCGAGGAACTCGGTCGATAAAGCGAAAGGATATGAATGAAGAAGGGAAACTTCTGTCAGACATCATTGGGAAGGTACTCATATGCAAATCGGGTTCTCATGACAACATCTCTGCGGACATGTTCAAGATCCTGGTGGTAATTGTCTGCAGAAAAGGATTCAACTGGGGGGCATTGCTTTTTGAGAAGATAAAGGACACCCTCAGATCTCCAAGCTTTGGCTGAATCATCAGTCTGTATCTCAATCAGTTGAACGGAGATAAGTATGACATGAGTAAAGGTGTTCCTCTACATTACTTGAAGAAAATGGACTCCAGTGTTTTTGACAGATGGAAGAGGCGCATTGGGCAGGCTGCCGTGGTAGAACAACAGGAAGTATCTCCAGCCGAGGACGGAACTGTGGCTGATTCCTTAGTTATCCCCAATGAAATTCCTGATGCTTTGACTGCAGGAATTGAGGGGGAGCCTCTACCCACTGATGCTAATATCGTATCTGACATCTCCGAGACAGCCAGAGATGCAGTGGCGGATATACAAGAAGAAAGTGAAGCTGTGCTGGACAATGAGGAGGCCCTGAACCTGAACGATCTAGGAGCCGGAGGTGTTGTAGAGGAGACTGCTGACGAAGGGTTGGAAGATGATGCTGATGAGAATGATCTCATGGATGATGAAGGTGAGGAAGAAGGCAATGAGGGACAGGAAGCTTTGGAGACTCAGGATATCACTGAAGTTCCATCTGACAAGCACGCTCCTGAGATCGTTCCTGAGATCATTGGTGCAACAGTGGAGGGGGAGTTCGAGAAATCTACAGAGGCTGCAAGCATTCCTCCCTTAGAGACTGTGCTCGTGTCCAGCTCTATAGGTGCATCTGCTAAAGAGCAAGGCCAAGGAGTGCCTCTGGATCATCCACTACGAGATGATCTAGCCAATCACACCGTGAATGTCATTCAGGGTATAGTGGATGAGCTTAAAGCATCTTTTGAGAAAGCTCAAAATAAACTGTTGAAAAGAATTAAGAAATCGGAGAATCTCATGCTCAAGAACTTGGTGGAGATCAATCACAAACTGGACGTGATGGAAAAGAAGTTTGAAGATAAATATACAGTGGTCGGCCAAGCTGTCACTCTTCTTATGAACGGATTAAAAAGGAACACTGATACTCTCACAATCGTAAATCAGAATGTTCATGTCGTAGCAAATAACATTCAAAAGTTTGATGGCAATATGGTAACTCTCAACACCAATCAACAAGCCTTGGTCACTGAATTCTCCAGGACTACAAAGCATATTGATGAGTCACTGCATTCTTATGCAAACTCCATTGCAGTCGAAGCCAAAAAGGGGGAGAAAGAATATATAGCTAAGATGGCTGAGCTTCAAGAAATCATCATCACAAACTTTGAGCAGTCAAACAAATATGTTTATGACAGTTGCTGGTGGATGCTCCAACAAGCGTTAGGCATTAATATCCCTGAAAATCTCGAAGGTACTCCTGCTCCTGCAATTAATACTGCGGCTGATGAGGGAGCCAATGCTGAAGAAGCTCCTGTAAGTGAAGTTGATGTTCATAGGGCTGCTAGGGCCTCCTCCAAGGCAAAACTGATGGCAATGTTTGACCAAGGAGCCCTAGCAAAAGCCAGGGACAAGAGGAAATCGCAAGAAGGGACATCTAAGGAAACACAAGCTGAAAAGAGAATCAGACTGAAGGAGGAGGAAGTAAGAAACGAAAAGTGGAGTCCGGTTTCAAAGAGTATCATCTTGGACACATTCTAGCTACAAGAAAAAGGAGAAATCAATCGAAACGACGTATACAGCCAGCATGAGTGGGAGCTGCACAAGACGTATGAAGCTAAACGGAACATCTTTTTCAGGACCAACACTGCGGCAGATAAAGCTCCTCCACCCAGATACTATCCAAAGCCCAAGGAGTATGTTGAAAGGCAAAGAAAGAAGTTTTTGGCTCAAAAGCATAAGGATGACCTAGCCAAAAATCCATAGACAGAAATTCATAGATTGTCATTGTCTCTTGAACACTTTTATCTTGCCTTATTGATATATGAATAATCCTGATTATATTTATATATATATATATATATATATATATATATATATATATATATATATATATGAATTTATGATTGACTCAAGCCTTGATCTGTTTGCCTATATTTTCTTGTGCCGCATCTTTATATTCTCTATGTTGTTTATGTTATCTGGTTGGTGGTATTCATCTTAGCTAGTAGGATTTTGGCTTCGTCAAATATGGGGAGATTGTTGGGTATTGTATCCACAATTACCTGGATTTGAGGAAGCCACCTGTCAAGCTAAGATGAATTCACAATGTATTTGACAAAATATTTCAAGTTGTGCTTGCAGTTTTTCAACGTTAAGTACACACCAATGTCAGGGTGCAGTAGGTCAATATACATGGGTCTGCACGGCGTAATCCCTCGTTGAGCAGATCAGTGTGTTGGCCTACGTGTACTCTCTCTATTGGAGTGTACTTCATTTCAAGTACAGGGATGTGTTAAGGCAAGAGCAGACAAGGAGCAAGGATGGGTCAAGGAGCACCTCATGGGTGGAAAGACGAAAAATCGTCTAAGTGTAAATCGACGAGAATCACCAAGTGATTCTCGCCGATTCGGCGAGAATCACTAGTGATTCTCGCCGAATCGTCGAGAATCATTGGATGATTCTCGCCGACTCGATCCAGCTACTTCAAAGCGAGCAACTCTGATTCTAAGTAAGAATCGACGAGAATCACCAAGTGATTCTCGCCGATTCGGCGAGAATCACTAGTGATTCTCGCCGAATCGTCGAGAGTCACTGGCCGATTCTCGCCGTCTCGACCCGGCTAAATCAGTGCGTGCAACCAAGTCAACTTCGACGAGAATCATCATTGATTCTCGCCGAATCGTCGAGAATCACCTTTGATTCTCGACGATTCGACGAGACTCACTTTCGATTCTCGCCGATTTTGACTTGGGCCATTTTCTGGAAAATGCTGGACCGGATTCTGCCGATGGCAGTGTTTTGAACCGGATTTAGGGTTTCTTCTGGTGGGACCCACAACGGTCATCTTGAAGTTGTCTACACTATAAATACAGGCGTATTTTTGAACAGTAGATCAGCGAAGAAGAATTGAAAAAGACGAGTCGCGACGTGACCTAGATCGCGAGTTCCGCTCTGCCGTCGCCGCTCGAGCAAGTTGATCGTCGGTCTTGATCGTGGTTTCTTCCAGATCTCCCGTCGACAGAAGCTTAGCCAAGCTTAGAGTCTCACGTGTCTAACTGGAGATCTTTTGTCTCTTGATTTGTTGATCGGGAAAACCTTCCCCGTCCGAATCGATTGAGACGATCGATCCTAGTGTGACCGTTGGAAGACCTAGCTAGCTTTGCTACGAAGTTTGGATCTCCAAAGTACTGCAGCCGCACACCGTTGTCGCCGCCGATCCCGTGAACCAAGCCGCCGCCCATCTTGCCGCCGCCGGTTCCGGGGAGATTCTCTCCAAGAGAGATCTAGGGTTGTGTACTCTTCGTGGACTTCAAGAACACGTCGTCAACGAAGAGGGACAGCTTAGTCTCCAAAAGTAGTTTGTATTTCTTGTACATTCTAATTTATTTTTGTTGTAAAGGAACGTTGGTTCCGAGTTGTAAGGGTTGGGTGCAACCCGTGTTGTGGGAGTGTTGTCTCCTACGTGTGGAAGGGATCCTTCCGATAGTGCAAGGATTGGATTTCAATCCTGTTGGTGAAGAGACCGAGTCGTCCCTTGTTGGGAGATAGGTCGAAGGGGGAAAGTGGATGTACCCAAATCGGGGAACCACTATAAATTGCTTGTGTACCTTCTTTGCTGTGGTGTTTTATTTTCTTGTGCAGGTTAAATTTTAAATTCCGCAAAAACGCTGCACGTCACCTATTCCCCCGCCCCCATAGGTGAAGATAGTTGATACTAGGTGGACTTTCAGAAACAAGCCCCAAGGGCTTGGTATGAAACCCTGTCTACTTTCCTCATTGAGAACAAATTCTCAAGGGGGAAAATAGACAAGACTCTATTTCTTAGAGAATCCAAAGTAAAGATCATCCTAGTCCAAATATATGTTGATGACATAATATTTGGTTCTACTGAAAATAACCTTTGTAGAAAGTTTGCAAAACTTATGCAAGAGAAATTTGAAATGAGCAGTATGGAAGAACTTAAGTTCTTCTTGGGACTCCAAGTAAGACAGACTGATGATGGCCTGTCCATATCTCAGTCTAAGTTCACACAGCGGTTAATTAAGAAGTATGGTATGGAATCATCCACTACCATGAGAACTCCAATGGGGACAAGTATGTCTCTAAGCAAAGATGATGCAGGGAAACCTGTAGATGAGTCTTTATATAGAGGGATAGTTGGCATCCTCCTATATCTGACTGCTAGTAGACCAGATATCATGTATGCTACATGTGTCTGTGCTAGGTACCAATCCTGCCCTAAAGAATCTCATTATACTGTTGTCAAAAGGATTTTGAGATATCTTAAGGGCACACCTAATCTAGGCCTTTGGTATCCTAGGAATAGAGATTTTCTACTAATGGGATATTCAGATGCAGACTTTGCAGGTTGCAAAGTAGATAGGAAAAGAACAACAGGCACCTGTCAGTTTCTAGGAGGAAGACTGGTGTCTTGGAGCTGTAAGAAGCAGACTAGTGTGGAAATTTCCAAAGCTGAGTCTGAGTATGTTGCTATAGGAAGTTGTTGTGTACAGCTGTTGTGGATACAGCATCAGTTAGAAGATTATGGTATTCAGGTAAGTAGAACTCCATTATTATGTGATTGTACTAGTGCTATTTTTATTGCTCATAATCCTGTTTTTCATTGTAAAATAAAGCATATATAAATAAGATACCATTTTCTTAGAGATGATGTAGAGAAAGAAGATATTTATTTAGAATTTGATAACACTGATTTATAAATTGCTGACATGTTCACAAAGCTTTTAGATGAAACTAAATTCAATAATTTCAAAATTGAATTAGGAATGCTGAACATAAATTAGTTTAACAAATTTGGCTAAGTAAAATTGTGTCGATATAAAGAGTTGTCTGTGTCGACACATAGTAGTTGGCGTCGACACTCCAGGAAAGTGGTGTCAACACATCTAGAAAAAAGGTGTCGACTCTTCAGAGAAGTTGTGTCGACACATCCAGAAGTTGTGTCGACACTTAGAATCAACACACAGATTTTGTCGAGTGCAGAATCAACTGATTGTCGAGCGCAGAATCGACACATATCGTCGAGCGCAGAATCGACACATATCGTCGACCTCAAATCATCGACTTCACAGGCTCTTCGTCGAACCCAACCAAGACAAATAGAATTGGTGTCGACACATAGAAGTCAACACTTCTGTCGAGACATTAGAAGTCTGTGTCGACACATTTCAACTGTGTCAACACATTAAGAGAATTTTGTCGCGCCTTTTGACCTTCATTGTTTAGAAGGGTATAAATAGGTCAACAACATATTCTGTCGACACACTCTCCATCTTTTCGAGACCAAAACCTTGTGTAGACAACTTCTCTCTTCTCAATCCAAGATTTCTCTCAACCCTAATGGTGCCAAAGCTTGAAGATAACGTCAATGAAGGCTATGAGCTGGTTCGCAACGCTTTTGATCATGCGGAACCCGAGATTAAAACAGTAGTAACCCTAATTGCAGAAAATGGTTTGGAATTTCTGGTATCCGAACCTACAAAGATATAGAAGAAAGAGATACTAGAATTCTATGGCGCAGCTACTTTAGATTCGACTGTACTTAAGATCAAATCTACAGTTTAGGGAGCTAAAGTTAAACTAACCTTGAAGAGCTTGAGGAAAACTCTTCAACTCCCCAGAACTCAAGAAGAAGAAGAAGTTACCTCTACCAAGACTAGGGAAGCACTTCAGTGGTGTGGATTGGATCCCACCATGAAGATTGGTTCTGCAATGAACAGGAAAGGGATGAATCTGCAAGGAAAATTTCTTTCTGTGGTAGTTGGAAAGGTCATTCTCTGCAAGCCAGGGGGACATGATAGGGTTTCAGCCTATATGTTCAGCCTGATGACCAGGATTATCTTCAGATTGAACACAGATTGGTCAGCAGTAGTATTTGAAAATATTAAGGAAGGTATTAAGAAGCCAAATCTGGGAAGAATCATGAGTCTATACTTGGCTGGAACAATTCCAGAAGTAATGGAACAGACTGCTGGATCCAAGATTAATCATATGAGGAGAATGGATCTAAAGATAATCTCCAGATGGGACAGAGTCCTCACAAAAGACATGCCTGATGAAGAGAGGCCTGAGATTCCTGAAAAATCACCTGCTCAAGACATTACAGATGGTGCTCAGGGGCAGGGGGAGCCTCATCTTGAGGAAGAGCCAACACACTTAGACAGAGAGATGGCTACACAAACTATTCTTGAGGTAATCCAGGAAGTAAATCAATCATTTTTTAATAATGAGGATGAAACACTAACTGTGCCTTTTGTTGATGTTGACCACACCACTCAACTAAACAGTCAAGCACAGGATGTTATCATGGAGGATACATCTACAGCTGCAGATGCTCCTGAGTTGGTAGTGCCTCCAGTCCAACCTCAACAGGAGTTTACCCTAGAAGAGTTCTTCACTGATATGTAGCAAGTCAAGACTGGGGGGAGGAGCAAGGGACTCTGGGGGAGAAAGCAAGAACTGAGGAGGAACAAGCTAACATTGAGGGGGAGCAACCTAGGACTGAACAGGAATTGCCTCCTAGTCCTATAGAAAGAGTTGATATTGCAAGTACCTCAGCATCTGAAGATGAAGCAGAAATACAAGCAAAGACGAGAAAGTCAATGGTTTTCAAAAGAAGAAGTCAAAGCTATAAAAGGGCATTGCAAACTGCTCCACAACCTGCCCCAGCAACTGATTATAGCTCTTTGCTGGTATCTTTGCAAGTTAAGTTAGATGAACAAAGGATAGATATGGAGAAATATATGGATGAGACCTATAAAGATCTGCAATTCTCCTTGGCTCAAGATATTAAATCCATAAGATTTGAAGTAAATCAGAACAAGAAGGAAATGATAGATTGCTTCCACAAAGGTGGCAATGCTGTAGTCTATCTTGCCAAACAACAAGTAGACATAAATACTCAAGTTGATGATATAGTTGTTAAGCAAGTCCATGTCCTTGAAAATCAACTAAGGATGAATGACAATCTGACTGAATCACATAATATGATTGTCATAGAATTAAAGAATACTGCTGCTGCCCAGACTGAGGCTAGGGCTACAGACAAGTCAGCTTTTGATAAACAATTCCAGGAAGAATTAGATGTTGTACAAACAGCTATTAAGACTTCACAAAAGATCATTTCTGATCAGCTCCTAAAACTAAGGTCATTTTTTAAAGATGGTGTTAATTATCTAGATGAACAAGTCAGATTTCAGAAAGATGACCTCAGAGATCATATTGAAAGAGAAGTCATAAAGGGGGAGAGAGTATTAGTCAAAGCAGGCTCATATCATGCTAAATAGATATCTAATAGCATCAGAGCCACCCTTGGATATCCACCCCTCTGTGATGATGATAATGTGGCAGATTCAGGTGTGCAACCTGCTTATTTTGAAGTTGCTCAGGTTATTTACCCTCCAGCAGATTTTGGTATGATTCAGCAAGAAGTACAGTCTATGTACAGCCCTCCAGAGGGTACTAAAAATGTTATCCTTGAGAAGGTAGAAATGTCAGAGGCAGCTGTGAATAAGGAGAAAGAAGTTCAACTTTCAAAGAAAAGATTCAGAGAATAGGTAGAGTTGAAGCCTAATTTTGAGCAGTGGAGTCCTAATTCTAGGAATATTATCTTGACTGCCTGGAAAGCTGTAAAGGACAAGACCCATGATAGGGGCAAATGGTACACTGAGCAAGAATGGTAAAAGCATGAAGCTAGACAGGAAGTCATTCTACAGTATAGAAGAAAGGCAAAAGCTGGGAAGCTACCTCCTAATCCTCAGGAGCCTAGCAAGTATTTCCCAAAGCCTTTTCACTATTTTGAAAGGAAAAGAATAAGGGCTGAAGAACAAAAGAAGAAAGATCTAAAGGGCAAGAAGCCAGCTGAAGATACTGATGCTCCAGTACAAGCCAAGATCCAATCAGGCAAAGGCATAGTCATCAAGGAGCCTGAGCAGCCTTAGGATAGATTTACTAGATTTTACAACATTGTAATCTTTAGTGTTAAAAATCTATGTAAACTATTGATAAGAAACTCTTGTAAGTTTAAACAAAACAATGATTAATGTTCATTATGTTTGCATCATTTCTGTGATGACTTTTTATACATGTTTTGTTTATAAGTTACCATGTCATGTAATGTTTTTATACATCATAATATGTGTTTGTTATGAATGGTGTATATCATTGACTAAGGGTTATGACTTCTCCAAATAGTGGGAGATTGTTGGGTACATTGGAAAATGTGTACCAGATTTGAAGAAGCCTCACCTTACTCGATGATATCATCAAGGTGTATTTGATGTTATTTTGAGTTTATATGTGCAGGTTAAGAAAATGCAGAAATGCAGGAAAAAGTTTCTAAGTCCATGAGTCGACACCAGAAAAGTTGTGTCGACACTTATGAATGCTTGTGTCGACACTAGAGAAAAGCTGTGTCGACACCTGGAGTCAATTGTGTCGACACTTGGAAAGGTTGTGTCGACACCAGAAGAAACTGTGTCGACACACAGAGGCAGTGTCGACACACAGAAAAGCTTTATTGACATCAACTGTGTCGACATACAGAGGCAGTGTCGACACACAGAAGACTTTGTCGACATCAACTGTGTCGACACACAGAACTTGTGTTGACACATAGCAGAGTTTCAACAAAGTTAATTTTTGTGAAGAGAAGAAGTAACTGTGTCGACACAACAGAACTAGTGTCGACACATTCTATAGAAGCTGTGTCGAGAAGCAGTGTCAACACCAAGGGAGTTGTGTCGACACCACCAAGGCTTGTATCGACACTCAGTCTACTTGTGTCGACACATGATGAAGTTCAGTCTCGACACTTTGCTGACAGAGACAGAGTTTCAAGAAGTGACTGGAAGACTTGACAGCTGTCATAACCAACCAGTCTACTGCAACTGTCAGAGCTGTCAGAAGTTTGTTAAAAATTAGATCAGCCGGTTACCATGGAGAAAGTATATATAAAGACATTCTCTATCAATAGAAAAAAAAACACAGTTACATACATAGAGATACAACACATATAGAAGAAGATTTTCACCAGAAGATCTAAGAAGATATTCTCAAGTGGTGATCTACTCAGAGTTTGTCAAGAAAATTAAAAAGAATAATTCAGAAAAATCTTCAGAAGAAGTTGGAGAGAGAGAGCTCCGTCTATTCAAGTGAAGAAAGGGACTTACTTCAACAAGTCTCTTAAGTGCAGAGTTTGAACCAGTCTGCCAAGAAGAATTCAGATTGATTTCTGAATTTCAAGAAAGAAGCTGATTGAAGATCAACTTCAAAGGAGATCAACCCTACTGTGTTTAGATTCAAGAAGCTTTGAAGAAAGCTAAGTCAGGTCGATCTCTAGCATCAGATTCTTACAAGAACTGATCAAGAAACCGTCCATCCTTTCTCTCTCAACCAGGGTGGTGGTAGATTTAAAATTTACATCTATTTTTTGTATGATTGTTTTAAGATCTGAGTTGTAAGCCTGATTTATAAAGGCTGAGTTGTAGGAGATAAGTTCTCTGAGTGGTAGGCCTTGTTGAAGGCTGAGGTAGGGTTGTGAGCCTAAGTTGTAGGAGATTGTCATCTCTGAGTTATAGGCCTTGTTGAAGGCTGAGGTAGGGCAGATTGCCTGAGCTGTAGGAGTGTGGACTCACTCTGAGTTGTAGGAGCCTTGTTTAGGTTCTGAGATGTAAGATCTGAGGATCTGAGGAGAAGGAAAGAAGTTAGGCCGAATCTAGCACACTGCTAGATAGGCGAAGGGGGAAAGTGGATGTACTCGGACCTTGGGGAACCACTATAAATCAGTGTGCAATCTGTGACTGTGTGTAGTATTATAATTTATGTGTTGTGATATCTGTAGAACTATCTATTTTTGTTAATTAACTGCATTAAAGTTCTACCTTAGAAGAAAAAGAAATTGCATCTATTCACCCCCCCCCCCCCTCTAGGTGTGTAGGAACCAATTCTTTCAAATTATGACGAGATATTGTCTATCGCCCTCGAGTTCTTCAAAGAAGCTCTGTACAACACCCAACATATAGTGGAGGTTTGGCCTGCACAGCCCCGACCACGTGGTTTTTCAACCAGTTGATGAGTTTTCCAGTTTTAAAAATTGCCTTGTCAGCTTTCCATTTTTTGTGACTATTGGTGTGCTTGACTGCTCCTGGGCTAAGACAGACCAATTTAGTCTGGTCTATCGGAGCCTTACGTGATCCCAAACAACTAATCAAGTGGTGTTTCAGTAAGTTCAATGTTAAACGAGAATTTGCTCATTATACATAACTTTAATGACTTGCAATCTTTTCATATTATCACCTATTTTTTGGAGGATATATGAATGCTTATTCTTCTGTCTACTAATGCTAGAGATAAGATTGGAGGAAAAAGTAGGGAAATGTTGAACAACATTGGAGCCACTGCCACCTTAAATTTTCAAAAGTTATAACTTACATGGCGACAATGAATTTTGCTTCCGACTGACACTTACATGAGAGGTTCTCAAATTTTCACAAGGAAAGAATGCTTTATTGGCGGAATGCACCCCCGAATATCTCTCGATTGGCAGAACGCACCTCAAATTTTTAAATATGGCAGAATGCATCCCCGATTATTACAATTTTGGCGGAATGCACCCTCATTAAGGGTATTATGGTTAGTTTTTTTATTAGGTCCCCCCCCCCCTCAAAAACAACCTGAATAGTTTTATATCTTTATTTTTTAGGTTTGCCTTTGACAAAACCGAGCGGAGACTTTGTCGTGCTTCCCAATTCAAGTCTTTGGCCGTTGGTGCTTCGCCGCTCGCCTTTCCAGTAGCTCGTTGTCCCATTCGCCGGTCGGCCTGTTCTGCTTGGTCTCATCGCAGCTCGCTAGATCTTGCTTCGTCGTGCTTCGCAATCCCGATCGCCGCTCGCCGTCCCAGCCACCTCTCGCCTCTCTTCGTAGCAGCAGTGGTACTCCCCGGCCTCGATTTTCTGTTGATTTTCTCTGGCAAGTATAACAAAATGTATCGGGTTTTTTTTGTTTGTAGTTTAGGGTTTTTCCTTGTTCTTGCTTAAGTCTTTTTTTCTTGTATACATAGAATGTCAAACATGAATTGGGATAATTTTTTGGTTAAAGAAGATCTAAATGCCTCTAATAGTAGTAGTGATTCAAGTTATAGTGAGGATAATGATTCGTCATTTTCCGATGAGTTTGTGGAGAGTGATTTTGAATTAGATGATGTTATTTTTGCCGAGAATGTAGATCATGAAATTGAAAGTGTTGGCAAAAGATATGAACAAAAAGGATACAAGAGTAAGAAATAAGGAATACATATTGGAGAGCGTGCTAGTCACATTTCATCGACAAACAAAGTTTCTCAAATTCAAGTTTATCAAGACAATAAAAACGAATTTGACTTTGAGTTTAATGTTGGAATGTGTTTCAATAGTGCTAATGATTTTAGAGAAGAGGTGATACTATATGCTACTACGAAAGGGAAACCAGTAAAGTTCACTAAAAATTGTAGTGTAAAATTCAAATCACCTGTGAATGTGGATGGGTTCTATTTGCTTCTTTCATATCCAAGAATGAGAGAACGTTCCAAGTCAAAATAGTTAAAGGTGAGCATACTTATTGTAGGGTATTTGCATCGAAACAATGCAAGTCAAAGTTTCTTGCTAGTAAGTATGAACAACACATTAGAAGCAATCCAGAATGGCCAGCAAGTTCGATGCAAGAGATTATGCAAATTGAGAATACAACAGCCCATAGCATTTGGAAAATGTACAGAGTAAAGCAACAAGCAAATAAATTAATAAGTGGCTCAGAAATGGAGCAATATGCGAAGTTGTGGGATTATTGTGAGGAGATTTATAGGACTAATCCGGACACGACAATCAAGATTTAGTGTAAGCATGATACATCTTTGTCGATGCGTGAAAATGGAGAGGGAGAAGGTTGTCGCGGGCACCAACAATTAACACGATGTGTTCAGTCTCACAGGCAAGGTAAAGAGGTGAAAAGGTTGATGGTTACGGGGATAGAGGAGAGGAGAAAGCTTCTGAGTGCTCGAGAGTGAAGCAAACGCTTGTTCCGGGGTTGCAAGGATAGTGGAGAGAAGGGAGTTGATCCGAGTGCGGAGTTGGTTGGGAAGGTTGATCAGGAGCTGTCGAGTAGACGGTTACTTTGACGGTTGTGCTTAAAGGTTGATGCCGAGAGAGCTGAGCTTAGCTAAGAAAAGAGAAGGGCCGCTAGCAGTGACAACAGCAGACTTCGCCCGCCGCGGCCTAAATGTCACTCTTGAAATGGGCTTTCCTTTGATTAATATTGAGAGCTACAACTTGTATTACACCTTTACAAGAAAGCAAACAAAGGGTACATTGGGGGAAGCTGGAGGCTAAGGAAAGGAGGTGCCAGAGAGGAGGCCGCGCGTACTGGGAACTGAGGCCGGCAGGCCGCGCGGTTACAATATGAGGAGGCGCGGACAGAGAAAAGGATTCCGCCAGGTGTTGAGAGATAGAGCTTGTCGATCTGTCCTCGAGCGCGAGAGTGATGTGCCTCCCCATAAATGAGAGGCATGAGGGTCTATTTATAAGCCCGAGGAGGTAACAGCTTTTGGTGACGTTACTCCTGGTGAGACGGTAACTTATGTGAGTAGAGACTTGAGTCCGCCGAGTCCGCAACAGGTCGTGCGGATAGGTACTTGCTTCTGGAACTGGTTCTGCTGATGGCAGACTTGGAGGAGACCATGTCTGCTGCTGGAGGACAGAAAGGAGTCCGCCCATACTACTGAACGAGCCCGCGCCAAGATTGTGCGGGCTGAGGGACTACACGCCCGCTGCTAGGAAACGGGTGTTGGAGGCTGAGTGGCGGACTGCGCAATGAGTCTGCCCCTGTTGAGTTGAGCGAGCACGTGCCAAGGGTGCGAGCTGAGGGATATCCGCCTGATGCTGGAAAGCGGGTGCTGGAGGTTGAGGAATGGCGGGCTGCATAACCAATCCGCTGAGTCCGCGGCTGAATGGCGGAGGCCGCCCGCTGCTGAGAAGCTGGGGTTCATTAATGTCCGTAGACTAAGAAGCGAGTACACCCAGCCTGCAGCGGAGAAGTGTTGGAAACCGCGAGCTGCCAGAGGTGTTGGTCGACTGGGCGACCTGGCGGACTGAAGAAGCAGGACGTGCCTTCTGCTGAAGTCTGCCATCTATTGAATAGAACGTCTTGTCGCCCCTGCTGAGCGGCCTAGGTTTGGCGACCTGGAAGGTTGCGCATGCTTGGCGAAGTGGAGGCAGGTGTTGCTGGTCGGCGGCCTGGGGCAGGTCGCCACTCTTGACTGGTGGCCTGAAGACAGGTCGCCACTCTTGATTGATGACGAGTTGGATTTGTCGTCGTTGAAGATGGTGGGAGGCCTAAAGGCAGGCCGCTTGATAATGTGGCGGTCTGGGCGGACTGGAATCCGAGACCGCAAAGGTTGGTCACATGTTGGGATAGAAGCTTGGAGCGGTTAGCTGAACAAGGCCCACGGTCTATAGGGGTGGACTGAGGAAGCGGTCCGCAGCCCTTGCCGACCAAGGTAATGCTGCGCGACCTGGGCGATCAGACCATTGAGACCGCCCAAGTCGTGCGGCCTGAGCAGACAGAGAGGCTTGTCTGCCCAACCTAAGACGTCGCGACCTCCAGGAAGAACCCGGAGCAGGTCGCGACTAGCGAGCTTGCTACCTTGGGAAGGATCGCCGATTTCTGGGTTAACAATCTTCACAAACGTGCATTTTCGAAAGACTTTACATATGTTGGGGTGCGTTAAAAATGGATTTATGGCTGGTTGTAGACCTATAATCGGCTTAGACAGGACTCACTTAAACACAAGTTTACGTGGTGTATTGTTATGTGCAATTGGTATTGATGGTAATAACAATATGTTTCTTATTGCTTATGCTTTTGTTTTGAAAGAAAATACAAAGACTTGGAACTGGTTCGTGAGCTTTGCTTATTGAAGATTTATGTATTGAAAATAGTTGTATGTGGACTATAATTTCAGATAAGCAAAAAGGCCTTATAAAAACTATTGAAGAGTTATTGCCTAATGTCGAACATAGATTTTGTTTAAGACATGTACAACAATTTTAAACAAAAATTTAGAGGTCTACAACTTAAAGATTTGTTATGGAGAGCTGCATCTGCTACTAGGATTGTTGATTTCAATAATGAAATGGATAAATCGAAGTCTTATGATTTGAAGGCTTATGAATGGGTGAAAGATGGGCCAAAAAGGCATTGACCAAAGTCTCATTTCAGTACTTGATCAAAATGTGATATGTCGCTTAATAATTATTGTGAAGCCTTCAATAAAGTCATTTTAAGAGCTAGAGATAAACTCAAAATAACTATGTTGGAAACTATCAGAGTTATTATAATGAAGAGGCTCTGCACTCAAATGGACAAAGTTCTTAAATTCAATGGAGATGTGTGCCTTTCTATTCAGAAAATTTTGGAAAACAATAAAAAAATGCACACTGGTACATTTTGGGTTGGAATGACAATAGTAAGTTTGAAGTTAATTGTTGGGCAGGGGACAAATGGACAATTGAATTGGGTTCGAATAGTTGCAGATGTAGGCGATGAGATCACATAGAGATTTCATGTGTGCATGCCACTGCATGCATTTTTTATCAAAAGGAGCAAATTGAAGACTATGTGCATCATTGGTACAAAAAGGATATGTTCATTAGGGCTTATGAACACTTATTAAATCCAATTGTGCCTTGTTCCATTATTCAGAAAAAGTCTAGTAGGCTGTTGCAACATGCTAGAAGAATGGAGGAGGAGGAGTTGGAGGCAACAAAATATGGTATTAAAATGCATGGTATAAAATACTCATGTTCTATTTGTGGGATGCGCATACACAACAAAAGGAAGTGCACAGTTAATTCAACAATGCCTTCAACATCAACGAAAAAAAATCTAAACATCTGGTAAGCAAAAAAATCATTGTTACCATATCTTTTAACATTCTGAACATATTTTTATATTTGATTTTTTATTGTTATCATTAATTTCGTGTAGGTAAGGAAGACTACTTGATGTTTGAGGAAAATGTCCAACCAGGATGGGTTTTTGAAGAAAAAATCATTGGTGAATATTATGTCATCATCCATATGTTTTTGTTATATATAATATTATAAAGTTTACTAAAAAATGTTTTTTTAGAAATGCAGGTGTTGCGGGAAAAATTTGTGTATGGATGGTGGCAAGTAATAGATGATGTTTTGAAGAAATTAATGGATGGTGTTTTGTAATTTTAATATATATGGATTATGTTTTGTAATGTTTTTGTATATGGATGATGTTTTGTGTAATTTTAATGTATCTGAATGTTGTTTTGTAATTTTCATGTATCTGGATTGTACTTTGAATGAAATATTGTGACTATTTTCAAAAATGTTACTTTTTGATGGTGTTTCCAATTCTATTATTATTAATTTTTCAAGGAGGTTTGTGAAAGCATAACGAATTAGATGACGTTGCTTCGAAAAACGGTTTAAAATATCGTAAAAAACAGTTTATAATAACTTTTTAGGATATCAAATTGCTAAAATTAAGTCAAAAAATGATATTTTTGGTCAAGTGAGGGCACATGACCAAAATACCCCTAAAAACAGCTTGGAGGTGCATTCTGCCAAAATTGTAATAATCGGGAGTGCATTCTGCCATATTTAAATATTTGAAGTGCATTCTGTCCATCGAAAAATATTCAGGTGGATTCCACCAAAAAGCCTTAAATAAAATCTCTCCGCAGGGTACGCTAAGAAAACTTTTTCCCAGTCATGGGGAAATTTCTTTGTTTATGTCTGCTCAGAGTCTTCTCTACCGCACCCTTCTCCTCTGCTCAGCAATCCATCCTTCTCCCAGCAAATGAATGGACCAAAGCGGAGCTCCCCCATGATTCTCTTCAGGGAGAAAGCGCTCGGAAAATATTGAAGAGTTAAACTAAAAAAAGCTATTAATATTCAGGGTGCATTCCATCCTTGATGGGTTACACAATCATTTATAAGGAAGGCTCCCCCATGATCTCCCCCCAAAATGGGAGATCATGGGGTTGACTAGTCAACCCCACCTCCCATGATGAGGAGAACATGGGGGTGGGGCCCACTCCCTCTCTCTCCCAAAACTGCCACCTTTAGGGGGAAACCGTCGTCGTCGCCGGACTAGCCGCCGGCCTGGCCGCCCACCGCCCGCCTTGCCGCCGCAGGCCGCAGCCAGGCCGACAGCCCAGCCTTGTCGTTGTAGGCCGCAGCCAAGCCGCCAGGCCGTCGGCGGCCTGGCCCCTGGCCGGGCTCGCGGCCAGGCCGGCCTCGCCGCCGAAGGCCGCGGCCGGGCCGCCGGCCTCGCCGCCGGCCTCGCCGCCGGCCGGCTGCCTCCCTCGCCGCCGGCCGGCTGCCTCCCTCGCCGCCGTTCGGCTGCCTCCACCGCCAGGTAGCCCCATCACCATGGACGGCCCGCCCGCCGTCCGATCTTGGTGGACTTTCCTCGCCGTCCGATCTGGTGGGTAACCACCCACTAACCCACTACATTGGTGGTGGGACCCGCCATAAACCTCTCATGGAGGCTATAAAAGGAGCCTCAAGGCCTCCTCATTCTTCATCTTTTGGCTCCCAATCATCTTCTTCCTTAGGAGGTAGCTCTGTCGGACTCCTTCCTCGGATCACCCTCCAGCCACCACGAGCCGCTGCGAGCCACCAGCGCACCACCAGCAGTAAAACGCCCAAGTCCCGGAGCGAGTAGAAGGAGGAAGGCGATCCCTACAAGCCGGTGCACGACGAACCCGCGCTCCGAGCTTCAGAGCGCCAGTGTCATCTCACGCATTCCAGTGTACAAAGCGATCCCGCGGCGCAGCCTGTTGCACGCTGGGATCCGTAGACCATCCCTCTCACCTCAAGTTGTAACGGGAGCGTCCTGTCGCCCCAATTCTCAAAACCCATTGTAATCACAAGCAGCTAGTGGATTTAGACCAACATAGATCCGGCCGCGTGGTTTTTTACCCGATTGAGGGGTTTTTCCACGTCATCACATCCTAATTCAACCTTTCATTTTCTTTGACTGTGTGCGCGCTCGACCCCCCCCCCCCCCCGAAAGCTAACGCGGTCTAATTGAATCTGGACCGACCAGGGCATCAAGTTAGCCTGCAATAGTTTGGCATCGTCTGTGGGAACCCGATTCCCAGCATCCTTCAGAGAACGAGGTAACCAACCTTGCTGCTCCCAAGCTCCGCTTCAATGGCAAAATGAGGCGCCCACGCTGTTGAAGGATTCATCCCCGAAGAACGCATTGAACCAGTGCGCACCCGCTCACTTGTGAGCGTACCGTTAGAGGCAGAAGCTGCATACACAGCTGTTAACATCCTCGAGAGGCGCGTCCACCAGATAGAGGAGCAGCAAACCGAAATGCTCACTCTACTCAGAAGTTTAGCAGCACCAGTCATTCCCCCGTCGCAGCCAAATCATGGCGTGGCCCAAGAAGTTCCGCAATGATTAGAACAAGCCCTCGTAAGAGAGGAAGAGCAGCGTCAAGTTAGGCGTTGTGGAGAGAACCGTCATCGTGACCCTTAGAGGACTGGGGGGCAACATCCACTTCAAGAACATACCCCTTTGAGTACCACCCGCACAGACGTGATGCATGCAGGTCAGAATGATCCGGCATTCCACTAGCTAAGAATTCCTCAGCCTTTCATGCAGGCTGATTTACCGCCATCAGGAGAACTCTCCGCCTCAACCAGACATTGCCCGCATAAGGAGTACGACATAGAGAAGGAGTTCTCAAGTACAAGTAGCTCCCCTACGCCCGCAGCACCATTCCAAGAGATGCTGGATCGCCACCTCGCCGGTCCTCATTACAAAGAGAATTCTGGAAGCAAGATGAGTCTCTATGCCTCTTGGGCAAGACCAGATCCGGAAGACGACGTTGAAATTCACAGTTTCAGTGGAACCGGCAACCCGCTGGCGCACGTGGAGTATTTCGAAGCTGTCATGCACGCTTGCAATGGTTCAGATCAACTAATGGTCCAGACATTTCCGACAACACTAAAAGGGAAGGCTCGAGCTTGTTTTCATTCCCTACAAGAGGAGGGGATAAGCAACTACATTGAACTCGCAACTCTCTTTATCAAAAGATTCATAACGGTCAGAAAGCCCACACTGGAAAGTCCAAGTCTGGGTAGAGTCCAGAAAAGAAAACTAGAGAGCAATGTGTACCCCAAGAACAAGAGAAACTACGATCAGCGCGCAGGTACCTACAAAGGGCGAAAGTTGCGTCAATTTGTGGCACTCAACGCCCCTCAAGGCAAGATCTTTGAAGCAATTCGTGACCATCCGGCCTTGTACAGGCCCAGGCCGCTCACCCCCGGCCGAGGAGATTTGTCAAAGTAGCGCAAGTATCATTAGGGTCAAGGCCACAACACCAACGGATGCAACCGGCTGAAGAAAGAAATCCAGCGACTGACCGGTCTAGGGGAGGTTGATCAATTCCTACCAAGAAATAGACCGCCTCCTGGTCAAAGCATGAGATGTACAACCTTCAGAATTGGCGATCCATCCACTGAGTTGAACCAAGTTCTAGTGGACGGGGAGATTACTGTTAATGTGATGTTTATCAATGTTGCTTTAACTCAAACTAACCATTGGCAACCTCAAGCTAGCATCAACCAGCGCACGTGTTTCGGGGAACGCCCCGGTACTAGTCATGGGCACCATTACTCTCCTAGTCACTCTTGAAGAAGCACCTCGGCAAGCATCCTATGACGTACAGTTCGTTGTCATCAAAGCCGACTCTGACTACACCGCAATACTCCAACAATCGCTCCTGGATGTTTTCCAATCTCGTTCCCGCCACTTCCATCCTTGAGTCGTTTCACTTTTTCCGCTCTTTTATTTATCTGCTATTGTAAAAACCGCAAGCTCGAGATTGCGAAAACTATTTTTGCTATTTGCTTTATTGAAACCTAACTAAGAAGTGGTTCAGCTAGTCTAGGTCGTGCAACCGGATTGAGTACCAGCATTCTCCGGCAATTGTATTGAGTACCTGCATTCTCCGGCGGACGGATTGAGTACTTACATTCTCCGGCAAATTAAGCCGCGAGCCCGACTCGCGCAACCCGTGGGGGCCTGCCCCCTCATGAAGAAGCCACGAGCAGCCCTCGCGCAACGTAAGCTGCGCGCCTGACTCGCGTACCCTGTGGGGGCCTGCACCCCTCACGAAGAAGTCGCGAGCAGCCCTCGTGCAACCTAAGCAGCGAGCCTGACTCGCGTAACTCATGGGGGCATGCCCCCCTCACGAAGAAGCCGCGAGCAGCCCTAGTGCAACCTAAGCCGCGAGCCTGACTCGCGCAGCTCGTGGGGGCCTTCCCCCTCACGAAGAAGCCGCGAGCAGCCCTCGTGTAATCTAAGCCGAGAGCCTGACTCGCGCACCCCGTGGGGGCCTGCCACCCTCACGAATAAGCCGCGAGCAGCCCTCGTGCAATCTAAGCTGCGAGCCTGACTTGCGCACCCCGTGGGGGCCTGCCCACCTCACGAAGAAGACGCTAGCAGCCCTCGTGCAATCTAAGCCGCGAGCCTAACTCGCACACCCCGTGGGGGCCTGCCCCCCTCACGAAGAAGCCGCGAGCAGCCCTCATGCAATCTAAGCCGCGAGCCTGACTCGCACACCCCGTGGGGGCCTGCCTCTCTCACAAAGAAGCCGCAAGCAGCCCTCGCGCAATCTAAGCCACGATCCAGACTCACGCACCCCATGGGGGCCTGCCCCCTTTGCAAAGAAGCCTCGAGCAGCCCTCATGCAACCTAAGCCTCGAGCCTGACTCGCACACCCCATGGGGGCTTGCCCCCCTCACAAAGGAGCCGCGAGCATCCCTCGTGCAACCTAAGTCGCGGACCTGAGCCATGCAATCTAAGTCGCGAGCCTGACTCGTGCAACCTCGCAAGGGCCTGCCCCTCCCTTCACGACAAAGCTACGAGCCTGGGCTGCACAAACAAAGACATGGACTAAAGCCGCGCGAACAAAGCCACGGACCAGAGCCGTGCAAATGAGAACAACTAAGATGGCATGAAAAGAATAATGTCATAACAAAACAGCTAGAATGATACAAAAAGGAGCAACCAACGCTTAAGGGCAATAATGATGAATGCTAAACAAAAGGCAAAGTACAGTACGACCAACTAAAATGACAAAATGCAAATACACAGCTGCAAAGATAAAAGACTACTACTCATCATCCGAGCAAGAACGCTCATCTTCGGAAACATCTGCAAAGCTGTAAGACCCCCCTTTTTTTCTTTTTAAACCCGGGGTATTATGCCCAGAACCGCCGTTTTACGGTAGCCCCGACACTCGGGAAAGCCTCCACTACAAAATGTTGTTTCTGCCGGACTTTTCGATCATCATAGAAAGAGCCGTAATAATGAATGAAATATAGCTGAGTCCACAAATGTCATATATAATGAGAGGCCACAACAAGTCCATAATATAGAAAAGAGAAAGTACTACAAAAGAACAGTACAAATGAAATATAAACGGGCTTAAGCCCGGTACATCAGATCCTCACTACAAACTCTCGCAGAAGCTATAAGAAGACTATCACTCACGGAGCTGGCCACTAGAGCTCTGGTACTAGACTGTCCCACCTCCATATGCACCGTACTCCGCTGGTACTGGTCCTTGTCTCCCATCCAGAGCCCCTGTAATATTGTGGTCCGAAAACCATTAGTCATAAAGACTAAGCCCTATCATCCCCTACCCCTCCACCCATGGCTCCTAGGCACCGAGCGGGGAGGAGGAAAGGGAAGCTATAAAGGTGGAGAGTATAAAATGACAGGTGACAGTGGAACTAATCTAGCAGTTAACTTATAATGTATAAATAACTAAGGAAGAAAAGGTACAAACTAGCAGTTCTACAATAGTAAGCAGTAAAGTAAACAAGTAGAATAAGCGGCATAAGTAAGAAAGACAAAGTGAGAAATAAGTAACCTTAACTTATATGAATCCTCATACAAACTTATAAGTTAAGGGGTCTTCTGTAAGGCTCGCATCGTATAAAAAGTCTCATATCAAATTATACGTTGGGGTGTTGGTTGTATGCAAGTATGAGTGTAGTGATATGTGAAAGAAATAGTGCCTAAACACCTAGAGGGGGGTGAATAGGTGAACTTTATCTTTTTTGTAATTTAAGGCAGAAACTCTGTTCAGCACATGCAATTCTACAACTATCACAACACAACAATCATAGAAGCAAACATACACAGAGTGCACACAGTATTTATAGTGGTTCCCCAAGGTCTGGGTACATCCACTTTCCCCCTTCGCCTATCTAGTAGAGTACTAGATTCGGCCTAACTTCAGCACTTCTCCTCAGATCCTCAGATCTTACAGCTCAGAACCTGAAACAGGTTCCTACAACTCAGAGTGTCCCCACTCCTACAACTCAGGCACAAAGCCCTACCACTCAGTCTTCAACAAGACCTACACTCAGAGAACAAAGTCTCCTACAACTCAGGCACAAGGCCCTACCTCAGTCCTCAACAAGACCTACACTCAGAGCACACAGTCTCCTACACTCAGCCTTTATAAAATAGGCTTACAGCTCAGATATATACAAGATACTACAGATATTTTGATTATACAAAGTAATTAACCACAACTCTGAAAGAGAGAGATGAGTTGACTGGCTTCTTGATGAGTTCTTGGAAGAACTTGGCAGAGATCAACCTCCCTTGGCTTTCTTCAAAGCTTCTTGAATTAGAACACAGTAGGGTTGAATCTCCTGTGAAGATGATCTTCAATCAACTTCTGTCTTGAGATTCAGATCTCAATCTAAATCTTACTTAGCAGCCCGGCTCAACAGCTGCTCTTCTTAGAAGGAGCTCTCTCTCCTACTTCTTAGATCTTCTATTGAAGGTCTTCTTCTTTTGTATTGTTAGATCCCTTGATTGATTGTTGTCAATCTATAATCACTCCTGTGATTCCTGATTCTTTATTGAAGGATTAAGGTCTTTAAATAGTCTTCCTCCAAGGTAACCTGCTGATCCAGTTTCTAACAACCTTCTGACGGCTCTGACAGTTGCAGTTGACCGGTTGAAATAGCAGCTGTCAAGTCATCCAGTCACTTCTTGAAATCACTGTCACTCTCTGAAAGTGTCGAGACAGATAGTCATTATGTGTCGACATAAATAGACTAAGTGTCGACACTAGTAGAATAAGTGTTGACACTAGCCTTGATGGTGTCGACACAACTCCTTGTGTCGTTGTAACAGCTTCTCGACACTGCTTCTTCAGAATGTGTCGACATTGATCCTATGTGTCGACACAAGCCTTCTGTTGAATGTGTCGACACTGGTTGAGTGTGTCGACACAAGTACTTCTTCTTTAACACTTAGTTGAATTCTGCTGTGTGTCGACACAACTCATTTGTGTCAACACATGCCTTCTTGTGTTGAAACTTGTTGAGTGTCAACACATCTCCTTTGTGTCGACATATGCCTTCATGTGTTGAAACTTGCTGAGTATCGACACATCTCCTTTGTGTCGACACATGCCTTCATGTGTTGAAACTTGCTGAGTGTCGACACATCTCCTTTGTGTCGACACAAGTACTTTAACTTTGTTGAAGTTTGCTGAGTGTCTACACAGCCTCCTGGTGTCGAAACTTTTGATGTCGACAAAGTTTCTCTGGGTGTCGACACTGCCTCTAAGTGTCGATACAGATTATGTTGACAATTCTTCACTGTGTGTCGACACTGCCTGTATGTGTCGACACTTTTCTTCTGTTGTCGACTCTGCCTTTCCTGGTGTCGACACAATTACTCCAAGTGTCGACACAGCTTCTCTGGGTGTCGACACTAGCCTTCATAAGTGTCGACACTTCACCTCTAGTTATCGACACATGGACTTAGAAATTTTTATGCTTTTCCTGCAATTACTTAACCTGCACATATAAACTCAAAGCACATCAAATACACCTTGATGTATATCATTGAGTAGGGTGAGGCTTTTTCAAATCAGGTACATATATTCCAATGTACCCAACAATCTCCCCCTATTTGGAGAAGTCATAACCCTTAGTCAATGATATACACCATACATAACAAATTCTCAGTATGATGTAAAACAGTATTATATGATAGGGTAAATACTAAACATGTATAAACAAAACATGTATAAACAATTATCTCATAATAACAATGTAATAGATTGAACATTAAACATTGTTTTTACAACTTCCAAAAGTTTTATTAATCAAAAGTTTACATGAAGTTTAATGCAAATGATTACAAGGTTGTAAACTTAAGAAAATTCTATCATATGGCTGCTCTGGCTCCTTGATAACAATGCCCTTTCCAGATTGAATCTTTGCTTGAACTGGAGCATCATTGTCATCAGCAGGCTTCTTTCCCTTAAGATCTTTCTTTTTCTGTTCTTCAGCCCTTATCTTCTGTCTCTCAAAATAATGATAAGGCTTAGGGAAATACTTGCTAGGCTCCTGTGCATTAGGAGGTAGCTTCCCTAATTTAGCCTTCCTTCTGTATTGTACTATGGCCTCTTGCCTAGCCTCATGTTTTTTTCATTCCTGGTCAGAATACCATTTGCCCCTCTCTAGGAAATTATCCTTAGCAGCCTTCCAAGTAGTCAATATGATATTCCTAGAGGTTGGGCTCCATTGCTTAAAGTCTAGCATTAATTTAGCCTGCTCTCTGAATCTCTTCTTAGATAATTGGGCTTCTTGCTCCTTTAATAATGCCTCTTGCTCTTTTAATATTGCCTCTGGCACAGGCTGTACTACTTTCTCAAGAATAACATTCTGATTACCCTCAGGAGGACTATACATAGACTGTACCTCCTGATGTGACATGTCAAAATTTGCAGGAGGGTAGATCACCTGAGCTACTTCAGCTTGCTCTCCTCCAAAATATGCAGGATTTATTCCAGACTCTGCTACATTATCATCATCACATAAAGGTGGATATCCAAGGGTGGCTCTGATGCTGTTTGAAATCCATTTAGCATGGTCAGAGCCTGCTTTGACTAATACCCTCTCCCCCTTTATGACTTCTCTTTCTATATGATCTCTAAGATCATCCTTCTGGAATCTGATTTGAGCATTCAAATAGTTAACTCCATCTTTATAAAAAGGTTTTAACCTTTGGAGCTTTTTAGTGATAGCCTTTTGTGAATCTTCAATGGCAGTTTTAACAGCAGTGAGGCTTTCTTGTAATTGCTTATCAAAGGCTTCTTTGGCAGTAGCACTTACAGCAGTCTGGGCAGTAGATATATTTTTCATTTCACTAACAATGGCATTATGAGAAGCAGTCAGATTATCATTCATCCTAATCTGATTTTCCAAAACATATCCTTGTTTTACTGTCATGTCATCAACCTGTTTCTTGATATTCTCTTGATGAGTAGCCAGATAGACCACTGCATTGCCTCCTTTATGGAAACAATCAGTCATTTCCTTCTTGTGTTGATTCACTTCAAATCTTATGGATTTTATGTCTTGAGCTAAGGAAAATTGTAGCTCCTTATGGTGCTCATCCATATAAGTTTCCATAGCCTTTCTTTGCTCATCCAGCTTGATTTGTAAAGCCACCAACAAAGAACTATAGTCAGCAGTTTGGGCTTGTTGAGGAACTATGGTTTGCAGTGCTTTCTTGTAGGTCTGGCTTCTTCTCTTGAAGACCTGGAACTTTCTTTTCTTGGCTCTAGCAGCCTCTTCATCCTCTGAAGAAGAAGTACTGGCAATGTCTACCCTGTCCTTAGGGCTAGGAGGTAAATCCTTCTCAGTCCTTGGTAGCTCCTCAGCATTCCTTTCCTCCTCAGTCTCATTTCTGGCAGTTTCCTCTACATGCTCCCCCTCAATATTAACTGGCTCCCCCTCAACGGCAGCTTTCTCTCTCTCAAAATCAGTCTGTAGAAGATCAGGGAACAGCTCTTCTAGTGTAAACTCATGTTGAGGTTGTACAGGAGAATCTTTTATCTCAGGAGCATTTTCTATAACTAATGTGTCTTCCATGACCACATCCTGTGGTTGACTATGTATCTAGGTTTGCTGATCAACATCAAGTAATGAGTCAGTCAAAACTTCATCTTCAATAGTGAAATTTAATTGATTAACTTCAGTGATTACCTCTAGAATTGTTTGGGTAGCCCTGTCACTATCTAATTGAGTTGGCTCATCCACATGTTGAGGCTCCTCCTAGAGTGGATCCAGGTGAATAGGGCTAGTTGATGGTAGCTCCCCCTTCCTCTGGGCATCTTCTTGTCTTGCTGGTGACTGTCTAGCATTGTCATCTTCTCCATCATCAGAACTAAAAACCACCTGCTCCTCTGAGCTACTTGAGGATTCTGGAGCCACAATGGCTTTCTTCTTCTTCTTCTTCTGAGGTGTTTCCTTTTCTGGAGTTAGCATTTCCTTTGTCAACACTCTATCCCACCTTGAGATAATCCTAACATCCATTCTCCTCATATGGTTTATCTTAGATCCAGCAGCTTGGTTCATCACTTCAGGGATACTTCCAGCTAAGTATAAACTCAGAATCCTACCCAGATTGGGCTTCTTCAGACTTTCCTTTATCTTATCAAACATAACTACTGACCAATCAGTTTTAAGTTGGAAAATTATCCTGGTCATCAAACTGAACATGTGAGCTGATATTCTATCATGCCCACCAGACTTGCTCAGAATTACCTTGCCAACTATTTCAGACAAGAACTTGCCATGCATGTTCATGCCTTTCCTATTGAAAACTGATCCAATCTTCAGACTTGAATCAAGTCCACACCATTCCAGTGCCTCTCTTGTCTTTGAAGTAGGTACATTTTCCTCTTCTTTAGTTCTAGGGAGATATAGAACTTTTCTGAGACTTTTTTGGGTGATCTTTACTTTTGCCCCATGAACCTTGGACTTAATCTTGAGTCCAGTTTCATCAAGTGTAGCTCCAGTAAAGAATTCGAGGACCTCCTTCTTCCATATCATGATTGGTTCTGAGACAAGATACTCTAACCCAGTCTCTGCAACTAGGGTTACCACACCTTGGATTTCTGGTTCCGCGTCATCAAAGGCGTGTCGTACGAGCTCATAACCTTCATTAATGTTCTCTTCTAGCTTGGGCGCCATTAGGGTTTGAAGAAATTTTGAATTTAGAGAAGAGAGATGTCGACACCCATGTTTGGTCTCGAAACTATGGTGAGTGTGTCGACAAACAATGGTGAAGACCTATTTATACCTTTCTAAAATCGAAGGTGAAAAGGCGCGTCAAAATACTTGAAATGTGTCGACACTGTTGAAAAGTGTCGACATTTACTTCTAATGTCTCGACAACTATGTGTCGACACAAATATATAGTCGACAAAATATATGTGTCGACACTTATACATCTCAGCTCGACGATTAGTCGAGACTCTACTCGATGAATTCTGTGTAAATCCTAAGTATCGACAACACCCTGGATGTGTCGACACCTACTCTGCATGTGTCGACACTACTTCTCTGAAGTGTCGACACTAACTTTCTAGATGTGTCGACACCATTTCTCTGAAATGTCGACACCACTTCTATGTGTCGACACAGACAACTCTGTATGTCGACACTATTTTACTTAGCCAATTTTTTTAAACTATTCTAAGTTTATCATTCCTAATTCAATTTTAAACTTATTGAATTTGGTTTCATCTAGGGGCTTAGTAAACATATCAGCTAACTGATTATCTGTCTTAACATACTCTAGGGAAATGTCTTCTTTTTCTACATGTTCTCTTAGAAAATTGTATTTAATTTCTATGTGCTTAGTCCTACTATGTGAGACAGGATTATTTACAATAGAAATGGCACTTATAGAATCACAAAATAAAGGTGTTCTACTTACTTGAATACCATAGTCTTCTAGCTGGTGTTGAATCCATAAGAGTTGTGCACAGCAACTTCCTGCAGCAATATATTCTGACTCAGCTGTGGAGATAGCTACACTGTTCTGCTTCTTGCTACTCCATGACACTAGCCTTCCACCTAGAAATTGACAGGTTCCTGTAGTACTCTTCTTATCTTCCTTACAGCCTGCAAAATCTGCATCTGAATAACCTGTCAGTACAAAATCTCCATTCCTAGGGTACCAAAGGCCTAAATAAGTTGTGCCCTTAAGATATCTCAAAATTCTTTTGACTGCAGTCAGATGAGATTCTTTAGGGCATGCTTGGTACCTAGCACAGATACATGTAACATACATGATATCTAGTCTACTAGCAGTCAAATACAGTAGGGTGCCAACTATCCCTCTATACAAAGTTTCATCTACAGGTTTCCCTGCATCATCTTTACTTAGAGACATGCTTGACCCCATAAGAGTTTTCATGGTAGTGGATGATTCCATACCATACTTCCTTATCAACTCTAGGGTGAACTTAGACTGGCATATGGATAATCCATCTTTAGTCTGTCTAACTTGGAGACCCAAGAAGAACTTAAGTTCCCCCATACAGCTCATTTTAAATTGTCCTTGCATAAGTTTTGCAAACTTTCTGCAAACACTACTTTCTATAGACCCAAATATTATGTCATCTACATATATTTGGACTAAGATAATCTTGCCTCTGGATTCTCTAAAGAATAGAGTCTTGTCTATTTTCCCCGTTGAGAATTTATTCTCAATGAGGAAACTATACAGGGTTTCATACCAAGCCCTTGGGGCTTGTTTTAACCCATACAAAGCCTTCCTAAGTCTATAAACATAATCAGGTTTAATAGAATCAACAAAACCTGATGGCTGCTCTACATAGACTTCTTCCTTCAGATTTCCATTCAGAAAAGCTGACTTAACATCCATTTGATATACCTTAAATCCTTGATATGTTGCATAGGCAAGGAACATCCTTATTGCTTACAGTCTTACTACTGGAGCAAAGGTTTGATCAAAATCAATACCTTCTTCCTGCCTATATCCCTTTGCAACAAGTCTAGCTTTATTCTTTATGATGATTCCATTCTCATCCAACTTGTTCCTAAAGATCCACTTAGTTCCAATAATGTTGTGATCCTTGGGTTTAGGAACTAGCTCCCAGACTTTACATCTTTTGAATTGATTTAGCTCCTCTTGCATGGCCTCAATCCAACGTGGGTCTAGGATTGCTTCTTCAAATTTCTTTGGCTCTACTTGGGATAGAAAACTAGAGTAAAGAACTATACTTAGATTCCTGCTCCTTATTTGCACCCCTTGTCTGGGATCTCCAATTATTTGATTGGCTGGATGATCCTTTAAGTGCCTATTTGCTGGAGGCAGCCTGTCTTCAGGTTATACATCTTCAGTCTCTTCATTTAGCTGCACCTCTTGGTCTTCTTCAGCATCATGTGTATCTTGTACTCACCCTAGACAGCAGCCACCATCTTCCACTTACTGACTTGCAGAAGAACCTTCTGTTAAGGTAAGCTTGTCCATTCTCTCAGTTACACATGTGGAGCTGCAAACACTTCTTGGCAATTCATTGTTAATGAGTCTAGCTTCATCAAAAACTACATGAACAGACTCTTCTACAACTTGAATAATCAAGTTGTAGACCCTATAAGCCTTACTATTATTGTTGTACCCAACAAAGATCCCCTCTTTGGATTTGGCAGCAAACTTGGTTAGATAAGACTTACCATTGTTAAGGATATAGCACTTACAACCAAAGATCCTGAAATAGGATAAATTTGGTTTTCTGCCCTTCACAATCTCATAGGGGGTCTTCTTGTGGCTCTTGGTGATAGTAGCCCTATTGAACACATGACAAGCAGTGTTTACTGCCTCAGCCCAGAAATATTATGGGAGAGATGTGTCACTCAATAGGGTTCTACCAGCCTCTATCAAGGTTCTATTTTTCTTTTCAGCAATACCATTTTGCTGAGGTGTTCTTGGTGAGGAAAATTCCTGAAAAATTCCAAATTCTTCACACAGTTTTATCATACTGTCAGACTGAAATTCAGTACCATGGTCACTTCTGATTTTGACCACTGTACTGTCCAATTCATTCTGAATTTGTTTAACAAAACTATATAAGATACTTGGGGTTTCAGATTTTTTTCTAAGGAAGAACACCTAGGAATACCTTGAATAGTCATCTACAACCACAAATGTGTAGACCTTCCTACCTAGGCTGTGAACTGGCATATGACCAAAAAGATCCATATGCAATAGGTATAGACACCTCACCGAATCCTTGTTCTCAAGGCTATGAAAGGTGGATTTGGTCTGCTTGCCTTTTTGACAAGCTGAGCATATCCCATCCTTTATACACTTAACCTGAGGATCATTCCTCACTAACTCTTTGCTAAAGAGTTGGCCAATTATCTTATAGTTAAGATGAGTCAGCCTCTTGTGTCATTTAACGCAATGTGAGACTTTCTCATCGACTACAAGACAAATAGGAGAAATATTGTTCTCACATACAAAGTCAAGACAATAGACATTTCTCTTCCTATATCCTGTCAGAATGATCTTTTGATCACTTGACCTTTTGATATGATAACCATCCTTGACAAATGAGATGTCATATCCTAAATCACTCAGCTGACTTATGCTAATGAGGTTATATTTCAAACCCTTTACATAAGACACTTGAGTAATTGTAATTTGGTTACTAGAAATATTATCAAAGCCTTTGATGATTTCTTTTTCTGAACCACCAAAGGAAACTTTAGGGCCATCCTTGATTGCTGTATAGTCCTTCAGCAACCCCCTAGTTCCAGTCATGTGTCTGGAACATCCATTGTCCAAGTACCATATAGGGACATGGCAACTTGGACTCACCTGCAAAACAGATTACTTAATCTTAGAACCCAAATAATTCTTGGGTCCTTGGTGCAGGTTAGTCTGACCTTTAACAAAACTACCTGTAGCTGTTCTAGCAGGCAGTTTGCTACTCTCCTTGACACTTGAATTGTGCCAACAATCTATGGCAAAGTGGCCTATCTTGCCACAACACCAGCACTCAAACCTGTTGTACCTTTGTTTAGGTACAACCCTGACTGGATTATCTACTGCAGCCTTCTTGTTTAGTGATGGGGCTTTGCCCTTTGATTTGGACCTAACTGTCCAGGCAGGTTTTGTAAATCCCAATCCAGTCTTACCCTTTTGAGGTACAAACTCATCTATCAAAGGTAAAATAGATTTTGGTTTAGAAAAACTTGCTACAATCTCTCTCTCCTTCTGAAGTCTAGCCTCTAGATTTCTAATTTGATCATTCTTAAATGTAATAGTACCCATCTGAATAACAGTAATGTTCTTCAGCCTGGCTATTTCATACAGTTTCTGATCAAACAACTTGTCTAAATCAGCAGCAGCCAATTTAAGACTAGCAATCTCCTTTGCCTGAGTTTTGGCTAAGGTTTTGCTTTTCTTCAAGCCCTGCAACAAGTCCCTATATTCATCAATTAACTGATGAATATCTCCTTCAGATTCAGACCCACCCACATCACTTGATGCAGATGTATCTAATTCTGACTCAGTACTAGAAATTGAACTAGAAGAACAACTTTGTACCTTACTTGGTCCAGGCTGATCCTGGATTTTGTCTTCTTCAGATAAGGCCATCAGTCCCTTGCACTGATTGTCCTCATGCTCATAAATTGAGTTCATTAGCTGCAAGAACTCATCTTCTTCCTCTTCAGCAAACAATTCAATATAGGCTTCAGCTTCTAATTCTGTTTCTGAAGATGACTGATCAGTCAAACTTTTGTCTTTCTTAGCAACAAAGGACTTTTCCTTTTTGCCCTTAAACTGAGTCTTCTTTCTGTCAGTTGACTCTTTCCTCTTTTCAGGATAGTCAGCCACTATATGTCCCTGTCTATTATAGCAATAACACACAATCTTTGAAGATGTAACTTTGCTTGGCTTGGACCTGCTTCTGTCATTTCTTGATGACTTACTTTTCTGATAGTAGTCATCTTTTGGCTGAGAAGTAGAAGGTTTGGACCTCCACTGCTTCGTTTTCAGAAACTTTTGAAAATGCCTAGTAAAAGCAGCAAAGTCTTCATCACTTTCATTGTTATCTGAATTTTTGCTATCTGAATTTTCTGTGACAGTCTCAGCAACTATTTGAGGCGGAGATGGAGACTTGCTTCTATACTTCCTAGTGGCTTCAGTCTTGAAGGCCACAGATCTTTCCTTGTGCTCCACTCTAGTAGTCTTCTCTTCCTCCTTTCTAACCATTAACTGCATTTCATAAGATAGCAGTTTTCCAAACAAAGTTGGAGGAGGTATATCAGCTAATTTGGTCATTTCCCTAATGGCACAAATCTTGGTGTCCTAGTCCTTAGTCAGGGATCTTAAGAACTTGTCATTTAGCTCATAGTTGCTGAATTCTCTTCCATAGGACATCAATTCATTGACTATCCTATAGAACTTCTTGTAACATTCTGTAATGCTATCAGACTTTCCTTGTCTGAAGCTTTCATATTCCTGATTTAACAATGACTTCCTGTCTTGTCTTACTTCTTTTGATCCCTCCATGTAAATTATTAATGTGTCCCACATTTCTTTAGAGGTTTTACAATGAATCAAGTTCTGAAATGTTGCATCATCAATTACACTAACAATAATATTCTGGGCCCCCTTGTCCATAGTGGCCAGAATTATTTCATCTTTAGTCATTTCAGAAAAGTCCTTGGGAGTTTTCTGATTTGCATCTAGAATGGATATCTTCATTGGCACATATGGCCCTTCTTTAACTGTAATGTATATTCTTGGGTCAGATACTTCCATAAAGAGTCTAACTCTCTCTTTCCAAATGCCAAATATCTCTTTTCTACATATTGGCAATTTCATGGACCCCAGCTCTTTGTGATTCTCACTAGAACCCATTTTCTTGAATCTTGTTTGTTCTGAATCTGCCTACAGGATCTTACTCAGACTGTTATGTCCTTTTTAAGTAACCTCGCTTTGATACCACTTGAAAGAAATAGTGCCTAAACACCTAGAGGGGGGGTGAATAAGTGAACTTTATCTTTTTTGTAATTTAAGGCAGAAATTCTGTTCAGCACATGCAATTCTACAACTATCACAACACAGCAATCATAGAAGCAAACATACACAGAGTGCACACAGTATTTATAGTGGTTCCCAAGGTCTAGGTACATCCACTTTCCCCCTTCGCCTATCTAGTAGAGTACTAGATTCGGCCTAACTTCAGCACTTCTTCTCAGATCCTCAGATCTTACAGCTCAGAACCCCAAACAGGTTCCTATAACTCAGAGTGTCCCCACTCCTACAACTCAGGCACAAAGCCCTACCACTCAGTCTTCAACAAGACCTACACTCAGAGAACAAAGTCTCCTACAACTCAGGCACATGGCCCTACCTCAGTCCTCAACAAGACCTACACTCAGAGTACACAGTCTCCTACACTCAGCCTTTATAAAATATGCTTACAGCTCAGATCTATACAAGATCCTACAAATATTTTGATTATACAAAGTAATTAACCATAACTCTGAAAGAGAGAGATGAGTTGACTGGCTTCTTGATGAGTTCTTGGAAGAACTTGGCAGAGATCAACCTTCATTGGCTTTCTTCAAAGCTTCTTGAATTAGAACACAGTAGGGTTGAATCTCCTGTGAAGATGATCTTCAATCAACTTCTATCTTGAGATTCAGATCTCAATCTGAATCTTACTTAGCAGCCCGGTTCAGCAGCTGCTCTTCTTAGAAGGAGCTCTCTCTCTCTCCTACTTCTTAGATCGTCTGTTGAAGGTCTTATTATTTTGTGTTGTTAGATCCCTTGATTGATTGTTGTCAATCTGTAATCACTCCTGTGATTCCTGATTCTCTGTTGAAGGATTAAGGTCTTTAAATAGTCTTCCTCCAAGGTAACCGGCTGATCCGGTTTCTAACAACCTTCTGACGGCCCTGACAGTTGCAGTTGACCGGTTGAAATGGCAGCTGTCAAGTCATCCAGTCACTTCTTGAAATCGCTGTCACTGTCTGAAAGTATCGAGACAGATAGTCATTATGTGTCGACACAAATAGACCAAGTGTCGACACAAGTAGACTAAGTGTCGACACTAGCCTTGATGGTGTCGACACAACTCCTTGTGTTGTTGTAACAGCTTCTCGACACTGCTTCTTCAGAATTTGTCGACATTGATCCTGTGTGTCGACACAAGCCTTCTGTTGAATGTGTCGACACTGGTTGAGTGTGTCGACACAAGTACTTCTTCTTTAACACTTAGTTGAATTCTGCTGTGTGTCGACACAACTCATTTGTGTCAACACATGCCTTCTTGTGTTGAAACTTGCTGAGTGTCAACACATCTCCTTTGTGTCGACACATACCTTCATGTGTTGAAACTTGCTGAGTGTCGACACATCTCCTTTGTGTCGACACATGCCTTCATGTGTTGAAACTTGCTGAGTGTCGACACATCTCCTTTGTGTCGACACAAGTACTTTAACTTTGTTGAAGTTTGCTGAGTGTCGACATAGCCTCCTGGTGTCGAAACTTTTGATGTCGACAAAGTTTCTCTGGGTGTCGACACTGCCTCTAAGTGTCGACACAGATTATGTTGACAATTCTTCACTGTGTGTCGACACTGCCTGTATGTGTCGACACTTTTCTTCTGGTGTCGACTCTACCTTTCCTGGTGTCGACACAATTACTCCAAGTGTCGACACAGCTTCTCTGGGTGTCGACACTAGCCTTCATAAGTGTCGACACTTCACCTCTAGGTGTCGACACATAGACTTAGAAACTTTTATGCTTTTCCTGCAATTACTTAACCTGCACATATAAACTCAAAGCACATCAAATACACCTTGATGTATATCATTGAGTAGGGTGAGGCTTCTTCAAATCAGGTACATATATTCCAATGTACCCAACAATATGTTATGTCATAATTCATGCAAGTGTAACTCATGCACACGACTCTATGCACACAGACCTTTAGTTCCCCCTTTCTGGAGCCAAAACTTCCTAGGATACCTCCGTAGTGGCAAACGGAAGCGGTGGGTTGGGCCTCGCCCACCTCTAAATCGGTAATAACACTACCAGTCAGACCTATCATACGCCTCGATGCTGGTGCACTAAGCGGAGCTCCTGCGTACTCTTTGCCGGCTGGTCCACCCGACTTAAATTGGCGAAGTGCTAAACCACACTTGCCGAGTCAACGTATTGGCGTCGGTGCATCGACTCTCAAACACCGATGACCCACCACCTTATAGTGCACATTCAATCTTGATGTATCACCACCGAGCTAAAGCTCCCCGGACTAACCCGTCCGTCACAAATATCTACCGAGCCAAAGCTCCCCGGACTATCCCGTCTGTGCATCTACCTTCCGAACCTACCGTCCGGATGGCAATTCAAACAACCTAACCAACCTCCCGAGGTACCGGGGTGTGTGAATATGAAACCCTAGTTATACCAGTTGCTCTTGTAATTTATTATTCCTACTGTTTTGGTTAGCCCAGGACTGCCCAAGGTATTCCCCGTGAGGGGCTCTCGAGGGCACTAAGAACTATGGTGGTAGCTGAAACCCATCATTCCCTTTCGAAAGGCACTTGCTATTATTGGTTGTTACCCAACTCCCAATCCCTTTAATATTGTACTGTATCTAATCCCTGGTGTATTTTGACTCTTTCTCTCTCTACGGGGAAGACGATGTTTCGTCGACCCCGAGAATCTCTTAACACTAGTCAAACCTCTCACTCCTCATCACGACACCCGATAATAATCTCATTTCACTTACCAGACCAACACACTAATATCCCAACTCCCTAAATTCATTTGCACCATGTTTGATTGTTGCAGTTTTTACTAAACGCAGACCATCATAAGCTATATGATGTATACAATGTGAGGTATTCCAAATTATCTTCCCAAATCCCTATAATATTTATTGGGGGTCGATCAAGACATGATTAGCATAAATCCAGAAGTTTATAATTTTCCTAATTTATTTGATAATTTAATTTATTTTCCCTAGTAATCTAAAAACTCAAGTTTGAACATGAAGTACCCATTTCAGACATGAAAATGCCCACAAAATTTATGATAAATATAAGATGACTATTTAATATAGAATACAAAGTCTCCCAAATTTTCAGCAAGGTTTAGGCCTCCAACTCTAATTTAAATATAACCAACATTAATTATTTTAGAAGACAAGTACAGCAAGAATTCTTCCAAAATTTCTTAGAAAATTCAAGGATGATTATAAAGGCATATAAACACTCCAAGTCAAGTTTCATAATTTATCAGTGAATAATAAACTCTAAACCTAATTTTGAACAATAACCCAAATTGGTAATTTAATGCACTAAGTACAGAAATTATTCATTTAAAAATTGTAACAAAATCTCCACCAGAGCACGTTGACCTATAATCACTACTGATCAGGTTTCACAGTTTCTCAACAAATAATGACCTCAGAATAAAATATTGAACAAGTTTCCAAATTTATGAGCTTGTGAAGTAGGTACTGTAATTATGTATTTAAGAATTCTAATAAAATTCATATATGAGCATAATGGTCTAAAACTCCCTCTGCTCAATTTTCAAGACTTTCCAATGGACAGTAAGTTCACAATATCCAAATTATTAAGTAGGGCTAACTCATACATTACAAGATAAGTACTACGATTAATGCTACAAAAATTCCCAATTAAATTTCCAGAGGTTCATACTAACCATATGACTACACTACCCAAGTTTTATCATGGTTCAATGAGTTTTAATAACATATTCTATCACTACAAGGTTTGTGCCCTAAACTAGGGTTAGGGTTTTGAGGGGTTTAACCATATCCAAATCCTTTAGTATTTTTACCAGAGGACTTTAGCTACCCTAGTGTCCTCTATATCAAATTTCAAATCCATACAAGGGCATTTGACCACATGCACTTCACAAACCCCCAAAGTCCAAACTTAGGGTTTGAACTTGGGCCCTAGGTTAATCCTACCCCACACCACCCCATAATCCATATGAGGGTGTAAAAATTCATGACAAGTCAGTGGCCCAAATTTCAACCTTTGTTGAGGTGGTTTGGCCACCTTAACCCACAAGTGCACTTTTGACCTAAATATTCTTATTATGGCATGGCTAGAGTTTGCAATAATTCAATCCAAATCATCTTCAAGTGAGATGAACTTTTATCCAGAGTCTTATGATGACCCCAAGGACCACTCATCAAAATTTTGGAGAGTTTGGAGGTCATTTAGTCCCTTAATTAATTTACCCTAGAGTAATTAAATAATTTCAAAAACTATAGAAACCTTGTCCCCAAAAATTTTCATTTTTGGGCAGGACCTAGGTATAGACTAGGGTGACTCCCTGTCCAAATTTCAAGTCATTTGTACAAGAGATGAAGTGTGGGAACTCATTTTAATCTCTACATAGCTCTAGGTATAGACCCCACCAAAATGGGTGCCCTGGTCAAACCAAGCACCTAAATTGGTTCAAACCAATTTTAAATTAATGTATACTTATAGGGCTACAAATTCTATGATGATCATTTTCTCTGACTTAGCCTCTAGGTATTTTTAATAATTAAAAATAGTAAATACAAATTGTGTGATAGAAATGATTTAATAAGAAAATATATAACCGATAGTTTAATACATCGCCAACACGAATCTTAGCGCAGATCGGGCGACTGCCGGTCGTCCTCAACCTCCATCCAACGGCCTCGATTGCTTCTTCCTGGAGCAACTTCCACGCGCTACCGCAGGCCACCCAGCCACCTCCACGGCCGGCCACCGCCACCACCACCTCTGTTGAGGTGGTGGCTATCGCCAAGCGGCGGCACAGCCGTCGGAGGGGCGGATTCCGGCGATCCCGATGTGATGAAAAATACGAAAAAAGTAGGAAATTACAAACTTCGATTAGGCTCAATTGAGCCTGATTCCCATCCTAAATGATTCCTACAATCTACCCATAAGAAGAGGAGAAGTGGAGGACCTCGCTTGCGGCCTGGAGACGCGTCGATCGTCGGGATGTCATTGGTGGTGGAGGTGTCGTCGGCGCTCTGCAACAACACAGTGAAGTTGTTTGTCTCCTTCGGGCAAGGTGTGGAAATGAAATCTTGGAGCCTAGGGAAGCTTTTAAAATAATAAAAAGGGGGAGGGGAGGGGTCTAGCTGGTGGTGGCCATTAATGGCCCCTTCATGTAAATTTCTGCCATTGTGTGTGTGTGGGGGGGGGGTGAATTTGGCCTCAATCTAGCCGGGAAATGGCTGGAAATTCCCCCTCTTCCCCAGAGGAGTTGAATCCAGCCATAAAGAGGTGGAGGGAAGGGCCAAGGCTTCAATGGCCATTAATGGCCATTGAAGGCACTATTCGGCCATGGTGTGGTGGCACTGTTCCGGCCATGAACAGCCACCAAAATGGCCCCCTGGTCTTCCTGGACTGAATGTGGAGTGGATCAGCCAATGAAGAATGGCCCTTGGCCTCCTTGGCCATGAATGGCTCCCTTTCACCCTTTTCTCTCTCCCCCATTAAAGAGAGGTTGGAGTTTTCTCTCTCCTAGTCATCTAGGTTTACCTTGTTGAACACTCCAGCCTATTGGGATTTGTAACATCCCTCAAACAACTAGACCCCAAGGATTTTGTTTTGTCATGACTAGGTCATGACAAAACCATCAGGAGCTCAAAGGACCAAGTGAACAAAGGCCTAGGTGAAAATCGTTTTGGTCTGTCTATAGCTCATCCTCAATATTTAGACCTAAGGTTTGACTTTAAGGCTACACCTTGATCCCATGACCCTACCACAACACCCCTAACACCTTGGGTAGTCCATAGGGCCACTAAGGACCCACTGTAGGCAGTCAAAGTGGTTAAGTTGACCTAAGTCAACCCTAACCCTAAATGGGTCAAACTAGCCTACTTAGGGTCAATTGACCTTCCCCTAGCCAAGTGGACCTCACTCATGCCCTCCTAACCCTAACGTGAGGTCAATGGGCCACCAAGGACCGATTAGGGTCAACCAAAGAGTTTAGGTTGACCAAAGTCAACCCTAGCCCTAATTTGCTCAAAGTACCCTTCTTAAGGGCAGGTGACCTCCAAAGTGCCAAGTCAACCCTATCCAACCCTACCTAGACCTTAGGGGAGTCCAATGGGTCACCAAGGATCCATTGATGACAACTCAAAAGGTCAAATTGACCAAAGTCAACCCTAAGCTAGGTCAAGTCAAACATAGCTCAAATGGGCTAACTTAAGTAAAAAAAATTCGTCCCCGAAATAAAGGTTAAGCCTATGGGGGTTTCTACTGAAATAAATGAAACTTGTAACATCCCTAAGGTTTAAGGTATACCTGACTCAAAGAGCTCCGGGTACTTTTACTGCATCAAGTCCTGTGGCTCTCATGTATGCTCCTCATGCCCATGGTTTCTCCACAGAACCATGACTAGCAAAACCTTCTTGCGTCGCAAGACCCGCACTGTCGTGTCGTCAATCCTGATTGGCTCCAAGCAGACTGATCGATCTGAGGCCACCGGACCGTCGGCTGTGGAAATCAGCTGCTCATGGCATAGTATAGCCCTCCGTAGTGAGGAGACGTTGAAGACGTCATGCAATCCCGCTAACTCCGGTGGTAGCTCCAGTCTATAAGCCAAGGGGCCGATCCGCTCCAAGATCCTGTAGGGCCCCATATATCTCGGACTGAGCTTCTTCTGCCCGCGAACCGGCGAGACTCCATGCATCGGCCGTATCTTCAAGAAGACCCGGTCACCCACCTAGAACTCCACCTGATGATGCCTCGTATCGTAATATTTGGCCTGTCTGCTATGGGCTTCCAGCATCCTGTCCCGGATCAATCTAACCTGAGCATCAGTATCCTCCATAAACTCTGAGCCAAGTGCCTGCAGATCTTTATCCTGAATCCATGACAGTGGGGTCCTGCACCGCCGTCCATATAATGCCTCGTAAGGGGCCATGCCTATACTGGAATGATGGCTATTGTACGAAAACTCGATCAGTGGCATCAATCTCTCCCAAGGCTCGCTGCGGTCCAAAATACATAGGCGCAGAAGATCTTCCAATGTACTGTTGGTGCGCTCTGTCTGTCCATCGGTCTGAGGGTAAAAGGTCGTATTGAATGTCAACCGAGAGCCCAGATGGGCCTGAACTGACCTCCACTCCTTGAATGTAAACCGCCCATCCCGATTTGAAACGATAGTCCTGGGTACTCCATGATAGCGCACAAACTGTTCGATGAATCTCTGTAGTAATACCCTGACCGGAGAGTCCTACGCCACTGGAATAAATTTGGCCACCTTCGTTAGTCTGTCCACTATCACCAAGATCGAGTCATTCCCCGCATGAGATCGGGGTAGCCTATGTATGAAATCCATGGCTATATCCTCAAACTTCCACTCTGGCACTGGAAGTGGATGTAGTAGACCGGCCGGATTCTTGCACTCAGCCTTTACGAGTTGGAAAGCCTCGCAATGCGTCACAAAATATGTAATGTTCTTCTTCATACCTGGCCAATACATCGTCTCTTTCAGGTCCGCTGCCATCTTAGTGATCCCCGGGTGCACTGAGTATCTACTGCAGTGTGCCTCCGTCATGATGTCCTCCCGGATCTGTCCCCCTGCCGGTATGTAGACCCTGCCTCTGAAGCATAGGAGCCCATCCCTCAAGGAGTAATCCCCTATCGTGCCTTCCTCCAAGGCTCTAAATATTGGCTCTGCCCTCGCATCGAGCCTTTGCCCGTCTCTGATGCGGTCCTGAATGTCATCGGTGGCAGTCATCTATGTTAGGTACTTCGTATATAACTCCAGATCATCCTCGGACACTAGTGATATCTACATCTTCTTAAACGACTCAGGCAACTCCAAGGCCATCAGCTGCGGGCCTACTCCTGACGTACTCGCTCTCCGGCTCAGAGCGTCTGCCACCACATTTGCCTTCCCGTGATGGTAGTGCATGGTGTACTGGTAGTCCGACAGAAACTCCACCCAGCATCTCTGCCTGGTGTTCAGCTCCTTCTGTTTGTCTACGTACTTCAAATTCTTGTGGTCTGAGAATATATCGCAGTGGACCCCGTAGAGGTAGTGTCGCCAGATCTTTAGAGCAAATATAACGACCCTCATCTCCAAGTCATGTACCGGGTAATTCTGCTTATGTTTATTCAGTGACGGGAGGCATAGGCTATCAGGTGCCCGTTCTTCATCAGAACGGCACCCATCCCCTGATAGGAAGCATCTGTGTACACCTGGAATCCTTCCTTCCCTTATGGAAGAGCAAGGACAGAGGCCGAGGTAAGCCGACCCTTCAGCTCCAGAAAGGCAGACTCGCATTATGGCATCCAAATGAAAGGAGACTCCTTCTTCGTCAGGGTCGTAAGAGGGAGGGCAATTTGAGAGAACCCCTCTACGAACTTCCGGTAATAACCGGCAAGTCCTAAGAAACTCTGAACATTCATGGCCATCTTTAGCGGTGACCAATCTCGTACTGCCTGGACCTTCGTCGGATCTACTGCCAAACCTGCTCCACTGATGACATGGCCCAAAAAGGCCACCTCCTTTAGCCAGAATTGGCACTTGCTGAACTTAGCATACATCTTATGCTCTCGGAGCTTCTCCAAAGTCAAAGCCAGATGCCTCGCGTGCTCCTTTTCAGTCCTTGAATAAATAAGGATGTCGTCAATGAATATGATGACGAAGACATCCAGATACTCTTCGAACACCCGGTTCATCAAGGCCATGAACACGGAGGGTGCATTCGTGAGCCCAAAGGGCATCACGGTAAACTCGTACAGTCCATATCTACTGCTGAATGCCGTCTTCGGGATGTCCTACTCCTGAATGCGTAGCTGGCAGTATCCCAATCTCAGGTCCAGCTTTGAGAACCAATGAGTTCCCTCCAGCTGGTCAAATTACTCATCTATCTGTGGCAAGGGATACGTATTCTGGACCGTCATCTTATTTAGGGCCCGGTAATCAATACACAGCCGAAGTGTCCCGTCCTTCTTTTTGACGAATAGTACCGGATCTCCCCATGGTGAAGAGCTAGGCCGGACGAACCCGGCGTCCACTAACTCTTGAAGCTGGCTTCGAAATTCCACCAACTCCTTCGGGGTCATTCGGTAAGGAGCTTTGGATAACGGCTTAGCCCCCAGCACGAGCTGAATCTGGAAGTCCTTCTCCTGGTGCGGGGGTAGCCCTGGTAGCTTCTCCGGAAATACATCGACAAAGTCCCGCACCACTGGAATATCTGAAATAGAATCCTTGGCTGGGGCCATCTCAAAGAGAACCTGATAAACTTCGTCTCCCTGTAGGTGGGCCTTGACGACCTGCACAGATGATAGTAATACGTGGGGGGCTGGTATAATACCTTTGATAATAATATGGGAGTTCTCGTGCCTCACTGTGATCCTCTTCGCCAAGCAGTAAATCTAGGCATGGTTCCAGTGCAGCCATGTCATGCCCAGGATCAAATCATAGCCTAGCATCCTCAGGATGATAGCTGGTGCCTCAAACGCCTTCCCACCGATCTCCACCTCCATGTTGCAATGAGAAGAGGTCATTAGCTCTGATCCATCGGGTAGACACACCCTCATCATCCTTCCTATGAATTGATCCATGCCTGCCAGTCCTTTCATGAAATCTTCTGACACAAACGAGTGTGAAGCACCGGTGTTGAAGAGTGTGTGAGCGAGCATGCCACTGATGAAAACCACGCCTGAGGTAATTAAGTGTCTTAGTGTTCTAGTTATAGTTTTTCTTTTCTTAATTTCTAGCTAGTTTATGTTTATGAAAACTAGTTCTTAGGAAGGAAGAAATTCAAAGATACTGGCGTACCTACTATAACCTGCTCCGGGTTCTGGGGTTGTGCCAGATCTAGAGCGTACACCTGCTCCCTCTCTAGCATGTGGCCTCTGCCCTGATATCCACATCCTCGGTCGCCAAACTGCCGAGGAGGTGGGGCACCCTGAAGTGCTGGTGGGGGTGCTCGCCTCATGGGACAATTCCTCTTGAAATGTCCCGGCTGCTTGCACTGGAAGCATATTGTTGCCTGCTCTGCTATCCTCGGTATCTCAAGCATTTATAAGGGTTGGGGGGCCAATACCCATGGTTCCTCTGCTCCTGTCCAATCTCCTGACGGGGTTGATCCCCGTTCCTTCTTTCCCTGATGACCTGGCCTCGAGGGTGGTCTCTACGACCTCCAATCACTGCATCGTCAGCCGATATCTTCCGGCTCTTTACTGTAAGCTGATCTGCTTCCCTTCTCTTGGCCATTTCCAGAATCCTGGCCAAACTTCCCTCGGAGATGAAGAGGAGGGCCTGCCTCATGTCATCGTGCAACCCCTTGTATAACCTCCTGGTATATCCAGTGTCGTCTAACTGATAAGAGTATGCATAGCGGGCTAAGTGAGTAAACTCCTGGTAATACTCCAGCACTGTCTGGTTGCCCTGCTTCAACCACAGGAACCTATCCTCCAACTCGTCCCTTGTCGACTGAGGTACAAAATGTCCCATAAGTACCGCTCTGAACTCTCCCCAAGAGATATCTACGCAATCCATATCCGCAAAGGTGGTGTCCAACTGTGACTTCCGCCACCTATTTCTGTGTGACTCCAGGCAGGAGACTGCCAAAGCAATTGCCTCCTCAGCGGGGCATCGAATCCCCACAAGCATCTCATAAATGGTATCTAACCATTCCTCCATGCGAACTGCTGACTCCATCCCCTGGTAGGATGGAGGGGAAAGTGCTCGGAAGGTACTCATGCAGTTGGCCCCGGGGTTTGGCTGTAGAGTCGGGGCTTGCTGAGCTTTGAAGGCCTCCAGAATGGCAGTTAGTGTTTGCCCCATCTCCGTCTGCTGAAATGGAACCGGAGCTGGCAGAGGTGGAACTATATTCGGAGCCTGAGGTGTCCTCTACTGTGGAGTAGGGTTTGTCGCAGGCTATAAGGAAAATTCCAATAGTTAGATAGCGTACGAATGGAGTAAAAGAAGAAGAAGAATGGACTTTTACATGTGATTTCTCTTATGGGCACACCACTGCTTCCGTTGCTAGTTTGTCCGCAAACTAAGCTTGCGCGGGGGCGGCCCAAGGTTTTTGTGAACTACTTCTCTTTCGATCGAGGTTTGCTCTGATACCACTTGTAAGACCCCCCCCCCCCCCCCCTTCTTATTAAACTCAGGGTCTTATGCCCAGAACCGCCGTTTTGCCACCGACACTCGGGAAAGCCTCCACTACAAAATGTTGTTTCTGCCGGCCTTTTCGATCATCATAGAGAGAGCAGTAATCATGAATGAAATATAGTTGAGTCCAAAAATGTCATATATAATGTGAAACCACAAGAAGTCCATAATATAGAAAAGAGAAAGTACTGCAAAAGAACAGTACAAATGAAATATAAACGGGCTTAAGCCTGGTACATCAGATCCTCACTACAAACTCTCGCAGAAGCTATAAAAATACTATCACTCACGGAGCTGGTCACTGGTGCTCCGGTACTAGACTGGCCTACCTCCATGCGCACCGTACTCCGCTGGTACTGGTCCCTATCTCCCATCCAGAGCCCTTGTAATGTTGTGGTTCGAAAACCATTAGTCATAAAGACTAAGCCCTATCATGCCCTACCCCTCCCCCCTGTAACAGCCCAAAGTTCAGAAACAGGCAATTTTTGGGTGACACGGCCTGGGACACGGGCGTGTCCCAGGGCGTGTCGGGTGACACGGCCTGCGACACGGGCGTGTCGCAGGGCGTGTCGAAGTTGTGTCGACGATTGGGCTTTGTCTCGACGATTTTTGTTCTCGACGATTCGTCGAGAGGAGGCACACGGCCCAGGACACGGGCGTGTCCAAGGCCGTGTCGCATGCTCGACGATTTTGTCTCGACGATCGTCGAGTGTCGAGACCTGAGTGTCGAGTGTCGAGGGTTTGAACACGGCCTGTGACACGGGCGTGTCACAGGGCGTGTCAAATCAGGCGGCGAGCTCAGCCCGCCGAAGGAAATTCGACAGGGCGTGTCTTTGTGCCGTGTCTGGGCACACGGCCTGGGACACGGGCGTGTCACAGGCCGTGTGAAGTCTCGGGATGATTTGGGATTTTTTTTCCCCAGGTACACGGCCACAGACACGGGCGTGTCTGAAGGCGTGTTGGTGACACGGCCCATGACACGGGCGTGTCCAGTGGGCGTGTCACTGGTTTGGATAAGTCGGTTGACCACCGCTTGAGGCACACGGCCAGGCACACGGCCGTGTTCGAGGCCGTGTCGGGTCAAAATATGTGGTTTTGGCAGAATCGTGGCCGTCCATTCCTTCAGTCTAGATCCAAGGGCTGGAAGCTCTTCTTCTTTTTCCTTAAGGGCCGAAATCAGAGAAAGGAATCTCATTTTCCTTAGCCTTCATCTTTCTTCAAGAGAGAGAAAGAGAGAAAGAAAGGAAGAGGAAGAAGGAAAGGGGGCTGCTGTCGGTGGTGCTGCGGTTTCCCGACGAGAGATCCGAAGCCAGCGTTGCGGAGGAAACGCTCTCGCGAGTCGTGCAAGCTAGCTTGGAGTCCATGGCACCGAAGCGATCGTCAAGGGTAACGACTTTTCTTCCTAGCCATGTGAAGGCTTCCTTTTTGGCATATCTTTTGATTCCCCCACCAAGAGGTGGCTGCTTTTGGGAGTCATTTGGGTGATTCTTGAAATCCCCTTTTTGTTAGCATATAGATCCGGAAATGGAGTACGGAATAGGCATGCTGTGTGAAGCCCATCTGGACAGGTTGGTCTGGATTGGTGATGTTGCATACGAACCGGAGAAGACTCCGTGATAAACGTGTAGTGTTAAGGAGTCTACAGGTTATGCCTGCGAAAAGGAGTAGCAGGAAGTACTGGGGTGGTAGCCCAGGAAAATAGCCATGTTATGGTTTTGGGTCCAACCTGTGGTTATCCACACAGGAAGTACTGGTGGGATCAGGAAAGGCCCTTTTTGTGATGCTTGATGTCATAGGGTGTCCACCTGTGGAGCGAGTCACAGAAAGTACTGGTGTGCCCAGGAAAGACCCCTGACATTTGTAATTTGCGGTGTCCACCTGTGACGGGAGTCACAGGAAGTACTGGTGTGCCCAGGAAAGACCCGCTGTTGTTGTGAGGAAATGGGTATAGTGACATACCCAGGCTTGAATGCCAGAACAGGATTGGTGAGACCGACCCGCGCCTTTGCTATAGCCATGAGTACGCTGCACGCGGAAAAGGCAAGGCGATTTGAGCAACGGGGGGATGGAGGATCCGACCTGCGCTATGTCCGTCTGACGTGAGACCAAAAAGTGCGGTCTGTTGGAGGGCATAGCAAGAGTCTTCGGCCTGCGCGCCATGACACAACGGGGGGCTACGGGCCATCCCAGTGTCCGAGGACTAACTCCGGCTGCACGCCATGGAGTAAATGCTCAAGAGTGTTACCGTTGGGTGATAACCCTGATACGGTGGTGGGCAAGAGGTTGCCAGAACACCAAGAATGTGCCCTGAGTGCACGGACCGTTGGGCCGGGCGGCGAACGGTTGTGATGGCTTGTGTGCGTGAAAGCACCTTTTGATGATATAGTTTGCCATACTTGTGATATGATATGCCTGCAGGGAAAAATACCGCTGCCCCGAGAGAAGGGGTAGGGTCGTTATAATTTGGTCAGCTGAACGCTGACCGTTGCTTTTGTTTGCCACCGGTGGGTGGATTGTCCTTGCACAGGTGCTGGTGAGCCGAGTGGGACGCGTTGAGGTTGATGTTCCTGCTGGTGCTGCTGCTGCTGCTAGCCCTCGAAGGCTAGTTGTGTTCTTTTGAGTGTTTTCTTTTATTGTGGCCGGCCTGCGCGCCAATCTGTTTTAGGCCACTGTTTGAAAGCCATGTAAGGCCATAAGGCCAACACTTTTGACATGTTGTAAGACATTCCTATATGTATATAAATGTGGAGTTTTATGTTTGGACATTCATGAGGAGTTCAAGTAGTTTAGGCTTCCGCTAGAATGCTTTGTGATAGGTGCGATTGCGCTACTCTGGTATCATCCTGTACCTTCACCGACTGTTTTGTGGTATATCCTGTGGGGCCCCGGCCGGACCTTCTAGAATATATCATATGAACGGATGGGGTTGTTACATTTTTGGTATCAGAGCCAGGTTTACGATTGAACTCCTGAATGTCCATGATAGGAATGCAAAGTTTTGTGTTTGAGGAACCTGTGTGTTCCTATCTTGTTGCTTACTTGTGTCATTTTCTATTTGTAGGCGACGAGTGCGATGGTTTGGCAGCAGGAACCCCAACACTCGTTAGGAAGTATGACGTCAACTGTGGTACCAACCTCTCCTTCATCGATAGAAACAGCTCGACTGATTGTCGATAGGGCTTTTGCAACGCATAAGTCTTACCATGAAGGACAAGTTTCACCCTTTGATCCAGTGATGCGTTCCATGCCGGGTAGGGAACTTGAGCAGCTAGCAAGGGGAAGTGCCTCAGCCTCGTCGGGACATATGTGTTTGAGCCAAGGAGAGAACACGGTTGCGGACTATTTTCATGCATTTGTTGCAATGAGCCAACAACCCGAGTTTATGTTTGAGACCGAGGAGATGAAGATCAATCGGTTTTATGGTGGGCTACGTCAGGAACTCCGTTTTTTGTTGATGGGTCCTAAGTTCTTGGGCTTCCAACCACTGGTGGAGGTAGCGAGACTGTTGGAAATCGACTTGAGGAGAGCCCAGCAGATGCCTGTGACTCAGAAAGTGCGCACTCCAAGGTTTGGGAAGTCGGCTCACTGGAAGAGGCGGAGACAAGAGAAGCGTACTTGTTATGCGTGTGGTCAGGTGGGACACCTTGCTCGTGACTGTGGGGATGGTGTTCAGCAGCCAAAGAAGCAGTCCAAGTGTTATTCGTGTGGGAAAGCAGGACATAAAGCCCGAGATTGCCGCGTTGGCGCGTAGCAGGCAAGAAAGGGCGACAGCACGATGTAGATAAATAAGGAGACTTCTCATGTACATAACTAATGGTGACTTATATATGTTCGATGTACAGTAAGCCGTTTTGGATGAAAATGTTATGAGGACCTGTGTCCGATATGGATGTGTGGGATCAACGTGTGTTGTCAATTGTTGCTGTTTTCTACCATGGGGACATGTGTGCCCAAACTTGGCAAGAGTCGTCGATGTTTACGCTGATCGTCTTGCTTGTTTTTGTTTGCATCTTGTGACTGTTGTTTGTATATGTTAGGTGCACCACAGGCGCCGTTTACGAAGGATGTTTCGTCTTCTTTTCTGTCTCGTGAGTTTCTTACGCGGCTTGGGATTCCCAGGATCGCAAAGATAGATAGCGTCACCATGGTGTTGCCGAATGATTGTTGGATGCTTGCGCATCAAACTTGCGATGTGGCGGTTCAGTTAGGAAGTCGGGATTTCAGTTTAACTGCATTTGTTTTGCCAATATCGGAATTGACGTGATTTTTGGGTTGGATTGGCTTGCGGAGCAGCACGTTATGCTTGATTGCCAGTCCAAAGAAATCACGTTAGGCCAGAATACCGAACAGGCGGGATGTTGATGTCTGCACTCCAGGTAGTCAAAGCTGTTCGGAAGGGTGCGGAGTGTTACTTTGCACTCATTCGGGCTATTGCGCCTAAGGCCACGTTGTGCGAGGTTCCGATTGAGGCAGAATTCACAGATGTGTTTCCCACGGATCTCCCTGGGCTACCACCCCAGCGGGAGATTGACTTCACAATTGAGTTGGTGCCAGGTGCGAAACCCGTGGCCCGCTCGCCATATCGCGTTGCGCCTAAAGAGATGGCGGAGTTGCAGGTTCAACTACAAGAAATGCTAGAGCAATGTTATATCCGCCCAAGTATGTCACCTTGGCGCGATGTATTGATTACCGTGAATTGAATAAGCTGACCGAGAAGAATAAGTATCCTATACCTCGGATTGATGAATTATTTGATCAGCTAGTTGGCTCGACCGTCTATTCGAAGTTGGACCTGACGTCTGGTTAGTACCAGTGACGAATTTGGGAAGGTGACATTTCCAAAACCGCATTTGGAACACGCTATGGGCACTATGAGTTCACAGTTATGCCCTTTGGCTTGTGCAATACGCCTTCGGTGTTTATGGATTTGATGCACCGTATTTTCCGTGAGTACCTGGATCTGTTTGTGATTGTGTTCATTGATGATATCCTGGTGTACTCGAAGTCTAAAGCTGAGCATGAGATTCATTTGCGGTTGGTGTTGAATACATTGCGGTAAAATCAGCTCTATGCCAAGTTCTCGAAGTGCGAGGTTTGGCTATCGTCAGTGGCATTTTTGGGCCATGTGGTGAATGGAGCGGGCATTGCAGTGGATCCAGCGAAGAGAAGAGCCATACAAGAGTGACCAAAATTGTCTTCCGTGGCCGAAGTCAGGAGTTTCCTTGGACTTGCGGGCTACGATAGAAGATTTGTAGAGAATTTCTCGCGGATCGCTTTGCCGCTAACCACACTAACGCGAAAATATCAGAAGTTCGTTTGGACGCCAGAGTGCGCACGATCTTTTGAAGAGCTGCAGATTCGGTTGACCACGGCGCCGATGTTGTCTTCGCCATGTGGAACCGATGGGTTTATGATGCCTCAGGAAGCGGCTTAGAATGCGTTCTTCTGCAAAGCGGAAAAGTGATTGCTTATGGCTCACGCCAACTGAAGGTGCATGCGCGAAACTATCCCGTCCAGGATTTGGAACTAGCGGCGGTGCTTTTTGCACTCAAGTTGTGGCGACACTACCTTTATGGTGTGAAGGTGGCGATCTATACCGATCATAAGCCTAAAGTATCTGTTGGAGCAGAAAGACTTGAGTATGCGACAACGACGGTGGTTGGAGTTCCTTGGGGACGACACGTTCGAGATTCACTATACACCCGGGAAAGGGAATGTTGTCGCGGATGCCTTGAGTCGGCGAGTTCCGGCTAGAGCGAATTGGTTGCAAAGGCATAATAAACGTCTTATCCAGGAGTTGGAAGCATTGGAGATCTATTGTGTTGACAAGAGTTCCACTGCCACTGCATGTTTGAACTGGACCGAGGTGCAATGTGACCTTGCGGACCGCGTTCGACGGGCAACGGAGTTGGATGAAAATCTCTTACGATATGTGAATGAAGGGCCAGAAGGCAAAGTCACCTGGAATGATGGTCGTTTGTGCGTCCTGAATGTGGGGAAGTTGAGGGAAGAACCGATGTATGAAGCACATTATACGAAGTATTCCATTCACCCCGGGAGCACAACGATGTTCAACGATATGAAGAAATTTGTCTGGTGGCCAGGGCTCAAGGAAGATGTTGTCCTGTATGTAGCCAAATGTCAAACATGTGCGATGGTGAAGGCGGAATGCCAAAAGCCGGACGGTTATTTGAAGTCACTACCGATCCCAGTGTGGAAATTTGATGATATTTCCATGGATTTTGTGCATGGATTGCCAAGGTCGCAGCGAGGAAATGATTTCATTTGGGTGATAGTTGACCGGCTAACAAACGTAGCACATTTTCTCCCGAACAGACGGGATGATTCGGTTAAAAATTTGGCAAAGTTATATGTTGATCAGATTATACGGCTTCACGGTGTTCCTCGGAGCATCGTAAGTGATCGAGATAGGCAATTCACACCAAATGATTCGAGGCTAGTTCACCGACTGTTGGGCACGAAGTTGACTTTCAGTACGGCCTTTCATCCCCAAACGGATGGCCAAACTGAACGTACCAACAGAACAATGGCGGACATGCTCCGAATGTGCGCCCTTGACTTCGGAAAGAGATGGGAAGATCATCTCTATATGGTCGAGTTTGCATGTCATAACAGCTACCAGGCAAGCATTGGGATGGCACCATATGAAGCCCTATATGGAAGGACGTGTCGTACTCCCTTAGCTTGGGTAGACGCGGGTGAAGCCCGGGTTGTTAAACCAAATGAAGTGGAAGAAGCAAACTCAACCATTCAGACTATTCGAGAGAGATTGCTGATTGCTCAAGATCGACAAGCGAAGTACTACAACGCCAAGCACCGGAATGTCGAATTTGCGGTTGGCGATTGGGTCTACTTGAAGATCAAGCCATGCAAAAGGGGTCTCCAAGATTCGACGATTGAAAAAGTTGAGTCCAAGATTTTTGGGTCCTTTTGAAGTGGTTGAGCGAATGAGCGAAGCGGTTTATCGGCTAGCTCTGTCGACGAACTTGGGTGGGTTACATGATGTCTTTCACATCTCAGTGCTTCGGAAGGCCGTGAAAGATCCCGCTCAAGTGATCGCGGATGATCGTGTACCGGTGGAGTATGGGCTAACAACGAGAGTTAGACCCATTCAGATCGAAGATCGAGCCGAGAAACAGTTGCGGAACAAAACGGTCGGTATGGTAAAAGTCCGGTGGGACAACTGCGGCCGTGACGAGCTGACATGGGAGCGCGAGCAAACCATGCGAGCAGAGTTCCCAGAGCTGTTTGTGTAATTTATAGCGCGAATGTTGTAACATAAAATGTTAGATGTTGTTACCTTTTATTGCTGGTTTCTGCTACTTTCCTATCTCTGAATTTCGAGGACGAAATTTCTTGTAGGAGGGGAGGATTGTAACAGCCCAAAGTTCAGAAACAGGCAATTTTTGGGTGACACGGCCTGGGACACGGGCGTGTCCCAGGGCGTGTCGGGTGACACGGCCTGCGACACGGGCGTGTCGCAGGGCGTGTCGAAGTTGTGTCGACGATTGGGCTTTGTCTCGACGATTTTTGTTCTCGACGATTCGTCGAGAGGAGGCACACGGCCCAGGACACGGGCGTGTCCAAGGCCGTGTCGCATGCTCGACGATTTTGTCTCGACGATCGTCGAGTGTCGAGACCTGAGTGTCGAGTGTCGAGAGTTTGAACACGGCCTGTGACACGGGCGTGTCACAGGGCGTGTCAAATCAGGCGGCGAGCTCAGCCCGCCGAAGGAAATTCGACAGGGCGTGTCTTTGTTCCGTGTCTGGGCACACGGCCTGGGACACGGGCGTGTCACAGGCCGTGTGAAGTCTCGGGATGATTTGGGATTTTTTTCCCCAGGTACATGGCCACAGACACGGGCGTGTCTGAAGGCGTGTTGGTGACACGGCCCATGACACGGGCGTGTCCAGTGGGCGTGTCACTGGTTTGGATAAGTCGGTTGACCACCGCTTGAGGCACACGGCCAGGCACACGGCCGTGTTCGAGGCCGTGTCGGGTCAAAATATGTGGTTTTGGCAGAATCGTGGCCGTCCATTCCTTCAGTCTAGATCCAAGGGCTGGAAGCTCTTCTTCTTTTTCCTTAAGGGCCGAAATCAGAGAAAGGAATCTCATTTTCCTTAGCCTTCATCTTTCTTCAAGAGAGAGAAAGAGAGAAAGAAAGGAAGAGGAAGAAGGAAAGGGGGCTGCTGTCGGTGGTGCTGCGGTTTCCCGACGAGAGATCCGAAGCCAGCGTTGCGGAGGAAACGCTCTCGCGAGTCGTGCAAGCTAGCTTGGAGTCCATGGCACCGAAGCGATCGTCAAGGGTAACGACTTTTCTTCCTAGCCATGTGAAGGCTTCCTTTTTGGCATATCTTTTGATTCCCCCACCAAGAGGTGGCTGCTTTTGGGAGTCATTTGGGTGATTCTTGAAATCCCCTTTTTGTTAGCATATAGATCCGGAAATGGAGTACGGAATAGGCATGCTGTGTGAAGCCCATCTGGACAGGTTGGTCTGGATTGGTGATGTTGCATACGAACCGGAGAAGACTCCGTGATAAACGTGTAGTGTTAAGGAGTCTACGGGTTATGCCTGCGAAAAGGAGTAGCAGGAAGTACTGGGGTGGTAGCCCAGGAAAATAGCCATGTTATGGTTTTGGGTCCAACCTGTGGTTATCCACACAGGAAGTACTGGTGGGATCAGGAAAGGCCCTTTTTGTGATGCTTGATGTCATAGGGTGTCCACCTGTGGAGCGAGTCACAGAAAGTACTGGTGTGCCCAGGAAAGACCCCTGACATTTGTAATTTGCGGTGTCCACCTATGACGGGAGTCACAGGAAGTACTGGTGTGCCCAGGAAAGACCCGCTGTTGTTGTGAGGAAATGGGTATAGTGACATACCCAGGCTTGAATGCCAGAACAGGATTGGTGAGACCGACCCGCGCCTTTGCTATAGCCATGAGTACGCTGCACGCGGAAAAGGCAAGGCGATTTGAGCAACGGGGGGATGGAGGATCCGACCTGCGCTATGTCCGTCTGACGTGAGACCAAAAAGTGCGGTCTGTTGGAGCGCATAGCAAGAGTCTTCGGCCTGCGCGCCATGACACAACGGGGGGCTACGGGCCATCCCAGTGTCCGAGGACTAACTCCGGCTGCACGCCATGGAGTAAATGCTCAAGAGTGTTACCGTTGGGTGATAACCCTGATACGGTGGTGGGCAAGAGGTTGCCAGAACACCAAGAATGTGCCCTGAGTGCACGGACCGTTGGGCCGGGCGGCGAACGGTTGTGATGGCTTGTGTGCGTGAAAGCACCTTTTGATGATATAGTTTGCCATACTTGTGATATGATATGCCTGCAGGGAAAAATACCGCTGCCCGAGAGAAGGGGTAGGGTCGTTATAATTTGGTCAGCTGAACGCTGACCGTTGCTTTTGTTTGCCACCGGTGGGTGGATTGTCCTTGCACAGGTGCTGGTGAGCCGAGTGGGACGCGTTGAGGTTGATGTTCCTGCTGGTGCTGCTGCTGCTGCTAGCCCTCGAAGGCTAGTTGTGTTCTTTTGAGTGTTTTCTTTTATTGTGGCCGGCCTGCGCGCCAATCTATTTTAGGCCACTGTTTGAAAGCCATGTAAGGCCATAAGGCCAACACTTTTGACATGTTGTAAGACATTCCTATATGTATATAAATGTGGAGTTTTATGTTTGGACATTCATGAGGAGTTCAAGTAGTTTAGGCTTCCGCTAGAATGCTTTGTGATAGGTGCGATTGCGCTACTCTGGTATCATCCTGTACCTTCACCGACTGTTTTGTGGTATATCCTGTGGGGCCCCGGCCAGACCTTCTAGAATATATCATATGAACGGATGGGGTTGTTACACCCCCATTGCTCCTAGGCACCGAGTGGAGAGGAGGAAAGGGAAGATACAAAGGTGGAGAGTACAAAATGACAGGTGACAGTGGAACTAATCTAGCCGTTAACTTATAATGTATAAATAACTAAGGAAGAAAAGGTACAAACTAGCAGTTCTACAATAGTAAGCAGTAAAGTAAACAAGTAGAATAAGCGGCATAAGTAAGAAAGACAAAGTGAGAAATAAGTAACCTTAACTTATATGAATGCACATACAAACTTATAAGTTAAGGGGTCTTCTACAAGATTCCCATCATATAAAAAGTCTCATACCAATTGATACGTTGGGGTGTCGGTTGTATGCAAGTATGAGTGTAGTGATATGCTATGCCAAGATTCATGCAAGTGCAACTCACACACACGACTCTATGCGCACAGACCTTTAGTTCCCTCTTTCTGTAACCAAAACCTCCTATGATACCTCCGTAGTGGCAAACGGAAGCGGTGGGTTGGGCCTCGCCCACTTTTAAACTGGTAATAGCACTACCAGTCAGACCTATCATACGCCTCGATGCTGGTGCACTAAGCGGGGCTCCTGCATACTCTTTGTCGGCTGGTCCACCGGACTTAAATTAGCGAAGTGCTAAACAACACTTGCTGAGTCAACGTATTGGCGTCGGTGCATCGACTCTCCAACACCGATGACCGACCACCTTATAGTGCACATGCAATCTTTATGTATCACCACCGAGCGAAAGCTCCCCAGACTAACCCGTCCGTCACAAATATCTACCGAACCAAAGCTCCCCGGACTATCATGTCCGTGCATCTACCTTCCGAACCTACCATCCGAATGGCAATTCAAACAACCTAACCAACCTCCCGAGGTACTGGGGTGTGTGAATGTGAAACCCTAGTTATACTAGTTGCTCTTGTAATTTATTATTCCTACTATTTTGGTTAGCTCAGGACTGCCCAAGGTATTCCCCGTGAGGGGCTCTTGAGGGCACTAAGAACTATGGTGGCAGCTGAAGCCCATCATTCCCTTTCACATGGCACTTGCTATTATTGGTTATTACCCAACTCCCAATCTCTTTAATGTTATACTGGATCTAATCCCTGGTGTATTTTGACTATTTCTCTCTATACGGGGAAGACGATGTTTCGTCAACCCCGAGAATCTCTTAACACTAGTCAAACTTCTCACTCCTCATCACGACTCCCGATGATAATTTCATTTCACTTACCAGACCAACACACTAATATCCCAACTCCCTAAGTTCATTTGCACCATGTTTGATTTCTGCAGTTTTTACTAAACGCAGACCATCCTAAACTATATGATGTATACAATGGGAGGTACTCCAAATTATATTTCAAAATCCATATAATATTTATTGGAGGTCTATCATGATATGATTAGCCTAAATCCAAAAGTTTATAATTTTCCTAATTTATTTGATAATTTAATTAATTTTCCCTAGTAATCCAAAAACCCAAGTTTGAACATGAAGTACCCATTTTATACATGCAAATGCTCCACAAAATTTATGATAAATACAAGATAACTATTTAACATAGAATCCAAAGTATCCCAATTTTTCAGCAAGGTTTAGGCATCTAACTCTATTTTTAAATATAACATACATTAATCATTTTAAGAGACAAGTACAACAAAAATACTTCCAAAACTTCTGAGAAAATTCAAGGATGGTTATAAAGGCATATAAACACTCTAGGTAAAGTTTTATAATTTATCACTGAATAATAAACTCTAAACCTAATTTTGAACAATAACTCAAATTGGTAATTTAATGCATTAAGTAGAGAAATTATTCATTTAAAAATTGTAACAAAATCTCCACCAGAGCATGTTGACCTAGAATCACTACTGATCAGGTTTCACAGTTTCTCAACAAACAATGACCTCTGAATAAAATATTGAACAAGTTTCTAAATTTATAAGCTTGTGAAGTAAATACTGTAATTATGTATTTAAAAATTCTAATAAAATTCATATATGAGCATAATGGTGTAAAACTCCCTCTGCCCATTTTTCAAGACTTTCCAATGGACAGTGAGTTCACAATATCCAAATTATTAAGTAGGGCTAACTCATGCATTACAAGAGAAGTACTATGATTAATGCTCCAAAAATTCCCAATTAAATTTCCAGAGGTTCATACTAACCATATGACTACACTACCCAAGTTTTATCATTGTTCAATGAGTTTTAATAACCTATTCTGTTACTACAAGGTTTGTGCCCTAAACTAGGGTTAGGGTTTTGAGGGGTTTAACCATCTCCAAATCCTCTAGTATTTTTACCAGAGGACTTTAGCTACCCTAGAGTGCTCACTACTAAATTTCAAATCCATACAAGAGCATTTGACCACATGCCCTTCACAAAGCCCCAAAGTCCAAACTTAGGGTTTGAACTTGGGCCCTAGGACAATCCTACCCCACACCACCCCATAACCCATATGAGGGTGTGAAAGTGCAGCTAGATCTGATATACTCTAGAGGGGGGTGAATAGAGTATATGGTGCTTGAAAACCTTTTACAACAATCGTTGTAATTCTGAGTGAACAGGGAAGCAACTATTAATTCTAATCAGAAAATAACCTACAATAGAAATTAATCACGGATCTAAACTAATCACAAAACAATCACAGCCAGAAACAAAAGATAAAGACAAGCAAGCCAGAAGACACAAGGAGCTATAGTGGCTCCCCTAAACTTGGGTACATCCACTCTTCTACCACCCTAGGTAGGAATCCACTGCAAGATGAGTTTATCAGGTGTCCTGGGCACCAATGAGCTTTTGATAAGGTGCTCAAAAACCAAATCAGATTTTTTGATCAGGTGTCTTGCCACCAATGAGCTTTTGACAAGGTGCTCAAAAACCAAGCTCAAACTTTTGAAGGGAGTTTGAAAAACCCTTTACAGAGATGGGGATGAGAGAATGATGGAAGTCTTCTCTTTCTTAGATCAGCTGAGAAGACTATGTGGATTTAGATGTTGTCAAAGCTCCCCCTGAGTTCTTGAGATGTTCAGGAAATGAAGTTTTGATGTAGGGTGATAGGCCTTCAGAAGTTGATCTCCAGCAAATGATGATTTCAGCAACAGCTGAAATGTTAGGTGTCTGGAGTCTTTGAAAGATGTTGGCCTTGAACACTTGAGACAAGAGAGATCAGAAGATTTCAGAAGGTTTGATCTCCTTGGATGTGTGTTCTTGAGAGAATTCTTTGAGATGAAGAATATTTTGTTCTTGTTCTTCTTGTCTGTGTTCTCAGTTCTAAGTGATAGAGAGATTCAAAAAAACTTGTATTTTATTCTCTGGTACTGAATAGAAAATCATCCTCTGTCAAGAATAGTCGTTGGTCTGTCATTAATTGCATCCTTAATTGCAATTGTCTTCTGGAGGAAAGTCCAAAGAAACATTCCTTGATAATCCCTTGAAACTTGGTCCAGAATAAATGAAAACGGCTAGAAAATCTTCTGAATTAATTGCTGAATAACTCCTTAACTGATCTGAATTTGAATCTTGAAAAATCCTTTAACTCATCAGAAAACGTCGAACTGAGCTCTGCTATCGTCGAACTGAGCTCAGCGATATGGACTTATACAGTAACAAAATCGTCGATCTGAGCTCAAAGATCGTCGAACTGAGCTCAGAGATAGAGATCCAAAACTGAGTCAAGATCGTCGAACTGAGCTCGCAGATCGTCGAACGGAGTTCGACGATTTGTTGAAGTTGAGCTCAGCGATCGTCGAATGGAGTTCTACGATGCGTCGAAGTTGAGCTAGATGATCGTCGATTGGAGTTCCACGAATCGTCGTGCGGAGTTCGACAATATGACTTAGTCTCAAACTGAAAAATTCTTGGTCTTGAGGGCGGCTTTCAAACCTAGACTTCTAACTCTTAGACTCAATTCTAATTGACTTTTAGAGCTATACAGGAGGTCAAAACAGGTTTCCTAAAGACATAGTGATCCTGACCCAAATTAGTAATAGGGTGTTCCAACAATCTCCCCCTATTTGGGTTAGGATTACTATTTACAGAATTTGGAAAAATTAAATAACAACATACACAGCAATAATACAGAAAAGCAATAAGCTGGACATTGCAAAACCACAGATATATATCATCCTAGATAATAATCAGAAATCAAGATGATTGTCACCTTACATAGTTATTTCTTCTCCTTGCTCTTTATGAGTTTGATTTCTCTGTTAGGGTTGAGAGCTTCCTTATTTGATCTTGTGTCATCTGCTGCACCTAAAGAGGTTTGCTGTTTGGCCCTTGAATCTACAGCTTCAGGATGCAGCTCCATGTATCTATCAGAATCAAAGAATTTTCTTGAGCCATATATTTCCAACTCTTTCTTTCTCTGTTCAGACAGTGTAGTGATGTTGGAGGAGTCTCTGCCTTGCTCTCTAGCTTTCTTAATCTGGTCCAGTGTAGCAAGCTCTTTCATCCTGGCAGTCCAAGCAGTTGGATTGTTTTCAGGATCTTCAAATGGCACTGGTGGCTCATATCTATTTAATGGATTATCCTGAGGAGGCCTGGATGAAACTACTTCCTTTAGTTTATAGGGAAAAGGACCAGAGGTTGTGTCTGATGAGATTTGTCCTTCCCTGGAGTAGGGATGTTGCCTTGAATAACCTTTTGAATAAACCTGGAATTCCCTTTGATTTCCTCTATAGTTTCCTCTTTTGGATTGAGAACCCCTGGACTGGCTTCCCCTATGATAAGATCTGGCATGAGGCTGATATGGGGTTTGGCTTTTGGTAGAGGGTTGAGCAGCTGAACTTCCACCTGCACCTGGATCAGGAGGAGGTGGTGGAGGAGGATGAGGGTGTTGAAATTGAGAAGATCCTTTCTCATACTTCCTTTTCTTCTTCATTGCTTTAAGTTGATTCTTTGAATACTGCATCCAGTGCTCAGTTATGGGGCAGTCATGAAGAATATAATATGGAATGTCATTGTTGTCCTTGACTTTGGCTGGAGGTACTCTCTTCATGGCTTTGCTCCTTGCCTTTCTCTTCCTGGCAATAGTGGCAGAAGAATCATCAGAATCTGTCTTGAACTTATCACTTTCAGAACTTTGCTCATCATAAAGAGCATCAATCTTTTTCATAAAGTCTTTCTTGAGCTGGGTTGAAGCAGATGAAGCAGCAGAGGTTGGAGCAGTAGATACAGCACTTGTAGCAATTGAAGTTGAAGCAGTAGCAGTAGTAACAGCAGATACAGAAGGTTCTGGAGCAGCACTCTTAGAAGGTATGGCAGCAGTAATATCAGCAGAAGTAATAACAATAGCAGTTGGGGCAGCAACAGTTTCACTTTCAGAAACAACAATATTAGCAACAGCAGGAATATCATCAGAAAACACAGAAGGCTCAAAATCATGTGCCTCTGTCATAAGGATATCATCAGAAACTAGAACAACAGTAGCAGCAGCACTGACAGCACTAATAGCAACAGATACATCAACACTCTCTTCAGCAGGAGGGACAGCAGCATCAGAAACAGCAACCATGCTTTCAGCAGGAGTAGCAGCATATACTGAATTGACAAAAGAAGTTATGATGTTGGGGTCACAACATGAGAAGGGCACAAGGGCCTTGGACAAGTCCTCTGATGGCTGGAGTGCAACTGTCTCTGGAAGACAACTGAAGTAGGCTGAATCAAATGCTGAAAGTAAGGACCTGATGTCCACTGGGAAGACAACTGGAGGTGGAACTAGAGCTTGAAGAACAGCAGTAGCGCAACAAAAACTGAATAAACAGCAGGCAAGCTCACTTCATAGGGCATCTCCCCCTGCCTAGATTCAGACAAGGCTGGATCAAGGCACACTGCTGAAGGGATTGCCTGAGGAAATAAGGAGGAGAGCCTGGCAGAAAGGGCTGCCACTGACTGGAGTAATGGAGCCAAGGAGGTCTCCAATAGAAGAGATAGCCTGGGGGCTAGCAATTCATATATCCTGTCAGCTAGGGCTGGAAGATCTACTTGCTCAGCAGTGACTGGAGCAGAGGTAGAGGATGGAGGTGGAGCTATTGGTGATGGTAGTGGAGAGCTGGCGTATTGGGGAAGAGATGGTTAAGGTGTGGGTAAAGTGGTGATGGAAGATAAGGGGATTGAGATAGATGGTGTGAAGGTGGGTTGATCAATGATCTCTTGTAGAAGTTCCTGGTAAGAGGTTGATGAGGAGGGCAGCTCAGGAGGAGATAAGGGTGAGTCATCCATGAAGGAATCATCAATAAGATTGAAGGATGGAATTGTGGATGTTTCAATATCTGGTTGAGGGTAGGAGTATAATGGATGGAAGATTTCTTCTGTGACTGTTGGAATTGGAGATGGTATTGATGTTGGAGATGGGCTGGAGATGATGATAGTGGATGGAGTTTGAATGGTGGATGGAACTGGAGAAGATGGAATTGGAGGAGGAGGAGAGGCAGTAGCAGGCAAGTCATCTGCAGGGGCAGAGACCTGAGGGGAAGTGACTATGGCAGTCCTGGTGCCTGAAGGTGTGCTTGCAGAAGGCCTGCTAGGCTTGATGATCTGCCTATCCCATTTACCAAATAGGGTACAGGACAGTCTCTTGGAAGCATTAATGTGTATCCCAGAAGATACTAGCAATGCAGGGCATCTGTTCTGCAGAAAAATGCCTAAAATCCTCCCAAAATTCACAAAACTCTTATTAATTTTCTTTTTGATTAGGTCAAAGAAGACCTCTCCCCAGTTCAAATTCTTCTTGTCCACTATGTCTCCCATTAAGCAGAGCTGATACCTAGAAATTGTATCATGTGCTGAGTGCTTAGCCAACACAACTTTCCCAACTACATCAGCCAAGAATCTATATTCCACAGACAGGTTTTTCTTCAGCAGCTTGCTAGGGTTAGCCTCAGAATGACTCATTCTTGCAAGCAAATCAGCATATTTCTCTCCAGATAAATCAACAGAATCTCCACCAGAACTTAACTCAAAAACTTCTGTCAGAATTGCTGGGGTCAAGGGTACCTGGGTGCCAGAAATTGATCCAACGATTGTGTTTTGATCCTGATTGTGGGCAGTGTAGACCCACTCTTTAATCTCATCAGCAGCAAGTTTAATCCTGGTGGTCATGATTGTATCAAGTTTCTGCTCCTTGAACAACTCCAAGATGTCCTGGAAAACTTGATCTGTTGTGTTGAAGGACTCCATGTCAATGTCAAAGCCGACATCAAATTTCATGGCGGCAAGAACAGCAACAGAAACGGCCATGGTTACCTGCAAAGATTCAACAAACAAAACGACCAAGTGCAGAAATGTTTGGAGGGAAAGAAAGTTTTTGCAGAGAAATCGAAAGCGCAAAAGGAGAACGACGGCGAAAAATGAATTTTATATTAGGGTTCGACGCAGAAAAGGAAAGATCGTTGAACTCAGTTCGACGATCGGGGCTTCTAAAGGAATCTGAAGAGTCTTCAATATCGTCGATCTCCGTTCGACGATATTGGAGAGCGTCGAGCTCTATTCGACGATCGTTCAGAGAACAAATCGTCGAGCGTCGTTCGACAATCGTTGACCGGAAGAGATAGTTCATACTATCTGAGAAACGCTGAACTCAGGTCGACGATTGCGGAAATCGTCGATCTCCGTTCGACGATCTGGGGGAAAATCGTCGAGCGCAGTTCAGAGACCAGAAAAATTCTAGACACTAAGAAAAATCGAGAAGTTTGTCTGGTCTTGGTCAATTTTTAAACTTTTAAAATCTTGGATATTATTTAAGACTTCCTCCATCTAACATTCCTAACTGATTTAGGAAGAAGGTGTGTTTCTTTTCATCCAAGTGCTTGGTGAAAATATCTCCCCCTTGTAAGTCAGTTGGGATATATTGCCTAATCTCTATGTGTTTTGTCCTACTATGGAGGACTGGATTTTGAGCTATAGAAATAGCACTGGTGTTATCACAAAAGATTTTAGACTTCTTTAAGTTGTAGCCATAGTCTAGGAGTTGGTTTTGAATCCACAAGATTTGTGAACAACAACTGGCTGCAGCCATATATTCAGCTTCAGCAGTTGAAGTTGACACAGAAGTTTGTTTCTTACAAAATAAAGAGACAGTCTGTCACCAAGGAACTGACAAGTTCCACTGGTGCTTTTCCTGTCAATTCTGCATCCAGCATAATCAGCATCAGAAAATCCAGTTAAATCAAATGCTGAATCTTTTGGATACCAGAGACCTAGATTTGGACAACTTTTAACATACCTGAGAATCCTCTTTACTAGTGTTAGGTGTGACTCTCTAGGGCTTACTTGGAACCTAGTACATATACATGTAGCAAATATTATATCTGGTCTACTGGCTGTAAGGTACAGTAAAGAGCCAATCATTGCTCTATATGTTGTCTGATCAACAGGTTTTCCATGTTCATCAGCATCCAATACAGCATTAGTAGGCATAGGTGTTTTCATACAAGATGCTTCAGACATGCCAAATTTCTTAACCAATTCATTTGCATACTTGGTTTGAGAAATAAAGATGCCTTCAGCATGTTGTTTAACTTGCAATCCTAGGAAGAAGGATAGCTCACCCATGCTACTCATTCCAAATTTAGAATACATTAGGTTGGAAAACCTTCTGCATAATTTTGAATCAGTAGAACCAAAAATAATATCATCTACATAAATTTGTACTAGTAGGGTATGGGACTTATGGGTTCTAATGAAAAGAGTTTGGTCTACTCTACCCCTCATAAATCCATTTTCCAAAATAAAGCATGCTAGGGTCTCATATCATGCTCTAGGAGCTTGCTTGAGACCATATAATGCTTTGTTCAATTTAAAAACATAATCAGGATAAGTTGGAGAGATAGAACCTGAAGGTTGTCTGACATATACTTCTTCTTTGATGTCTCCATTTAGAAATGCACTTTTGACATCCATCTGATATACCTTGAATCCTTTATGTGCTGCATTAGCTAAGAAAATCCTGATGGCTTCCAATCTTGCAACTGGTGCAAAAGTCTGGTCATAGTCTATTCCTTCTTCTTGAGAATATCCTTGAGCAACTAGCCTTGCCTTATTCCTTATAATTACTCCTTGATCATCCAGTTTGTTTCTAAACACCCACTTTGTTCCAACAATGGAGTGATCCTTAGGCTTTGGCACTAGTTCTCATACTTTGTTCCTTTCAAATTGATGCAACTCTTCTTGCATTGCAATGATCCAGTGTGGATCTTGCTCTGCATCTTGAATGGACTGAGGTTCAATTTGAGATAGGAAGCAAGTGTGCAACAGGTTTTGGTTGACCTGATTTCTGGTTTTCACACCAGCTGAGATGTCTCCAATTATTTGGGAAATTGGATGATCTCTTGATGTTACTAAATCAACAGGGGGTGTTGATTGTTCACCAACCTGTGTTGTTGTTTCCTCTTGTGGTACAACAACTGGCTCTTCAAGTTGTTCTTCAATATGTTGAATACTTTCTTCATCTTCACTGCTTTCCTCTTTTTGAGTAACCTGTAACTTGTTCAAGTCTTCAACAAGAGAATGTTCCTGCAAAGGTTCTATGGTAGAAGAAATCTTCTCCTTGAAAGACATGTTAGATTCATCAAATAATATATGAACAGATTCCTCAATTTTTAAAGATGATTTATTATAAACCCTATAAGCCTTGCTGATCATGGAGTATCCCAGAAACACTCCTTCATCAGTTTTAGCTTGAAATTTTGCTAAATATTTCTTGTCATTATTATGTATATAGCAAATACAACCAAAAACTCTAAAATAATCAACTTTAGGTTTCTTCCCTTTGAGTAATTAATAGGGAGTCTTACCCTTTAGTTTATGTATAAAAATTCTATTCAGCACATAGTTGGAGGTGTTCACTGCCTCTGCCCAAAAGGATAGAGGAAGATGAGCATCTGACAACAATGTAGTGGCAGATTCAATAAGGGTTCTATTTTTCCTTTTAGCTACCCCATTTTGTTGAGGAGTTCTAGGAGCTGAGAAAGTATGCCTGATCCCTTCACTCTGACAGAACTCTTGCATAAGAAGAGAATCAAACTCTGTCCCATGATCACTTTTGATCAGGGCAATGTGAGTATTGAACTCAATCTGTATACATTTGAGAAACTCTGTCAAACACTTAAAGTTATCAGACTTCTTCCTCAGAAAGAACACCCAAGTGAATCTAGAGAAGTCATCTACAACTACTAAGGTGTAAGATTTCCCTCCTAGGCTTTGTACTATGATGGGTCCAAAAAGATCCATGTGTAACAGATACAATATCCTAGGTGAATCACTCTTATTAAGTGACTTAAAACTATTTTTAGTTTGCTTGCCTAATTGACAAGCCCTGCAGAGTCCTTCCTTCTTGTAGGGGCCAGAAGGTAGTCCTCTAACAAGGTTGTTCTTGGATAGCCTAGCAATAATTTTAAGGTTTAAGTGTCCTAGTCTCTTATGTCATAAAATATTTGGTCTACAAACAGAATTGAACAGGCAAATATCTACATCTGTTGAATGAAAATCTACTAGATAGATGTTACCTTTCCTTTTACCTGTCAACACAGTTGTGTTGTCCTCTGACTTGATCTTGCATAATGCTTTGCTGAAGGTCACCTGGTAGCCTTCATCACACAGCTGACTGATGCTTATTAAGTTGTGCTTCAGTCCTTCCACATAAGCTACCTTCTTGAATGTTACTGACCCAATCTGGACTGCACCATATCCTTTAGTTTGTCCAAAGTTTGAATCACCAAAGATAACTTTGGGTCCAAGCTTGGCTCTAAAGGATGTGAGGTTGTCCTTGTTTCCTGTCATGTGCTTAGAGCACCCACTATCCAAGTACCATTGCTGGTTAAATGTTGGATAGGTCTTCACCTGCACATAAGATAATTCATTTGTTTTTGACCCAGTTTACCTTGGGCCTAGGTTGATAACCTTTAAACTCTGAAATAAAAGACATCCCAGGTTGACTCTTATAACCTTCAGGATGATATCTCCTTGAAGGTATAATCCATTCAGTATAGGGGTTAAAGATTTGGGATGAACGACCCTTAGGATTGGATTTTGATTTGCCCTTGAAGGGATTTCCAGAGCTCTGATCTCTGTTCGACGATCGTGGAGCTGCGTTCGACGATCTTGGGTCAGATCGTCGAGCTCCGTTCGACGGTCGACTATGGCAGAGTTCAGGAACTTGAGATCGTCGACCCGAGTTCGATGATTTTGCCTGAGATCGTCGATCTGCGTTCGGCGATCGTCGAGCTCCATTCGACGATTTCTGCTGGAACTTAGTTTTCTTGGGCAAATCAGAATTTTTCCTAGCTACCTCTACAACTCCCTTTCCTTTATCAGAAATGAACTTGATTGGAGTTGTTAGAACTATGGGTTGGCTGGATGAAGCACCCAAGCCCAGTATACTATTAAATCTGGAGTTCACTGTGCTTGTGATGTCCATCAGCTTGATACTTCTCCCATTAAGGGATTCTTCAAGCTTCTTGGCCTCAGATAGCTCACTTTTCAGTGAAGCTATCTGCTCCCTACACCACTCCAACTCTTGAGAGAGTTTGAGGTTTTCTGACTTAAGGTATTATGTTCAGATAAATGATTTCTTAGAGAGATGATTTCTTTCTCAGATTTTAGCAGGTCTAAACATAATGCTTTAAACTCAGATTTAAAGTCCTCTGAATTGAAATCAAATGAACTAATTACCTGATCTTCTTCAAGTGGAGTCTCTGAGTCTGACTCTGACTCTTCTTCATCTGAATTATGTTGTGAGATATTAATTGTCATCATGCAGAACTCCTTCTCTTCTGCATCATTTTCATCATCACTGTAGCTGGATGAGCCTTCTGACTCCTCTTCAGTTTCACTCCAGGATTCAGCAATAAACCCCTTTCTTGTGTGTTTGTTTTTGCTTGAGGAGGGTTTGCCATTGCCATTCCTCTTGGAGTCTTTCTCCTTTCTTCTTTCTTTCTTGTTCCTTCTGTCCTTGTTTTTGTTTTCTGGACAGTCAGGAACAATGTGCCCTGGTTTCCTGCAACCAAAGCAGACAATTTCCTTATTATTAATTGACTTATCATACCTTGGTTTATCATTCTCCTTGTATGATCTCCTTCTGAAGTCCTTTCTGGCCATCTTGTAGAATCTTTTGGCCAACAGACTGAGCAGTTCATCATTGTCTGTGACTTTGTCTTCAGGCTGATCTTCAGTTGCCTTGAAGGCTATTGTCTTCTCTTTTCTTGTGGCTGGTGAGGCATCCTTTTGTTCTTCTTCTCTATTCTTGATGAGTAGCTCATAAGATTTGAGCTTACCCAATAGAGCTTATATGGTGATCTCATTCAAACTTCTGGCATCCTTGATTGGCCAGATTCTTGAATCCCAAGTGTTAGGGAAGCACATTAGAATTTTGTCATTAAGTTCAGTTAGTGATATCTCCTTATCCAAGGTCCTGAGTTCACTGACTATTAGACTGAGTCTATTGTACATATCTCCAACTGATTCAGCTTCTCCCTTCTTGAAATTCTCATATTGAGATATGAGGTGGGACCTCCTGTCCTTTCTCTCATCAGTTGAGCCTGAGACTATTTCAGAGAGTTTATCCCAGATTTCCTTTGCTGAATTGCATTCAGCCACCTTTTGAAAGATGTCATCAGACATGGTCTGGGCTAAGATGTTCATAGCTTTGGCATCAGCTACCTTCCATTTCTTGATATCAACATCTGTTCCTGATGGAGGTGGAACAGCATTTGTACTTGAGTTCTCTAGAGGTCTTGGACAGACTGTCAAAACAGAATTAAAAATATCCTCGTCAATAGAATTCATGTATAATCTGATCCTTGCTTTCCAAAGTGCAAACTTGGATAGATTGCACACTGGAGGTCTGGTGCTAGCATAATCTTTGTTTTGGGCCATGATTTGTGAAAACAAAATCTAATAATAAACTCAAAAGAAAACAGATCTAACTAGGAATCTTTGGGTTCAGGTGTTAGCCTGTGCAACCACCAAGGTGTGGTATGTTTAACCAACCTGCCTCTGATACCATTGAAAGTGCAGCTAGATCTTATATACTCTATAGGGGGGTGAATAGAGTATATGGTGCTTGAAAACTTTTTACAACAATCGTTGTAATTCTGAGTGAACAGGGAAGCAACTATTAATTATAATCACAAAATAACCTACAACAGAAATTAATCACAGATCTAAACTAATCACAAAACAATCACAGCCAGAAACAAAAGACAAAGACAAGCAAGTCAGAAGACACAAGGAGCTATAGTGGTTCCCCTAAACTTGGGTACATCCACTCTTCTACTACCCTAGGTAGGAATCCACTGCAGGATGAGTTGATCAGGTGTCTGGGCACCAATGAGCTTTTGATAAGGTGCTCAAAAACCAAATCAGATTTTTTGATCAGGTGTCTTGCCACCAATGAGCTTTTGACAAGGTGCTCAAAAACAAGCTCAAACTTTTGAAGGGAGTTTTAAAAACCCTTTACAGAGATGGGGATGAGAGAATGATGGAAGGCTTCTCTTTCTCAGATCAGCTGAGAAGACTATATGGATTTAGATGTTGTAAAAGTTCCTCCTGAGTTCTTGAGATGTTCAGGAAATGAAGCTTTGCTGTAGGGTGATAGGCTATTGGGTACATTGGTCTAAATGTACCTGATTTGAAGAAGCCTCACCCAACTCAATGATATACATCAAAATGTATTTGATGTAGTTTGAGTTTACTTGTGCAGGTTAAGTATTTGCAGGAAAGAAGGAAAAATTTCTAAGTCCATGTGTAGACACCCAGAGGGAAAGTGTCGACACTTAAGAAGACTTGTGTCGACACCCAGGCAAGCAGTGTCGACACTTGGAGTCATTGTGTCGACACCAAGGATGCAGAGTCGACACTAGACAGAAAGTGTCGACACAAGGAGCTGTGTCGACACTCAATGAAGAAAAGTGCAGTGAAGCTGTGTCGACACTTAGCAGTTGTGTCGACACCCTGAAGAACTGTGTCTACATCAGAAAGTGTCGACACTTGGAGGCTGTGTCGACACTCAGCAAAAGTCAGCAGAGACTAAGTACAAGTGTCGACACCCAGAATAATGTGTTGACACACAGCAAATGAGTCAACACTTGAAGTAAGTGTCGACACCCAGAACAATGTGTCGACACTCAGCTGAAGACTCAACACTTGAAGAAAGTGTCGACACAAGGAGCTGTGTCGACACTTAGCAAAGTTCAAAAATATTCTAAGTACAAGTGTCGACACTAAGGAGATGTGTCGACACTCAGCCAGAATCTCAATAGAAGAAGAATGTGTCGACACATGTAGTAGTGTCGACACTCAGCAAGTATCAACACTGAAGGCTTGTGTCGACACCAAGAGGAAGTGTCGACACTTAACAGATTCAACACATGAAGATGTGTCGACACAAAGGATATGTGTCGACACTTACAAGAAGTCAACAAAGTGCTGAAGAACAAAGTGTTGTGTCGACACTTAATATCAGTGTCGACACATAAATAAGAAGCAGTGTCGAGATATAAAATCTACAACACAAGGAGTTGTGTCGACACCTTGTAGACTAGTGTTGACACTTAGACAACTTGTGTCGACACTTAGTCTATAAGTGTCGACACTTGAAGACAGACAGTCTCGACACTTTCAGACAGTTACAGAATTTTCAAGAACTGACTGGATGACTTGACAGCTGTCATTCCAGCCGGTCTACTGCACCTGTCAGAGTTGTCAGAAATCTGTTATGGACCGGACCAGCCGGTTACCATGAAGAAGGCCTATAAATAGGCTTATACAGTCTACAGAAACTGTTGTTGAAGTTGTTCAAGTAATTAAAAGAAGATCTAGCTATCAAGTCAAGATCTAAGAAGTTGGAGAGAGAGAGAGCTCCATCCAAGAAATCAGCCATTGGAACCAGGCTGAGAAGAAGGGTTCAGATTTATTCTGAATCTTAAGTAGCAGAGATCAAGGATCAACTGCAGAAGGGGTCAATCTTATTGAGTTCTACATTCAAGAAGTTTTGAAGAAAGACAAGTCAGATTGATTTCAGCTGAGTTCTTCCAAGAACTCATCAAGAAACTCACAACTCTTCTCTCTTATCTCTGAGTTGCTGAGTTAACATTATTGTATTCATATTTTCTTGTAGGATCCTTAGGGATCTGAGTCTTGTAAGCCTGTAATTATAAAGGCTGAGTGTAGGGCTTGAGTGCCTGAGTGTTGGAGATTGAAATCTCTGAGTGTAGGCCTTTTATGGCTGAGTGTAGGCCTTGGTGGCTAAGTGTAGGCCTTGGTGGCTGAGTGTAGGCTTTGTGAAGAAGCTGAGTTGTAGGGCATTGGGCCTGAGGTGTAGGAACCTGTTTTGGGTTCTGAGATAGTGGAGAAGTTGGGCCGAATCTAGTACACTGCTAGATAGGCGAAGGGGGAAAGTGGATGTACCCAAACCTTGGGGAACCACTATAAAATAGTGTGTCTACTGTGTGTTGTGATATTCTGTGATTGCTGTGTGATTGCTGTGTACAAATAGATATAACTTTGAGATAAAATCTGATTGCTGTCTTAAAAAGTTAAAAAGATTCAAGTCACCTATTCACCCCCCCCCCCCCTCTAGGTGTTTAGGTACAATATCTTTCAAGTGGTATCAGAGCCAGGTTACTCAAAAAAGGACATAACTGTCTGAGTAGATCCTGTTGGCAGATTCAGTGTAAGTCAAATTACAGAATCAAGAAAGTCAAGAACCATGGGTTCCACTGAGAATCACAAGGAATTGGGATCCATGAAGCTACCCATATGTAGAAAAGAGATCTTTGGTATCTGGAAGGAAAGGGTGAGACTTTTTATGGAAGCCTCAGACCCTAGGATTTATATCACAGTAAAAGAAGGGTCATATGTGCCCATGAAGGTGTCAGTCTTAGATGCAAATCAGAGAACACCTAAGGATTTCTCTGAAATGACAAAGGATGAAATTGTTCTAGCCACTATGGATAAGAGGGCTCAGAACATCATAGTGAGTGTCATAGATGATGCAACTTTTCAGAATTTGATATATTGTAAGATAGCTAAAGAGATGTGGGATACTCTTATTGTGTATATGGAGGGTTCTGAAGAAGTAAGGCAAGACAGAAAATTCTTGTTAAACCAAGAATATGAAAGTTTTAGACAAGGTAAGGCTGATAGCATAACTGAGTGCTATAAGAAGTTCTACAGGATTGTGAATGAGCTCATGTCCTATGGCAGAGAGTTCAATAATTATGAACTCAATGATAAGTTTCTTAGATCCCTAACAAAAGATTGGGACACCAAGATCTGTGCCATTAGGGAAATGACAAAGTTGGCAGAAATTCCTCCACCAACACTGTTTGGCAAACTGCTGTCCTATGAAATGCAGTTAATGGTGAGCAAAGAAGAGGAGAAATCTACAAGAAATGAACATAAAGAAAGGACAGTGGCCTTCAAAACAGAAGCCCCCAGAAAGTACAGAAGTAAGTCACCTACTCCACCTCCAACAGCAGCTGAAACTGAGTCAGATGAGTCAGCCAGCAGAAAATCTGAAAGCAGTGAAAGTGATGAGGACTTTGCTGCCTTCACAAGACATTTTCAAAAGTTTTTAAAGAAAAAACAGTGGAGGACAAGGCCATCTACTTCACAGGGTAAAGAAGACTTTTATCAGAATAAAAAGTTTTCAAAGAAAGACAGGAAAAAGTCCAAGTCTAGCAAAGCAACACAATCAAAAATTGTATGCTATTGCTGTAATAGACAAGGACATGTCATTGCAGACTGTCCATAGTAGAGAAAGGAGTCTAGTGACAAGAAAAAGACTCAATACAAGGACAATAAGGAAAAGTCTTTTGTTGCCAAAAAGGACAAGAGCCTGTCAGATTTATCTTCATCAGAAACTGAGTCTGATGCTGAGGCATATATAGGACTGTTTGCTGAGGAAGAAGAAGAAGAGTTCATTCAGATCATGAACTCTATATATGAACAAGAAAACAGTCAGTGTCAAGGGCTAATGGCATTGACAGAAAGTGACAAAATCCTGGAGCAGCCAGGACCTAGTAAGGTACAACATTGTTCTTTTAGTTTAATTTCTTGTGCCAGTACAGAATCAGATTCATCATCATCAAGTGATGAGAGTGCATCTGAGTCTGAAGAGGATATTCATCAGTTGATAGATGAATATAAAGTTCTGTTGCAAGCTTATAAGAAGAGCAAGTCCCTAGCCAAAAGTCAGGCAAAGGAAATTGCTAATCTCAAAGCTGCTGCAACTAATTTTGAGAAGTTATTTGATCAAAAGCTTAATGAGATAGCCAGACTGAAACACATAACTGTGATTCAGATGGGAACTATATCATTTAAGAATGATCAAATCAAGAGTCTGGAGATTAATCTTCAGAAGGAGAAAGACTTAGTTGCTAGGTTTTCTAAACCTAAGTCAGTTCTACCCTTAATTGATGAATTTGTTCATCACAAAGGTAAAGCTGGACTGGGATTTACTAGACCTGCAAGGACTGTTCAGTCCAAGTCCAAGTCCAAGGGCAAAGCCCCAACTCTCAACAAGTCAGCTGTAGATAAAACAGCAAAGACAGTACCTAAGCAAAGGTACAATAAGTTTGAGTGTTGGTGCTGTGGCAAGGTAGGCCACTTTGCAATGGACTGTTGGCACAATGCTAGTGTCAAAGTGAGTAGCAAACTGCCTGTTGGAAAACCTGCAGGTAGCTTTGTCAGGATGCAAACTAACCAGTACCAAGGACCCAAGAATTCTTTGGGTTCTAAGGTTCACTAATCTGTTTTGCAGGTAAGTCCAAGTGGCCATGCCCCTATATGGTACTTGGACAGTGGATGTTCCAGACACATGACTGGAACAAGGGGTTTACTGAAGGACTACACACCTATAAAGGATGGTCCAAAGGTCACCTTTGGTGGTTCTGAAAAAGGGATCATCAAGGGTTTTGGTAACATTTCTAACTCCTATATTACAATTACTCAAGTAGCCTATGTTAAAGGTTTGAAACATAACCTTATTAGCATAAGTCAATTGAGTGATGTAGGATATGACATCTCATTTGTGAAAGATGGTTGTCATATCAGGAGGTCAAATGATCAAGAGATCATTTTGACTGGTTATAGAAAAAGGAATGTCTACTGCCTAGACATTATGATTGAGAACAATGGTTCTCCAGTATGTCTTGTAGCTGATGAGACAGTCTCTCATTGTGTCAAATGGCACAAGAGGCTAGCCCATCTAAACTACAAGACAATTGGCAAACTCTTTAGTAAAGAGTTAGTGAGGAATGGTCCTCAAGTTAAGTGTATTAAAGATGGTATTTACTCAGCTTGTCAAAAGGGCAAGCAGACTAGATCCACCTTTAGAAGCATTGAAAACAAAGATGCTGTGAGGTGCTTATACCTCTTGCATATGGATCTCTTTGGTCCAATGCCAGTTCACAGCCTAGGTAGGAAGGTCTATACCTTTGTAGTTGTAGATGACTACTCAAGGTTTTCCTGGGTGTTCTTCCTAAGACAGAAATCTGAAACACCTAGTATCTTCTATAGCTTTGTCAAGCAAATTCAGAATAAACTAGACAGTACAGTGGTCAAGATTAGAAGTGACCATGGTACTGAATTTCAGTCTGATAGCATGACAAAACTATGTGAAGACTTTGGGATATTTCAAGAGTTTTCTTCACCAAGAACACCTCAGCAAAATGGCATTGCTGAGAGAAAGAATAGAACCTTGATTGAGGCTGGTAGGACCCTATTAAGTGATACATCACTACCAGAATATTTCTGGGCTGAAGCAGTCAATACTGCATGCCATGTTATTAATAGGGCTACCATAACTAAAAGCCTCAACAAGACCCCCTATGAGGTTGTGAAAGGTAAGAAACCAAACCTATCCTACTTCAGGATCTTTGGTTGTAAGTGTTTTATACTTAACAATGGAAAGTCTTACTTGACTAAGTTTGCTGCCAAGTCCCAAGAGGGAATTTTTGTTGGGTACAGCAATAACAGTAAGGCTTATAGAGTCTACAACTTGTCTACACAAGTTGTAGAAGAGTCTGTACATGTAGTATTTGATGAAACTAGACTTATTAACAATGAGTTGTCTAGTAGTATGTGCAGCCCCACAGGTATAACAAAGAAGATGGACAAGCTCACAATAGAAGAAGAACCTACTGCAAGACAGCATGTAGAAGACAGTGGCTGTTGTCCAGGGGGAGTACTACATGTACCTAATGCAGATGAAGTACAAGGTGTACAGCAAGATGAAGAAGTTGAAGAAGTTCAACCTGAAGTCAGGATGCCTCCAGCCAATAGGCATCTTAGAGATCATCCAGCTGAACAAATCATTGGTGATCCAAGATAAGGGGTACAAACAAGGAGCAAAAATCTGAATGCAGCAATCTACTCCAGTTTTCTATCCCAAGTAGTGCCAAAGAAGTTTGAAGAAGCCATCCTAGACCCTCATTGGATTGAGGTAATGCAAGAAGAGCTCAATCAGTTCAAGAGATGCAAGGTCTGGGAGCTTGTTCCTAAACCAAAAGACCACAATATAATTGGAACCAAGTGGATCTTTAGGAATAAGATGAATGAACATGGAGTCATCATTAAGAACAAAGCAAGATTGGTTGCTAAAGGATATATGCAGGAAGAAGGTATTGACTTTGATCAAACCTTTGCTCCAGTAGCCAGACTGGAAGCCATAAGAATGTTCCTGGCCTATGCAACTTTTCAAGGATTCAAAGTTTACCAAATGGATGTCAAGTCAGCATTTCTGAATGGTAATCTTAAAGAGGAAGTCTATGTGGAACGGCCATCAGGTTTTGTTGATTCAACTCTACCTAATCATGTCTATAGACTTAGGAAAGCATTATATGGGTTAAAGCAAGCCCCTAGGGCTTGGTATGAAACCCTGTCTAGTTTTCTCATTGAGAATAAGTTCACAAGGGGGAAAATAGACAAGACTCTATTCCTTAGGGAATCTAGAGGCAAAGTAACACTAGTCCAAATATATGTAGATGACATTATATTTGGGTCTATTGAAAGTAGCCTTTGCAAAAAGTTTGCAAAACTAATGCAAGGTCAATTTGAGATGAGTAGTATGGGAGAGCTAAAGTTCTTCTTGGGTCTCCAAGTAAGACAGACTGAGAATGGATTATCCATATGCCAGTCCAAGTTCACCCTAGAACTCATAAGGAAGTATGGTATGGATTCATCCAGTACCATGAAGACTCCTATGGGGTCAAGTATGTCTCTTAGCAAGGATGATGCAGGGAAACCTGTAGATGAGTCTTTGTATAGAGGGATAGTTGGCTCCCTATTATATCTGACTGCAAGTAGACCAGATATCATGTATGCTACATGTGTCTGTGCAAGGTATCAAGCATGCCCTAAGGAGTCTCATTTGACTGCAGTCAAAAGGATATTGAGATATCTAAAGGGCACTCCTTATCTAGGCCTCTGGTACCCTAGGAATGGGGATTTTGAACTAACAGGTTATTCAGATGCAGACTTTGCAGGATGCAAAGAAGACAGAAAAAGCACAACTGGAACCTGTCAATTCCTAGGTGGAAGACTGATTTCATGGAGTAGCAAAAAGCAAACAAGTGTGGCTATCTCCACTGCAGAGTCAGAATATGTGGCTGCTGGAAGTTACTGTGCTCAACTTCTATGGATACAACATCAGCTTAAGGACTATGGAATTCAGGTAAGTAGAACTCCACTCTTTTGTGATTCTACAAGTGCTATATCAATTGCACATAACCCTGTTTCTCATAGTAGAACTAAACATATTGAGATTAAATATCATTTTCTTAGGGAGCATGTAGAGAAAGAAGATATTTTACTAGAATATGTTAAAACAGATAATCAACTAGCTGATATGTATACTAAGCCCCTAGAAGAAACTAAGTTCAATAGGTTTAAAATTGAACTAGAAATGATAAACTTAGAGTAAGTTTATAGAATTGGAATTGGCTAAGTCAAAAGGTGTCGACACACAGAGATCTCTGTGTCGACACAGAAAATTGGTGTCGACACTTCAGTGAAAAGGTGTCGACACATCTAGGAAGTTGGTATCGACACTTCAGAGAATTAGTGTCGACACATGACAAGTAGGTGTCGACACATCCAAGGTGGTGTCGACACTTAGGTTTTACTCAGAATTGTCTAAGTAAAGTCTCGACTAAATGTCGAGTTCAGTGGTGTCGACACATAAACAAGTGTCGACACATATAATCTGTTGACTAAACTTGTGTCGACACATAAGTGTTGAGACATTATAAGTCAGTGTAGACACTTATCGACAGTGTCGACACAATTTAAGTTTGCCGCCCGCCTTTTCATCTTCAAACCTAGAAAGGTATAAATAGGATTTTTCCTTAGTTTGTCGACACGCTTTCAAAAGTTTCGAGACCAAACTTGTGTGTCGACACCTCTCTTCTCTCAGTTCAAATTCTTCAAACCCTAATGGCGACAAAGCTTGAGGAGAACGTCAACGAAGGGTATGAACTGGTGCGCGACGCGTTTGGTGATGCAGACCCAGAAATCAAGAACGTGATATCCCTAGTTGCAGACTCTGGGTTGGAATTTCTTATTTCTGAACCCACAAAGATCTGAAAGAAGGAAGTACTGGAATTCCTTAATGGAGCAACCCTAGACGACACTGGATTCAAGATCAAGTCCAGGGTCCATGGTGAAAAGGTGAAGGTGTCACCTAAAAGTTTGAGGAAAGTACTACAGTTACCAAGAACTAAGGAAGAAGATGAAGTTACTGCTTCAAAGACCAGAGAAGCTCTAACTTGGTGTGGACTAGATTTTAAAATGAAAATTGGATCTGTTTTCAATAGAAAAGGCATGAACAGCCAAGGGAAATTCATGTCAGAAATTGTTGGCAAAGTGATTTTAAGCAAACCTGGAGGGCATGATAGGGTATCTGCCCATATGTTTAGCATTATGACCAGGATAATCTTCAATCTAAAAACTGACTGGTCTGTAGTGATCTTTGAGAAGATCAAGGAAAGCCTAAAGAAGCCCAACTTGGGTAGGATCTTAAGTCTATACCTTGCTGGTATTATACCAGAAGTTATGGGTCAAACTGCTGGAAGTAAAATCAACCACATGAGGAAAATGGACATGAGGATATTCTCCAGGTGGGACAGGGTTTTGACTAAGGAGATGCCAACCCCTGAGAAGATCACTCCTGAGAAAGCAACACCTCTAAAGAAGAAGAAGAAGTCTGCCCCAGTGGCTCAGGATCCAACTAGCAGCTCTGATAGTGAAGAGCAAGTTGTTTTCCCACCTGATGAGAATGAAGAAGAGACTGTTGAGAAGACTCCAGCTCAACAAGTAGTTGCTGAAAGGCAGGGGGAGCTATCACCAGCTAGCCCCTTACACCATGATCAAGTCCAGGGGGATCCACTAGTAGTGGAAGAGCCATCTCCTCTTGAGAGTGAGCAAGCAACCAACATCATCCTTGAGGTAATCACTGAGCTTAACGCTTCAGATTTCCTTAAAGTGGATACTGTTTTATCTGATCCATTAGTTTATATTAATCAGCAAACTCAGCTGGATAGCCAACTCCCAGATGTTGTCATGGAAGACACATCTGTTGAAGTTCTAGTTGTATCTGATCCAGTGGTCGATGAGCCCAGAGTTTCTCCAGCTCATTCTCCATAAGAATTTACAATGGAAGCTTTATTTCTAAATTTGGATCAACAAGACTTTGTCAAGGACAATGTTGCTGCTGAGGGAGAGAATGCTCCAGTTGAGGGGGAGCAAATGCCAATTCTTGAAGAACCTGCAAGGCAAGAGCCTGAGAAACAACCAGCTGTTGAGGAGCTACCTAAGGAGAGGGTAGACATAACCAGCACATCTGCTTCTGAAGATGAGGAGACTAAAAGGGCTAAGAAAAAGAAATTTCAAGTATTCAAAAGAAGGAGCCAGAGTTATAAGAAGGCATTACAAACTGTTGCTCCACAGCCTATATAACAGCCAGCACCAACTGTTGATTATAGTACTCTAATGGTTGCAATGCAGATTAAGCTTGATGAGCACAGGCAGGCCATTGAGAAGTATGTGGATGAAGGGCAGAAATCATTGCAGTTTGATTTGGCCCAGGATATAAAGTCTATAAGATTTGAAATGAATCTTAATAAGAAGGAGATGACAGACTGCTTTCACAAGGGAGGAAATGCAGTGGTGTACTTGGCTACACATCAGGAGAAGATTAAAGCTCAAGTAGATGACATAGCACTGAAGCAGGGGTATGTTCTAGAGAACCAAATCAGAATGAATGACAATTTGACAGCATCTCACAATGCTATTGTCACAGAGATGAAGAACATTGCTGCTGGCCTGCCAACTTCTACTGCTACTGCTAAAGCAGAATTTGACAAAGTATTCCAAGAAGAAATAACTGCTGTTAAGACTGCCATCCAAGACTCACAGAAGATCATAACTGACAAACTTCAAAGGTTGAAACCTTATTTTAAAGATGGAGTCAATTATTTGGATAACCAGGTTAGATTTCAAAAAGATGATGTGAGAGATCACATCGAAAGAGAAGTCATAAAGGGGGAGAGAGTGTTAGTCAAGGCCAGCTCTGATCATGCTAAGTGGATATCTAATTCTATCAGAGCAACTCTTGGTTATCCTCCTCTTTGTGATGATGATAATGTGGCAGAATCTGGAATACATCCTGCATATCTTGGAGGTGAGCAACCTGAAGTAGCTCATGTTATCTATCCTCCACCAGATTTTGACATGATACATGCTGATATACAGTCCATGTATAGCCCACCTGGGGGCAAGGACAATGTCATTATAGAGAAAGTTGTTCAGCCAATATCTGAAGCTATGCAAGAAGCACTGCAGAAAGAAGAAGAAACTAGATTGTCTAAGAAAAGGTTCAGGGAACAAGCTGAACAAAGACCAGACTTTGAGCAGTGGAGCCCTACTTCAAGAAATATTATCTTAACTGCCTGGAAAGCTGCAAAAGATAATATACAAGACAGAAATAAATGGTTTTCTGAACTTGAATGGAGGAAACATGAGACAAGGCAGGAGGCTATAGTACAATACAGAAGAAAGACCAAGATGGGAAAGCTACCTCCTACTGCTCAGGAGCCTAGCAAGTACTTTCCCAAGCCTTATCATTATTTTGAAAGGCAAAAGATTAAGGCTGAGGAACTTAAGAAGAAGGAGCTGAAAGGGAAGAAGCCTGCTGAAACTGAAGATGCTGAAGCCCCTGTGCAAGCAAGGATAAAATCTGGAAAAGGGATAGTGATCAAAGATGCTGATCAAGAATAGCATAGAAATTTTCTTAAGTTTACTATATAATCTTTTGATGTAAAGCATTCTGTAAACTTCAGAATTATAAATATGACAAGCTATTAGAACAATGTCTGTGTGATAAATTTGCTATGTGATGAATTTATTTCATAATTGTTCTGAGATGCTATCTATGTGCACATGTTTGTTTAATACATGTTTATGTTTGCCCTGTTATATATTCATGATATACATCATGTTATAGTTTTATTCTGTATGGTGTATATCATTGACTAAGGGTTATGACTTCTCCAAATAGGGGGAGATTGTTGGGTACATTGGTCTAAATGTACCTGATTTGAAGAAACCTCACCCAACTCAATGATATACATCAAAATGTATTTGATGTAGTTTGAGTTTACTTGTGCAGGTTAAGTATTTGCAGAAAAGAAGGAAAAGTTTCTAAGTCCATGTGTCGACACCCAGAGGGAAAGTGTCGACACTTAAGAAGACTTGTGTCGACACCCAGGCAAGCAGTGTCGACACTTGGAGTCATTGTGTCGACACCAAGGATGCAGAGTCGACACCAGACAGAAAGTGTCGACACAAGGAGCTGTGTCGACACTCAATGAAGAAAAGTGCAGTGAAGCTGTGTCGACACATAGCAGTTGTGTCGACACTTAGCAGTTGTGTCGACACCTTGAAGAACTGTGTCTACATCAGAAAGTGTCGACACTTGGAGGCTGTTGAAAGATATGGTACCTAAACACCTAGAGGGGGGGTGAATAGGTGACCTAAACCTTTTTAAGACTTTGTTGGCAGCACAACAGTTATTTTACAGAATTCTACAGCTAACAGCAATTACAGAATATAAACAGTTAATCCACAGCACAGCACAGCACAGCAGACACACTAATTTATAGTGGTTCCCCAATCTTTGGGTACATCCACTGTCCCCCTTCGCCTATCTAGCAGTGTACTAGATTCGGCCAACCTTCTCCACTATCTCAGAACCCAACAAGGTTCCTACACCTCAGGCCCAAAGCCTTACACTCAGCCACCAAGGCCTACACTCAGCCAATTAAGGCCTACACTCAGAGTTCTTCAACTCCTACACTCAGGCAACCAAGCCCTACCCTCAGCCTTTATAATATAGGCTTACAATTCTCTCAGATCCAATGGATCCTACAAGTTAAAATAGAAAATACAATAGCTAACTCTACAACTCAGAAAATAAGAGAGGAGTTGAGAGTTTCTTGAAGAGTTCTTGGAAGAACTTAGCTAGATCCAAACTGACTTAGCTTCCTTCAAAGCTTCTTGAGTTAGAACTGAATTAGTCTGAATCTTCTGCAGTTGATCCTTGACCTCTGCTTCTTGAGATCCAGATGATTCTGAATCTTTCTTATCAGCCTTAGTTCCAAAGACTGAATACTTGATTGGAGCGCTCTCTCTCCAACTCCTTAGATCTGCAGTTAGACTGTCAGATCTTCTTGTGTTGATCCTCTGTGCATCACTTTTCTGATTACTTGAAGAATCTGATCAACCACTTTAAGTATTCTTCACAACTACTTGTAACCAACAACAATCAATCACACACACACTTTCTGTAAATAATGGGTGCCTATTTATAGGCTTCCTTCATGGTAACCGGCTGATCCGGTTCATAACAGACTTCTGATTTCTCTGACAGTTGCTGTAGACCGGCTGGATCGGCAGCTGTCATGTCAACCAGTCACTTCTTGAAATTCTCTAACTGTCAGATAGTGTCGAGACTTTCTGTTCTTAAGTGTCGACACTTATAGACTAAGTGTCGACACATGTTGTGTAAGTGTCGACACAAGTCTACAAGGTGTCGACACAATTCCTTGTATGTCTCGACACAGATTCTTCTGCATGTGTCGACACTGAAATTGAGTGTCGACACAAGTACTTGTTCTTCATTCTTTAACTGTATTCTTCTAAGTGTCGACACAACTCCTTTGTGTCGACACAACTTTATGTGTTGAAACTGTCAAGTGTCGACACTGCTTCTTGGTGTCGACACAAGTCTTCACTTTTGTTTCTTCAGCTGAGTGTCGACACATTCCCTTAGTGTCGACACTTGTACTTAGAATATTTTATAAACTTCTCTGTTCTTTGCAAGTGTCGACACAGCTCCTTGTGTCGACACTTCTTCTTCAAGTGTAGAGTCTTTAGCTAAGTGTCGACACATTGTGCTGAGTGTCGACACTTACTTCAAGTGTTGACTCTTCTGGTTGTGTGTCGACACATTGTGCTGAGTGTCGACACATTCCTCAAATGCTGACTCTTCTGCATAGTGTCGACACATTGTGTTGAGTGTCGACACTTGTACTTAGACTCTGCAGACTTTTGCTGAGTGTCGACACATCTCCAAGTGTCGACACTTTCTGGTGTAGACTTAGCTCTTCTAGGTGTCGACACTTCTGCTAAGTGTCGACACTGCTTTTCTGCATACTTCTTCACTGAGTGTCGACACAGCTCCAAGTGTCGACACTTTCTGTCTGGTGTCGACTCTTCATCCCAGGTGTCGACACAATGACTCCAAGTGTCGACACTGCTTGTCTGGGTGTCGACACAAGCTTTCTCAAGTGTCGACACTTTCCCTCTGGGTGTCGACACATGGACTTAGAAACTTTTAGCTTCAGTCTAGTGAATACCTAACCTGCACAAGTAACTCAAACACACATCAAATACATTATGATGTATATCATTGAGTTAGGTGAGGCTTCTTCAAATCAGGTACATTTGACCAATGTACCCAACAATCTCCCCCTATTTGGAGAAGTCATAACCCTTAGTCAATGAAATACATCACTCATAATTAAAAATTAGAGAATGATGTAAAGCAGATTATATATCAACAGGGTATACTTAAACATGTAATAAAGCACACATGTATACTCATTCAGCATTACAGAACAAATAAGAAACAGATATATTTCAGAACAATCATAATATATTTATCATATATTGTTCTAACATAGTTCCTTATACATTTTCAATGTTGTACAAAAATGTTTTTATTTAAAAGTTTACAACAAGCTTCAAGTTAAATTCCTAATCTATTTTGATCAGGTTCTTTGATAACTATTCCCTTTCCAGCTTTAACTTGAGCTTTGACAGCAGCAGTAGTAGCAGGCTCAGCATCAGCAGGCTTCTTGCCTTTGGAGTCCTTCTTCTGTAGTTCTTCAGCCTTGATTTTTTGTCTCTCAAAATAATGATAGGGCTTAGGAAAGTACTTGCTAGGCTCCACAGCTGTAGGAGCTAGCTTTCCCATCTTAGCCTTCCTTCTATACTGGACAATGGCTTCCTGCCTGATCTCATGCTTCCTCCATTCTGCTTCTGAGAACCATTTATTCCTTTCATGAGCATTGTCCTTGGCTGCTTTCCAGGCTGTGAGAATGATGTTCCTAGAAGTAGGGCTCCATTGTTCAAAATCTGGTTTTTGCTCAGCAAGTTCCCTGAACTTCTTCTTTGACAGCCTTGTCTCTTCTTCTTTGTCCATAGCCTCTTGCATAGCTGCTGTAATAGGTTGAACAACCTTTTCTAAATGGACATTGTCCTTGCCCCCAGATGGGCTATACATAGTGCTCACCTCTGCATGAATCATTTCAAAATCGGGAGGTGGATAAATGACTTGAGCTACTTCTTGTGGCTCACCTCCAAAATAGGCAGGGTTCAGTCCAGATTCAGCAACTTCATTATCATCACACAGGGGAGGATATCCAAGTGTAGCCCTGATGGAATTTGATATCCATTTTGCATGTTCAGAACTGGCTTTGACTAACACCCTCTCCCCCTTTATGACTTCTTGTTCAACATGATCTCTTACATCATCTTTTTGGAATCTGATCTGACTGTCCAAATACCTTATGTCATCCTTAAAGAAAGGTCTAAGCTTTGTAAGCTGTTCAGAAATGACCTGTGAATCTTTAATTGCAGTCTTTACAGCAGCAATTTCTTCCTGAAATACTTTATCAAATTCAGCCTTGGCAGCAGCAGAGGAGGTTGAAGGTTCATCAGACTTATTCTTTAGTTCAGTGACTATTGCATTGTGGGATGCAGTCAAATTATCATTCATCCTCAATTGATTTTCCAGCACATATCCCTGCTTCAATGCTATATCATCTACTTTGTCTTTGATCTGTTCTTGATGTTTAGCCAGGAATACCACTGCATTTCCACCCTTGTGGAAGCAATCATTCATTTCCTTCTTATTCAGGTTCATCTCAAACCTGATTGACTTGATATCTTGAGCTAAATCAAACTATAAAGACTTGTGGCCTTCATCAATATATTTCTCTATAGCCCTCCTTTGCTCATCCAGCTTAACTTGCATTGCTACCATTAAGCTGCTGTAATCTGTTGATGGAGCTTGTTGGACTAGGGAGTGTTGAGCAACAGTTTGTAGAGCTTTCTTATAGCTCTGGCTCCTTCTTTTGAAAACAAAGAATTGCTTCTTTTTAGCTTGTGCAGCCTCATCTTCCTCAGATTCTGAAGTACTGGCAATATCAACCCTGTCCTTAGGGCTTGATGGGTTTTCAGCTTGCACATCTAGTGCCTTCTCAGTGTCTAGCCCTATAGGCTCATCCTGAACTTCCAAGTTCTCCCCCTCAGCAGCAGCATTCTTGTCCATATCATAATCCTCTTGATTTAGATTCAGAAATAGATCTTCCATTGTATATTTTGGGGGTGACTGAGCAGGAGATGTACTGGGTACATTAACTACAGCAGATGTGTCTTGGAGAACAACATCTGGTGCTTGGTTTGCTTGCTGAGTTTGCTGATGAATATCAGACAAATCAGAATCTATTATAGAAAAATCTAAAATATTGAGGTCAGAAAGTACCTCTTGGATAATTATTGTAGCTTGCTCACTTTCCAGTGTAGATGGTTCTTCTACACTTGGAAGCTCCCCCTGGCTTAGATCCCTAGGGATGGGACTAGTGTGAGGCAGCTCCCCCTGAGTCTCAGCCACATCTTTAGCAGCAGGGGTCTTTTCTACTATCTCCTCCTCTTGATCATCAGGTGTGAACACCACCTGTTCTTCACTTCCAGAACTGCTTGAGGACACTTGGGCCACAACAGCAGTTTTTCTCTTCTTCCTTGGAGGGGAATCCTTCTTAGAAACTGGCTTCTCTGGAGTAGGAACTTCCTTAGACAGTACTCTTTCCCATCTTGAAAGTATTCTCATATCCATCCTCCTCATATGATTGATTTTAGCTCCAGCAGCATTGCTCATGACCTCTGGTATTGTACCAGCCAGGTAGAGACTTAGTATCCTGCCCAGATTGGGCTTCTTCAGACTTTCCTTTACTTTCTCAAACACAACCATGGACCAGTCTGTTTTGAGATTGAAAATGATTCTAGTCATAACACTGAACATGGAGGCTGACACCCTGTCATGCCCTCCAGTCTTGCTGAGGAGTACTTTGCCCACAATTTCTGACAGAAACTTTCCTTGAGTATTCATTCCTCTCCTGTGAATACTGATCCTATCTTTAGCTTAGGATCTAGTCCACACCAGGTAAGTGCTTCCCTGGTCTTAGATGTTGTTACTTCCTCTTCTTCCTGAACTTTAGGTAGCTGAAGTACCTTTCTCAGAGACTTGGGTGAAATCTTGACCTTGGTGTCATGCACCCTTGACTTGATTCTGTAGCCTGAGTCATCTACAGACGCTCCAGTAAGAAATTCTATAACTTCCTTCTTCCATATCTTGGTTGGTTCTGAAAACAAGAACTCCAATCCTGAATGGTGACTAGGGTTATCACCGATTTGATTTCTTGATCACTGTCGTCGAATGCGCCACGCACCAGTTCATAGCCTTCGTTAACGTTCTCTTCCAGCTTGGGAGCCATTAGGGTTTGGAGAATTAGTCTTTAGAGAAGAGAAATGTCGACACAAGAGTTTTGGTCTCGAAACTTTTGAAAGCGTGTCGACAAACAAAGACAGAACCCTATTTATACCTTTCTTGTTTGAAGACGAACAGGCGGGATGGATTTCTAAAGATGTGTCGACACTGTTAATAAGTGTCGACACAGACTTATAATATCTCGACACTCATGTGTCGACACAAGTGTGAGTCAACAGATTTTATGTGTCGACACTTGGTTAAGTGTCGACACCACACTACTCGACATGTAGTCGAGACTTTACTTAGAAAATTCTGAGTAAAACTTAAGTGTCGACACCTTATTGGATGTGTCGACACCTACTCGACATGTGTCGACACTAACATTCTGAAGTGTCGACACCAGCTTCCTAGATGTGTCGACACCATTTTCCTGAAGTGTCGACACTTACTATTCTGTGTCGACATAGACTTGTCTATGTGTCGACACCTTTTTACTTAGCCAATTTTTAGTTCTGTAAACTTAGTCTAAGTTTATCATACCTAGTTCAATTTTGAACCTATTGAACTTAGCTTCTTCTAAGGGCTTAGTAAACATATCTGCTATTTGATTATCAGTTTTAACATATTCAAGTGCAATATCATTTCTTTCTACATGTTCCCTAAGAAAGTGATATTTAATCTCAATATGTTTATTTCTACTATGTGATACAGGATTGTTAGCTATTGAAATAGCACTAGTAGAATCACAGTAAAGTGGAGTTCTACTTACCTGAAATCCATAGTCTTCTAACTGATGTTGAATCCACAGAAGTTGAGCACAGCAACTTCCTGCAGCTACATATTCTGACTCAGCTGTGGAGATAGCCACACTAGTTTGCTTCTTACTGCTCCATGAAATGAGTCTTCCACCTAGGAATTGACAGGATCCAGTAGTGCTCTTTCTATCTTCTTTGCATCCTGCAAAGTCTGCATCTGAATAGCCTGTTAGATCAAAATCTCCATTCCTAGGGTACTAGAGGCCTAGATAAGGTGTGCCCTTTAGATATCTCAAGATTCTCTTGACTGCAGTCAAGTGAGACTCTTTAGGGCAGGCTTGATACCTGGCACAAACACATGTAGCATACATAATGTCAGGCCTACTTGCAGTCAAGTATAGTAGGGAGCCAACTATCCCTCTATACAAGGTTTCATCTACAGGTTTCCCTGCATCATCCTTGCTTAGAGACATACTTGACCCCATAGGAGTCTTCATGGTACTGGATGAATCCATACCATACTTCCTTATGAGTTCTAGGGTGAACTTGGACTGACATATGGATAGACCACTTCCAGTCTGTTTAACTTGGAGACCCAAGAAAAACTTCAGTTCTCCCATACTACTCATCTCAAATTGACTTTGCATAAGCCTTGCAAACTTTTTGCAAAGGCTACTTTCAGTAGACCCAAATATAATGTCATCTACATATATTTGGACAAGTATGACTTTGCCTCTAGATTCCCTAAGGAATAGAGTCTTATCTATTTTCCCCCTTGAGAATTTGTTCTCAATGAGGAAACTAGATAGGGTTTCATACCAAGCTCTAGGTGCTTGTTTTAACCCATATAATGCTTTCCTAAGTCTATACACATAATGTGGAAGAGTAGGATCAACAAAACCTGAAGGCTGCTCCACATATACTTCTTCCTTTAGATTACCATTTAGGAATGCTGACTTCACATCCATTTGGTATACCTTGAATCCTTGATAAGTTGCATAGGCCAGAACATCCTTATGGCCTCCAGTCTGGCTACTGGGGCAAAGGTTTGATCAAAATCAATACCTTCTTCTTGCCTATATCCTTTTGCAACCAGTCTTGCTTTATTCTTTATGATGACCCCTTGTTCATCTAACTTATTTCTGTAGATCCACTTAGTTCCTATAACATTGTGGTCTTTAGGCTTTGGAACCAGCTCCCAAACTTTGCACCTTTTGAACTGATTAAGTTCTTCTTGCATAGCTTCAGTCCACTGTGGATCTTGTATAGCTTCTTCAAATTTCTTTGGTTCTATTTGAGACAGAAAACTTGAATATACTACAGCATTCTGATTTCTGCTCCTTGTCTGAACACCTTGTCTTGGATCTCCAATTATCAGCTCTACTGGATGATCTCTTAGATGGCTGTTGGCTGGAGGCATCCTTACTTCTGGTTGAACTTCTACAGCATCTTCATCATGCTGAGTTCCTTGTACTTCTTCAGCTCCTGGTACATGTAGTTCTCCCCCTGGACATAAGCCATCTTCTTCTACTTGTTGTCTTGCAGCAGGTACATCTTCTATGGCTAGCTTGTCCATCTTCTTAGTAAGACCTGTGGGGCTGCATACATTGCTAGACAACTCATTGTTAATTAGTTGTGTCTCATCAAAAACTACATGCACAGACTCCTCTACAACTTGTGTAGTCAAGTTGTAGACTCTATAAGCCTTACTATTATTGCTGTACCCAACAAACACTCCCTCTTGGGACTTGGCAGCAAACTTAGTTAAGTAAGACTTTCCATTGTTAAGTATGAAGCATTTGCAACCAAAAATCCTGAAATAGGATAGATTTGGTTTCCTGCCTTTCACAACTTCATAGGGGGTCTTGTTTAACCTTTTAGTGATGGTAGCCCTATTTATCACATGGCATGCAGTGTTAACTGCTTCAGCCCAGAAATACTCAGGCAGTGATGTATCACTAAGTAGGGTTCTACCAGCCTCTATCAAGGTCCTATTTTTCCTTTCAGCAATGCCATTTTGCTGAGGTGTTCTAGGTGAAGAGAATTCTTGAAATATCCCATAGTCTTCACACAGCTTTGTCATGCTTTCAGACTGAAACTCAGTACCATGGTCACTTCTAATTTTGACCATTGTACAGTTCAATTCATTCTGAATTTGCTTAACAAAACTATAGAAGACACTAGGTGTTTCAGATTTCTGCTTTAAGAAGAACACCCAGGAAAACCTTGAGTAGTCATCAACAACTACAAAGGTATAGACCTTCCTACCTAAGCTGTGAACTGGCATTGGACCAAATAGATCCATATGCAAAGGTATAAACACCTCACAGCATCTTTGTTGTCTAAGCTTCTAAAGGTGGATTTAGTCTGCTTGCCCTTTTGACAAGCTGAGCAAATGCCATCTTTAACACACTTAACTTGAGGACCATTCCTCACTAACTCTTTACTAAAGAGTTTGCTAATAGTCTTGTAGTTAAGATGGGCAAGCCTCTTGTGCCATTTGACACATTGAGAGACTGTCTCATCAGCTACAAGACACACAGGAGAACCATTGTTCTCAATCATAATGTCTAAGCAGTAGACATTCCTCTTTCTATATCCAGTCAAAATGATCTCTTGATCACTTGACCTCTTGATATGACAACCATTTTTAACAAATGAGATGTCATACCCTACATCACTTAACTGACTTATACTAATGAGGTTGTGTTTCAACCCTTTAACATAAGCCACTTGAGTAATGGTAACAAGGTTTGAAGAAATGTTACCAAACCCTTTGATGATTCCTTTTTCTGAACCACCAAAGGTCACCTTTGGACCATTTTTGATTGGAATGTAGTCCTTCAGTAGTCCCCTAGTTCCAGTCATGTGTCTGGAACATCCACTATCCAAGTACCATGTTGGGGTATGGCCACTTGGATTCACCTGCAAAACAAATTAATGAACCTTAGAACCCAAAGTAAACTTGGGTCCTTGGTGATTGTTAGTTTGCAATTTGACATAGCTACCTGCTGGCTTTCCACCAGGTAACTTGCTACTCAACTTGGCACTGGCATTGTGCCAACAATCCAAGGCAAAGTGGCCAACCTTGCCACAACACCAGCATTCAAACTTGTTGTACCTTTGCTTAGGTACAACCTTTGCTGTCTGGACTACAGCAGGCTTGTTGAATGTTGGGGCTTTGCCCTTGGACTTGGACTGATCCTGAACAGTCCTAGCTGGTTTAATAAAACCCAATCCAGCCTTTCCTTTATGATGAACAAATTCATCAATCAAGGGTAGCACTGATTTAGGTTTTGAAAACCTAGCAACTAGCTCTCTTTCCTTCTGGAGATTAATCTCTAGTAACTTAATTTGATCATTTTTATAAGTGATAGTTCCCATCTGAATCACAGTAATGTGTTTCAGCCTGGCTACCTCATTGAGCTTTTGATCAAATTCCTTCTCAAAGTCTGTTGCAGCTGCCTTTAGATCAGCAATTTCCTTTGCCTGACTTTTGGCAAGGGACTTGCTTTTCTTATAGGCTTGCAACAGTACTTTATATTCATCTAAGAGCTGATGAATATCTCCCTCAGATTCAGAAACACTTTCATCACTTGATGAAGATGAATCTGACTCTGAACTAGAACTGAAATCTGAACTTTGAGTTGGACTTTGTACCTGACTAGGTCCTGGCTGCTCCAGGATTTTGGTACTTTCAGTCAATGCCATCAGTCCTTGGCACTGACACTCTTCTTGTTCATGGATTGATTCCATGATCTGCATAAACTCCTCTTCTTCTTCAGCAAATAGCCCTATGTAGGCTTCAGCATCTGTCTCAGTGTCTGAAGAAGAAATGTCTGAAAGAGTCTTCTCATTCTTTGCAACAAAGGACTTCTCCTTCTTTCCTTTGAAGTGAGTCTTCTTTCTGTCACTGGATTCTTTTCTTCTCTCAGGACAATCTGCAATAACATGCCCCTGTCTATTGCAGCAGTAACATACTATCTTAGACCCAGTTGCCTTGCTAGTCTTTGTCTTTTTCTTGTCCTTCTTTGAAGGCTTCTTCTCCTGATACTGAACTTCTTTCCCTTTGGAAAATGAAGGTCTGGACCTCCACTGTTTCTTCTTCAGGAATTTCTGAAAATGTCTGGTGAATGCAGCAAAGTCTTCATCACTTTCACTGCTTGTAGACTTTGTGCTAACAGACTCATCAGATTCAGATTCAACTATCTCTGGAGGAGGTGTTGATGACTTAGTCCTCCCCTTTCTAGGTACTTCTGACTTGAAGGCAACAGTCCTTTCTCTGTGCTCAGTCCTTGTTGATTTTTCCTCCTCTTTTCTCACTGACAGCTGCATCTCATAAGACAACAACTTGCCAAACAATGTGGGAGGAGGAATTTCTCCCAACTTTGCCATTTCTCTGATGGCACAGATCTTGGTGTCCCAATCTTTGGTTAGGGACCTTAAGAACTTATCATTCAATTCATAGTTAGTGAACTCTCTTCCATAGGACATGAGTTCATTAACAATTCTATAGAACTTCTTGTAGCATTCAGTGATGCTATCTCCTCTTCCTTGCCTAAAGCTCTCATACTCTTGATTAAGCAAGGACTTCCTATCTTGCCTGACTTCTTCAGAACCTTCCATATAGACAATGAGGGTATCCCACATTTCTTTTGTTGTTTTACAGTGAATCAGGTTCTGAAAGGTTGCATCATCAATGGCACTTACTATTATGTTTTGTGCCCTTTTGTCCATAGTGGCTAGGACAATTTCATCCTTGGTCATCTCAGAGAAATCCTTTGGAGTCCTCTGATTTGCATCCAATACTGAGATCTTCATGGGCACATATGGCCCCTCTTTGACTGTGATGTAGATTCTAGGGTCTGAGGCCTCCATGAATAGCCTTACCCTCTCTTTTCAGATTCCAAAAATCTCCTTTCTGCATATGGGCAGTTTCATTGAACCCAATTCCTTGTGATTCTCTGAAGACCCATGTTTCTTGATTTTCTTGAAACTGTATTCTGACTTACAATGAATCTGCCAAACTGGATCTCCTCAGACAGTTAGTCCTTTTTGAGGAACCTCCCTCTGATACCACTTGAAAGATATGGTACCTAAACACCTAGAGGGGGGGTGAATAGGTGACCTAAACCTTTTTAAGACTTTGTTGGCAGCACAACAGTTATTTTGCAGAATTCTACAGCTAACAGTAATTACAGAATATAAACAGTTAATCCACAGCACAGCACAGCACAGCAGACACACTAATTTATAGTGGTTCCCCAATCTTTGGGTACATCCACTGTCCCCCTTCGCCTATCTAGCAGTGTACTAGATTCGGCCAACCTTCTCCACTATCTCAGAACCCAACAAGGTTCCTACACCTCAGGCCCAAAGCCTTACACTCAGCCACCAAGGCCTACACTCAGCCAATTAAGGCCTACACTCAGAGTTCTTCAACTCCTACACTCAGGCAACCAAGCCCTACCCTCAGCCTTTATAATATAGGCTTACAATTCTCTCAGATCGAATGGATCCTACAAGTTAAAATAGAAAATACAATAGCTAACTCTACAACTCAGAAAATAAGAGAGGAGTTGAGAGTTTCTTGAAGAGTTCTTGGAAGAACTTAGCTAGATCCAAACTGACTTAGCTTCCTTCAAAGCTTCTTGAGTTAGAACTGAATTAGTCTGAATCTTCTGCAGTTGATCCTTGACCTCTGCTTCTTGAGATCCAGATGATTCTGAATCTTTCTTATCAGCCTTAGTTCCAAAGACTGAATACTTGATTGGAGCTCTCTCTCTCCAACTCCTTAGATCTGCAGTTAGACTGTCAGATCTTCTTGTGTTGATCCTCTGTGTATCACTTTCCTGATTACTTGAAGAATCTGATCAACCACTTTAAGTATTCTTCACAACTACTTGTAACCAACAACAATCAATCACCCACCCACTTTCTGTAAACAATGGGTGCCTATTTATAGGCTTCCTTCATGGTAACCGGCTGATCCGGTTCATAACAGACTTCTGATTTCTCTGACAGTTGCAATAGACCGGCTGGATCGGCAGCTGTCATGTCAACCAGTCACTTCTTGAAATTCTCTAACTGTCAGATAGTGTCGAGACTTTCTGTTCTTAAGTGTCGACACTTATAGACTAAGTGTCGACACATGTTGTGTAAGTGTCGACACAAGTCTACAAGGTGTCGACACAATTCCTTGTATGTCTCGACACAGATTCTTCTGCATGTGTCGACACTGAAATTGAGTGTCGACACAAGTACTTGTTCTTCATTCTTTAACTGTATTCTTCTAAGTGTCGACACAACTCCTTTGTGTCGACACAACTTTATGTGTTGAAACTGTCAAGTGTCGACACTGCTTCTTGGTGTCGACACAAGTCTTCACTTTTGTTTCTTCAGCTGAGTGTCGACACATTCCCTTAGTGTCGACACTTGTACTTAGAATATTTTATAAACTTCTCTGTTCTTTGCCAAGTGTCGACACAGCTCCTTGTGTCGACACTTCTTCTTCAAGTGTAGAGTCTTTAGCTAAGTGTCGACACATTGTGCTGAGTGTCGACACTTACTTCAAGTGTTGACTCTTCTGGTTGTGTGTCGACACATTGTGCTGAGTGTCGACACATTCCTCAAATGCTGACTCTTCTGCATAGTGTCGACACATTGTGTTGAGTGTCGACACTTGTACTTAGACTCTGCAGACTTTTGCTGAGTGTCGACACATCTCCAAGTGTCGACACTTTCTGGTGTAGACTTAGCTCTTCTAGGTGTCGACACTTCTGCTAAGTGTCGACACTGCTTTTCTGCATACTTCTTCACTGAGTGTCGACACAGCTCCAAGTGTCGACACTTTCTGTCTGGTGTCGACTCTTCATCCCAGGTGTCGACACAATGACTCCAAGTGTCGACACTGCTTGTCTGGGTGTCGACACAAGCTTTCTCAAGTGTCGACACTTTCCCTCTGGGTGTCGACACATGGACTTAGAAACTTTTAGCTTCAGTCTAGTGAATACCTAACCTGCACAAGTAACTCAAACACACATCAAATACATTATGATGTATATCATTGAGTTAGGTGAGGCTTCTTCAAATCAGGTACATTTGACCAATGTACCCAACAGCTGTGTCGACACTCAGCAAAAGTCAGCAGAGACTAAGTACAAGTGTCGACACCCAGAACAATGTGTCGACACACATCAGATGAGTCAACACTTGAAGTAAGTGTCGACACCCAGAACAATGTGTCGACACTCAGCTGAAGACTCAACACTTGAAGAAAGTGTCGACACAAGGAGCTGTGTCGACACTTAGCAAAGTTCAAAAATATTCTAAGTACAAGTGTCGACACTAAGGAGATGTGTCGACACTCAGCCAGAATCTCAACAGAAGAAGAATGTGTCGACACATGGAGTAGTGTCGACACTCAGCAAGTATCAACACTGAAGGCTTGTGTCGACACCAAGAGGAAGTGTCGACACTTAACAGATTCAACACATGAAGATATGTCGACACAAAGGAGATGTATCGACACTTACAAGAAGTCAACAAAGTGCTGAAGAACAAAGTGTTGTGTCGACACTTAATATCAGTGTCGACACATAAAGAAGAAGCAGCGTCGAGATATAAAATCTACAACACAAGGAGTTGTGTCGACACCTTGTAGACTAGTGTTGACACTTAGACAACTTGTGTCGACACTTAGTCTATAAGTGTCGACACTTGAAGACAGACAGTCTCGACACTTTCAGACAGTTACAGAATTTTCAAGAACTGACTGGATGACTTGACAGCTGCCATTCCAGCCGGTCTACTGTACCTGTCAGAGTTGTCAGAAATCTGTTATGGACCGGACCAGTCGGTTACCATGAAGAAGGCCTATAAATAGGCTTATACAGTCTACAGAAACTGTTGTTGAAGTTCAAGTAATTAAAAGAAGATCTATCTATCAAGTGAAGATCTAAGAAGTTGGAGAGAGAGAGCTCCATCCAAGAAATCAGCCGTTGGAACCAGGCTGAGAAGAAGGGTTCAGATTTATTCTGAATCTTAAGTAGCAGAGATCAAGGATCAACTGCAGAAGGGGTCAATCTTATTGAGTTCTACATTCAAGAAGCTTTGAAGAAAGCCAAGTCAGATTGATTTCAGCTGAGTTCTTCCAAGAACTCATCAAGAAACTCACAACTCTCCTCTCTTGTCTCTGAGTTGCTGAGTTAACATTATTGTATTCATATTTTCTTGTAGGATCCTTAGGGATCTGAGTCTTGTAAGCCTGTAATTATAAAGGCTGAGTGTAGGGCTTGAGTGCCTGAGTGTAGGAGATTGAAATCTCTGAGTGTAGGCCTGTTGTGGCTGAGTGTAGGCCTTGGTGGCTGAGTGTAGGCCTTGGTGGCTGAGTGTAGGCTTTGTGAAGAAGCTGAGTTGTAGGGTCTTGGGCCTGAGGTGTAGGAACCTGTTTTGGGTTCTGAGATAGTGGAGAAGTTGGGCCGAATCTAGTACACTGCTAGATAGGCGAAGGGGGAAAGTGGATGTACCCAAACCTTGGGGAACCACTATAAAACAGTGTGTCTACTGTGTGCTGTGATATTCTGTGATTGCTGTGTGATTGTTGTGTACAAATAGATATAACTCTGAGATAAAATCTGATTGCTGCCTTAAAAAGTTAAAAAGATTCAAGTCACCTATTCACCCCCCCCCCCTCTAGGTGTTTAGGTACAATATCTTTCATAGGCCTTCAGAAGTTGATCTCCAGCAAATGATGATTTCAGCAACAGCTGAAATGTTAGGTGTCTGGAGTCTTTGAAAGATGTTGGCCTTGAACACTTGAGACAAGAGAGATCAGAAGATTTCAGAAGGTTTGATCTCCTTGGATGTGTGTTCTTGAGAGAATTCTTTGAGACAGAGAATATTTTGTTCTTGTTCTTCTTGTCTGTGTTCTCAGTTCTAAGTGATAGAGAGATTCAAAAAAACTTGTATTTTATTCTCTAGTACTGAATAGAAAATCATCCTCCGTCAAGAATAGCCGTTGGCCTGTCATTAATTGCATCCTTAATTGCAATTGTCTTCTGGAGGAAAGTCCAAAGAAACATTTCTTGATAATCCCTTGAAACTTGGTCTAGAATAAATGAAAACGGCTAGAAAATCTTCTGAATTAATTGCTGAATAACTCCTTAACTGATCTGAATTTGAATCTTGAAAAATCCTTTAACTCATCAGAAAACGTCGAACTGAGCTCTGCTATCGTCGAACTGAGCTCAGCGATATGGACTTATACAACAACAAAAATCGTCGATCTGAGCTCAAAGATCGTCGAACTGAGCTTAAAGATAGAGATCCAAAACTGAGTCAAGATCGTCGAACTGAGCTCGTAGATCGTCGAATGGAGTTCGACGATTTGTTGAAGTTGAGCTCAGCGATCGTCGAATGGAGTTCGACGATGCGTCGAAGTTGAGCTAGACGATCGTCGATTGGAGTTCGACGAATCGCCGTGCGTAGCTCGACGATATGACTTAGTCTCAAACTGAAAAATTCTTGGTCTTGAGGGCAGCTTTCAAACCTAGACTTCTAACCCTTAGACTCAATTCTAATTGACCTTTAGAGCTATACAGGAGGTCAAAACAGGTTTCCTAAAGACATAGTGATCCTGACCCAAATTAGTAATAGGGTGTTCCAACAGGGTGTAAAAAGTCATGACAAGTCAGTGGCCCAAATTTCAACCTCTGTTGAGGTGGTTTGGTCACCTTAACCCATAAGTGCACTCTTTACCTAAATACCCTTATTATGTCAAGGCTAGGGTTTGCAAGCATTCAATCCAAATCATCTCCAAATGAGATGAAATTTTATCCAAAGTTTTATGATGACCACAAGGACCACTCACCAAAATTTGGGAGAGTTTGGAGGTCATTTGGTCACTTAATTAATTTATCCTAGAGTAATTAAATAATTTCAAAACCTATAGAAAACGTATCCCCAAAAATTCTCATTTTTGTGCAGGACCTAGGTATAGTAGTGACTCCTTGTCCAAATTTCAATTCATTTGGACAAGAGATGAAGTGTGGGCACTCATTTTAATCTCTGCCTAGCTCTAGGTATAGACCCCACCAAAATGGGTTCCCTGGTCAAACCAAGCACCCAAATTGGTTCAAACTAATTTTAAATTAAAGTAGACACATAGGGCTACAAATTATATGTTGACCAGTTTCTCTGACTTAGCATCTAGGTATTTTTAATAATTAAAAACATTAAATACGAATTGTGTGACAGAAATGATTTAATAAGAAAATATATAACCTATAGTTTAATACATCGCCAGCACGAATCTTGGAGCAGATCGGGCGACTGCCCGTTGTCTTCAACCTCCAGCCAATAGCCCCAATTGCTTCTTCGTGGAGCAACTTCCACGCACTGCCGCCGACAACACAGCCACCTCCACGGCCGGCCACCGCCACCACCACCTCCGTTGAGGTGGTGGCAATCGCCAGGCGGCGGCAAAGTCGCCGAAGGGGCGGATTCCAGCGATCCTGACGGGATGAAAAATGCAGAAAAAACCAGGAAATTACAAACTTCAATCGGGCTCAATTGAGCCCGATTCCCATCCTAAATGATTCCTACGATCTACCCATAAGAAGAGGAGAAGGGGAGGACCTTGCTTGCGGCCTGGAGACGCGTCGATCGCAGGGATGCCATTGGTGGTGGAGGTGTCACCGGTGCTCTGCAACAGCACAGTGAAGTCGTTCGTCTCCTTCGGGTAAAGGTTGGAAACGAAAGCTTGGAGACTAGGGAAGCTTTTAAAATAATAAAAAGGGGGAGGGGAGGGGTCTAGCTGGTGGTGGCCATTAATGGCCCCTTCATGTAACTTTCGGCCATGGTGTGTGTGTGGGGGGGGGGGTGAATTTGGGCTCAATCCAGCCGGGAAATGGCTGGAAATTCCTCCTCTTCCCTAGAGGAGTTGAATCCAGCCATAAAGAGGTGGAGGGAAGGGCCAAGGCTTCAATAGCCATTAATGGCCATTGAAGGCACTATTCAGCCATGGTGTGGTGGCACTGTTCCGGCCATGAACAGCCACCAAAATGGCCCCGGGTCTTCCTGGACTGAATGGGGAGTGGATCAGCCAATGAAGAATGGCCCTTGGCCTCCTTGGCCATGAATGGCTCCCTTTCACCCTTTTCTCTCTCCTCCATTAAAGAGAGGTTGGAGTTTTCTCTCTCCTAGTCATCTAGGTTGACCTTGCTGACCACTCCAGCCTATTGGCAGCCCATTAACCCATCATTTTCATGGAAATAAGGTTAGCCCAAGTGGAAAGAGGGCTTGAGCTTAGGTTAGCCCATTTGAGCTAAGTTTGACTTGACCTAACTTAGGGTTGACTTTGGTCAATTTGACCTTTTGAGTTGTCATCAATGGGTCCTTGGTGACCCATTAGACTCCCCTAAGGTCTAGGTAGGGTTGGGTAGGGTTGACTTGGCACTTTGGAGGTCACCTACCCTTAGGAAGGGTACTTTGACCAAATTAGGGCTAGGGTTGACTTTGGTCAACCTAAACTCTTTGGTTGACCCCAATGGGTCCTTGGTGGCCCATTGACCTCAATTTAGGGTTAGGAGGGCATGTGTGGGGTCCACTTGGCCAGGGGAAGGTCAATTGACCCTAAGAAGGCTAGTTTGACCAATTTAGGGTTAGGGTTGACTTGGGTCAACTTAACCACTTTGACTGCCTACAGTGGGTCCTTAGTGGCCCTATGGACTACCCAAGGTGTTAGGGGTTGTTGGGTACATTGGTTCTAATGTACCTGATTTGAAGAAGCCTCACCCAACTCAATGATATACATCAAAATGTATTTGATGTGTTTTGAGTTTACTTGTGCAGGTTAAGTATTTGCAGGAAATGATGAAAAAGTTTCTAAGTCCATGTGTCGACACCTAGAGGGAAAGTGTCGACACTTAAGAAGACTTGTGTCGACACCCAGGCAAGCAGTGTCGACACTTGGAGTCATTGTGTCGACACCAGGGATGCTGAGTCGACACCAGACAGAAAGTGTCGACACAAGGAGCTGTGTCGACACTCAGTGAAGTAAAGTGCAGTAAAGCAGTGTCGACACTTAGCAGCAGTGTCGACACCCAGTGAAACTGTGTCTACATCAGAAAGTGTCGACACTTGAAAGCTGTGTCGACACTCAGCAAAAGTCAGCAGAAACTAAGTATAAGTGTCGACACAAGAACAATGTGTCGACACTCAGCAGAAGAGTCAACACTTAAAGAAAGTGTCGACACCCAGAACAATGTGTCGACACACTGTAGAAGAGTCAACACTTAAAGAAAGTGTCGACACAAGAAAGAATGTGTCGACACTTAGCTGAAGACTCGACACTTAGCAAAGTTCAGCAAAATTCTAAGTACAAGTGTCGACACTAAGGAGATGTGTCGACACTTAGCCAGAGTCTCAACAGAAGAAGTATGTGTCGACACAAGGAGCTGTGTCGACACTCAGCAAGTATCAACACTGAAGGCTTGTGTCGACACCAAGAAGAAGTGTCGACACCAAGAAGAAGTGTCGACACTTAACAGATTCAACACATGAACATGTGTCGACACAAAGGAGTTGCGTCGACACTTACAAGAAGTCAACAAAGTGCTGAAGAACAAAGTGTTGTGTCGACACTCAATATCAGTGTCGACACATGAAGAAGAAACAGTGTCGAGATATAAAATCTACAACACAAGGAGTTGTGTCGACACCTTGTAGGCTAGTGTCGACACTTAGACAACTTGTGTCGACACTTAGTCTATAAGTGTCGACACTTTAAGACAGACAGTCTCGACACTTACAGACAGTTACAGAATTTCCAAGAACTGACTGGATGACTTGACAGCTGTCATTCCAGCCGGTCTACTGCATCTGTCAGAGTTGTCAGAAATCAGTTATGAACCGGACCAGCCGGTTACCATGAAAAAGGCCTATAAATAGGCTTATACTGTCTACAGAAACTGAGGATTTTGATTGAATTAATATTCAAGTGATCAGTAACAAGAAGAAGATCTAGCTATTCCTTGAAGAATCTAGTGAAGATCTAAGAAGTTGGAGAGAGAGAGCTCCATCCAAGAAGTCAGCTATTGGAGCCAGGCTGAGAAGAAGGGTTCAGATCTATTCTGAATCTTAAGTAGCAGAGATCAAGGATCAACTGCAGAAGAGGTCAATCTTATTGAGTTCTACATTCAAGAAGCTTTGAAGAAAGCCAAGTCAGATTGATTTCAGCTGAGTTCTTCCAAGAACTCATCAAGAATCTCACAACTCTTCTCTCTTTTCTCTGAGTTGTTGAGTTACAATTTTTGTATTCATATTATCTTGTAGGATCCTTAGGGATCTGAGTCTTTGTAAGCCTGTAATTATAAAGGCTGAGTGTAGGGCTTGAGTGCCTGAGTGTAGGAGATTGAAATCTCTGAGTGTAGGCCTATTGTGGCTGAGTGTAGGCCTTAGTGGCTGAGTGTAGGCCTTGGTGGCTGAGTGTAGGCCTTGGTGGCTGAGTGTAAGCTTTGTGAAGAAGTTGAGTTGTAGGGCCTTGGGCCTGAGGTGTAGGAACCTGTGTTGTGGGTTCTGAGTGTAAGATCTGAGGATCTGAGATAGTGGTGAAGTTTGGCCGAATCTAGTACACTGCTAGATAGGCGAAGGGGGAAAGTGGATGTACCCAAGCCTTGGGGAACCACTATAAAACTGTGTGTCTACTGTGTGCTGTGGATTTCTGTGATTGCTGAATGTGTGATGTGATAAAATAACTAGAATTTTGTGATATTATCTGATTGCTGCCTAAAAAGTTAAAAAGATTCAAGGCACCTATTCACCCCCCCCCCCTCTAGGTGTTTAGGTACAATATCTTTCAAGTGGTATCATAGGGAGGTTACTCAAAAAGGGACATAACTGTCTGAGTAGATCCTGTTGGCAGATTCAGTCTAAGTACAATTACAGAATCAAGAAATTCTAGAACCATGGGTTCCACTAAGAATCATAAGGAATTGGGATCCATGAAGTTACCCATTTGCAGAAAGGAAATCTTTGGCATTTGGAAGGAAATGGTGAGACTATTTATGGAAGCCTCAGACCCTAGGATATATATCATAGTGAAAGAAGGGTCTTATGTGCCCATGAAGGTGTCAGTCTTAGATGCAAATCAGAGAACACCTAAGGATTTCTCTGAAATGACAAAGGATGAGATTGTTCTAGCCACTATGGATAAGAGGGCTCAAAACATTATTGTGAGTGTCATAGATGATGCTACTTTTCAGAATTTGATACACTGTAAGACAGCTAAAGAGATGTGGGATACTCTTATTGTGTACATGGAGGGTTCTGAAGAAGTGAGGCAAGACAGAAAATCCTTGCTAAACCAAGAATATGAAAGTTTTAGACAAGGTAAAGCTGATAGCATAACTGAATGCTATAAAAAGTTCTATAGGATTGTGAATGAGCTTATGTCCTATGGCAGAGAGTTCAGTAATTATGAACTCAATGATAAGTTTCTAAGGTCCCTAACAAAAGATTGGGACACCAAGATCTATGCCATTAGAGAAATGGCAAAGTTGGCAGAAATTCCTCCACCAACACTGTTTGGTAAACTACTGTCCTATGAAATGCAGTTGTTGGTGAGAAAAGAAGAGGAGAAATCAACAAGAAGTGAACATAAAGAAAGGACAGTGGCCTTCAAAACAGAAGCCCCCAGAAAGTGCAGAAGTAAGTCACCAACTCCACCACCAAAAGTACCTGAAACTGAGTCAGATGAGTCAGCTAGTAGAAAGTCTGAAAGCAGTGAAAGTGATGAGGACTTTGCTGCCTTTACAAGACATTTTCAGAAGTTCTTAAAGAAGAAACAGTGGAGGACAAGGCCATCTACTTCACAGGGTAAAGAAGACTATTATCAGAATAAAAAGTCTTCAAAGAAAGACAGGAAAAAGACCAAGTCTAGCAAAGCAACTCTTTCAAAAATTGTATGTTATTGCTGTAATAGACAAGGGCATGTGATAGCAGATTGTCCAGAGAAAAGAAAGGAGTCTAATGATAAAAAAAAGACTCATTACAAGGGCAAGAAGGAAAAGTCTTTTGTTGCCAAAAAGGATAAGAGCCTGTCAGATATTTCTTCATCAGAAACTGAGTCAGATGCTGAGGCATATATAGGACTGTTTGCTGAGGAAGAAGAAGAAGAGTTCATTCAGATCATGAACTCTATATATGAACAAGAGGACAGTCAGTGCCAAGGACTAATGGCATTGACAGAAAGTGACAAAATCCTGTAGCAGCCAGGACCTAGTAAGGTACAACATTGTTCTTTCAGTTCAATTTCTTGTGCTTGTATAGAATCAGATTCATCATCATCAAGTGATGAGAGTGCATCTGAGTCTAAAGAGGATATTCATCAGTTGATAGATGAATATAAAGTTCTGTTGCAAGCATTTAAGAAATGCAAATCCTTGGCCAAAAGTCAAGCTAAGGAGATTGCAAGTCTCAAAATGGCTGCAACTGATTATGAGAGGTTGTTTGATCAAAAGCTAAATGAGATAGCCAGACTAAAACACATAACTGTGATTCAGATGGGGACTATATCATTTAAGAATGATCAAATCAAGAGTCTGGAGATTAATCTTCAGAAGGAAAAAGACTTAGTTGCTAGGTTTTCTAAACCAAAGTCTGTTCTACCCATAATTGATGAATTTGTTCATCAAAAAGGTAAAGCTGGACTGGGATTTTCAAAACCTGCTAGGACTATTCAGTCCAAGTCCAAGTCCAAGGGCAAAGCCCCAACTCTCAACAAGTCAGCTGTAGATAAGACAACTAAGACTGTACCTAAGCAAAGGTACAATAAGTTTGAATGTTGGTGCTGTGGCAAGGTAGGCCACTTTGCAATGGACTGTTGGCACAATGCTAGTGCCAAAGTGAGTAGCAAACTGCCTGTTGAAAAACCTACAGGTAGCTTTGTTAGGATGCAAACTAACCAGTACCAAGGACCCAAGAATTCTTTGGGTTCTAAGGTTCACTAATCTATTTTGCAGGTGAGTCCAAGTGGTCATGCCCTAATATGGTACTTAGACAGTGGATGTTCCAGACACATGACTGGAACAAGGGGTTTACTAAAGGACTACATACCCATCAAGGATGATCCAAAAGTCACCTTTGATGGTTCTGAAAAAGGGATCATCAAGGGTTTTGGTAACATTTCTAACTCTTATATTACAATTACTCAAGTGGACTATGTTAAAGGTTTGAAACATAACCTTATTAGTATAAGTCAATTGAGTGATGTAGGATATGACATCTCATTTGTGAAAGATGGTTGTCATATCAGGAGGTCAAATGATCAAGAGATCATTTTGACTGGTTATAGAAAAAGGAATGTCTACTGCCTAGACATTATGGTTGAGAACAATGGTTCTCTAGTGTGTCTTGTAGCTGATGAGACAGTCTCTCATTGTGTCAAATGGCACAAGAGGCTAGCCCATCTAAACTACAAGACAATTGGCAAACTCTTTAGTAAAGAGCTAGTGAGGAATGGTTCTCAAGTTAAGTGTATTAAAGATGGAATATGCTCAGCTTGTCAAAAGGGCAAGCAGACAAGATCCACCTTTAGTAGCATTGAAAACAAAGATGCTGTGAGGTGTTTATACCTCTTGCATATGGATCTCTTTGGTCCAATGCCAGTTCACAGCTTAGGTAGGAAGGTCTATACCTTTGTAGTTGTAGATGACTTCTCAAGGTTTTCCTGGGTGTTCTTCCTTAGACAGAAATCTGAAATACCTAGTGTCTTCTATAGCTTTGTCAAACAAATTCAGAATGAACTAGCTAGTACAGTGGTCAAAATAAGAAGTGACCATGGTACTGAATTTTAGTCTGATAGTATGGCAAAACTATGTGAAGAATTTGGGATATTTCAAGAGTTTTCTTCACCAAGAACACCTCAGCAAAATGACATTGCTGAGAGGAAGAATAGAACCTTGATTGAGGCTGGTCGGACCCTATTAAGTGATACATCACTACCAGAATACTTCTGGGCTGAAGCAGTTAATACTGTATGTCATGTTATTAATAGGGCTACCATAACTAAAGGCCACAACAAGACCCCCTATGAGCTTGTGAAAGCCAGAAAACCAAATCTATCCTACTTCAGGATCTTTGGTTGTAAGTGCTTTAAACTTAACAATGGAAAGTCTTACTTGACTAAGTTTCCTGTCAAGTCCCAAGAGGGAATTTTTATTGGGTACAACAACCATAGTAAGGCTTATAGAGTCTACAACTTGTCTACTCAAGTTGTAGAAGAATCTGTACATGTAGTATTTGATGAAACTAGACTTATTAACAATGAGTTGTCTAGTAGTATTTGCAGCCCCACAGGTATAACAAAGAAGATGGACAAGCTCACTATGGAAGAAGAACCTACTGCAAGACAGCATGTAGAAGACAGTGTCTATTGTCCAGGGGGAGTACTACATGTACCTAATGCAGATGAAGTACAAGGAGTACAACAAGCTGAAGAAGTTGAAGAAGTTCAACCTGAAGTCAGGATGCCTCCAGCCAATAGGCATCTTAGAGATCATCCAGCAGAATAAATCATTGGTGATCCAAGATAAGGGGTACAAACAAGGAGCAGAAATCTGAATGCAGCAATCTACTCTAGTTTTCTATCCCAAGTAGAGCCAAAGAAGTTTGAAGAAGTCATCCTAGACCCTCATTGGATTGAGGCAATGCAAGAAGAGCTGAATCAGTTCAAGAGGTGCAAGGTCTGGGAGCTTGTTCCTAAACCAAAAGACCACAACATAATTGGCACCAAGTGGATCTTTAGGAACAAAATGGATGAACATGGAGTCATCATTAATAACAAAGCAAGATTGGTTGCTAAAGGATATAGGCAGGAAGAAGGTATTGACTTTGATCAAACATTTTCTCCAGTAGCCAGACTGGAAGCCATAAGGATGTTCCTGGACTATGCAACTTTTCAAGGATTTAAAGTTTACCAAATGGATGTCAAGTCAGCATTTTTGAATGGTAATCTAAAAGAGGAAGTCTATGTGGAACAGCCATCAGGTTTTGTTGATTCAACTCAACCTAATCATGTCTATAGACTTAGGAAAGCTTTATATGGGTTAAAGCAAGCCCCTAGGGCTTGGTATGAAACCCTGTCTAGTTTCCTCATTGAGAATAAGTTCACAAGGGGGAAAATAGACAAGACTCTATTCCTTAGGGAATCTAGAGGCAAAGTAATACTAGTCCAAATATATGTAGATGACATAATATTTGAGTCTACTGAAAGTAGTTTTTGCAAAAAGTTTACAAAACTTATGCAAGGACAGTTTGAGATGAGTAGTATGAGGGAACTCAAGTTTTTCTTGGGTCTCCAAGTTATACAGACTGAGAATGGTTTATCCATATGCCAGTCTAAGTTCACCCTAGAACTCATAAGGAAGTATGGTATGGATTCATCCAGTACCATGAAGACTCCTATGGGGTCAAGTATGTCTCTTAGCAAGGATGATGCAGGGAAACCTGTAGATGAGTCTTTGTATAGAGGGATAGTTGGCTCCCTATTATATTTAACTGCAAGTAGACCAGATATCATGTATGCTACATGTGTCTGTGCAAGGTATCAAGCATGCCCTAAGGAGTCTCATTTGACAGCAGTCAAAAGGATATTGAGATATCTAAAGGGCACTCCCTATCTAGGCCTCTGGTACCCTAGGAATGGAGATTTTGAACTAATAGGTTATTCAGATGCAGACTTTACAGGATGCAAAGAAGACAAAAAAAGCACAACTGGAACCTGTCAATTCCTAGGTGGGAGACTGATTTCATGGAGTAGCAAGAAGCAAACTAGTGTGGCTATCTCCACTGCAGAATCAGAATATGTGGCTGCAGGAAGTTGCTGTGCTCAACTTCTATGGATACAACATCAGCTTGAGGATTATGGAATTCAGGTAAGTAGAACTCCACTCTTTTGTGATTCTACAAGTGTTATATCAATTGCACATTATCCTGCTTCCCATTGTAGAACTAAACATATTGAAATAAAATATCATTTTCTTAGGGAACATGTAGAGAAAGAAGATATTTTACTAGAATATGTTAAAACAGATAATCAACTAGCTGATATGTATACTAAGCACTTAGAAGAAGCTAAGTTCAATAGGTTTAAAATTGAACTAGGTATGATATACTTAGAATAAGTTTATAGAAATGGCTAAGTAAAAAGGTGTCGACACACAGAGATATCTGTGTCGACACAGAAAATTGGTGTCGACACTTCAGGAAAAAGGTGTCGACACATCTAGGAAGTTGGTGTCGACACTTCAGAAAATTAGTGTCGACACATGACAAGTAGGTGTCGACACATCCAAGCTGGTGTCGACACTTAGAGTTTACTCAGAATTATCTAAGTAAAGTCTCGACTGAATGTCGAGTTGAGTGGTGTCGATATATAATCAAGTGTCGACACATATACTCTGTTGACTAAACTTGTGTCGACACATAGGTGTCGAGACATTATAAGTCAGTGTCGACACTTATCGACAGTGTCGACACAATTTGAGTTAGCTTACCCGCCTTTTCATCTTCAAACCTAAAAAGGTATAAATAGGATTTTGCCTTTGTCTGTCGACACGCTTTCAAAAGTTTCGAGACCAAACTTGTGTGTCGACACCTCTCTTCTCTCAGTTCAAATTCTTCAAACCCTAATGGCGCCAAAGCTCGAGGAGAACATCAATGAAGGCTATGAACTGGTGCGCGATGCGTTTGGTGATGCAGACCCGAAAATCAAGAACGTGATAACCCTAGTTGCAGACTCGGGGTTAGAATTCCTTGTTTCTGAGCCGACTAAAATCTGGAAGAAGGAAGTTCTAGAGTTTCTAAATGGAGCTGAAGTGGACGAATCTGGATTCAAGATCAAATCCAGAGTACATGGAGAAAAGGTGAAGGTATCACCAAAAAGTTTGAGGAAAGTCCTAAATCTACCAAGGACAAAAGAAGAGGAAGAAGTTACTGCTTCTAACACCAGAGAAGCTTTAACTTGGTGTGGACTGGATTCAAAATTGAAAATAGGATCTGTCTTCAATAGAAAGGGCATGAACAGCCAGGGAAAATTTCTTTCTGAAATTGTTGGCAAGGTAATCTTAAGTAAGCCTGGAGGGCATGACAGGGTATCTGCCCATATGTTCAATCTCATGACCAGGATAATCTTCAGCCTGAAAACTGACTGGTCTGTAGTGATCTTTGAGAAGATTAAGGAAAGCCTAAAGAAGCCCAACTTGGGCAGGATTTTAAGTCTATACCTTGCTGGTATTATACCAGAAGTTATGAGTCAAGCTGCTGGCAGTAAAATCAACCATATGAGAAAGATGGACTTGAGGATATTCTCCAGATGGGATAGGGTTTTGTCAAAGGAGATGTCAACCCCTGAGAAAATAACTTCTGAGAAGGAAACTCCACTGAAGAAGAAGAAGATAGCCTCAGTGGCTCAGGAATCATCTAGCAGCTCAGGTAGTGAAGATCAGGTTGTCTTTACTCCTGATGTGGGTGTAGAAGGAAATGCTGAGAAGTCTCCAGCTCACCGAGAGGCTGCAGAGAGGCAGGGGGAGCTACCACCAGCTAGCCCCATACATCAGGATACTGTCCAGGGGGAGACCATAGTTGTAGAAGAGCCAACTATACTGGACAGTGAACAAGCCACCCACATCATCCTTGAGCAAACTCAGCTGGATAGTCTACCACCAGATGTTGTCATGGAGGACACCTCTGTTACAGTTCAAGTTGTATCTGATCCAGTGGTTGATAAGCCAAGAGTTTCTCCAGCCCATTCTCCACAAGAATTTACTATGGAAGATTTATTTCTTAATCTGGATCAAGAAGACCTTGAGAAGGAATGTACTGGTGCTGAAGGAGAGAATGCTCCAGTTGAGGGGGAGCAAGTAGTACATGTTGAAGAGCCTGCAAGGCAAGAACCAGAGAAGCCCAAAGAAGTTGAGGAGCTACCTAAGGAGAGGGTAGAGATAGCCAGCACATCTGCTTCTGAAGATGAGGAGACTACAAGGGCTAAGAAAAAGAAATTTCAAGTATTCAAGAGAAGGAGTCAGAATTATAAGAAGGCCTTACAAACTATTGCACCACAGCCTATATCACAGTCAGCACCTACTGTTGATTATAGTGCTCTAATGGTTGCAATGCAAATTAAGCTTGATGAGCACAGGCAGGCCATTGAGAAGTATGTGGATGAAGGGCACAAATCTCTTCAGTTTGATCTGGCACAGGATATTAAGTCCATAAGATTTGAGATGAATCTCAATAAGAAGGAGATGACAGACTGCTTCCTCAAGGGAGGGAATGCAGTGGTGTACTTGGCTACACATCAGGAGAAGATAAAAGCTCAAGTGGATGAACTTGAAGTCAAGCAAGGCTATGTACTTGAAAATCAAATTAGAATGAATGATAACTTGACTGCTTCTCACAATGCCATAGTAACAGAGATGAAGAATCTAGCTGCAAGGCAGACTCCAGCTAATGCTACAGCTAAAGCAGATTTTGACAAAGCATTCCAAGAGGAAATAACTGCTGTTAAGACTGCCATACTAGACTCTCAGAAGATTATCACTGACAAACTCCAAAGGTTAAAGCCTTATTTTAAAGATGGAGTCAACTATTTGGATGCCCAAATAAGATTTCAAAAGGATGATCTGAGGGATCACATGGTTAGAGAAGTCATAAAGGGGGAGAGAGTGTTAGTCAAAGCCAGCTCTGATCATGCTAAATGGATTTCTAATTCTATCAGAGCTACTCTTGGATATCCTCCTCTTTGTGATGATGATAATGTTGCAGAATCTGGGATTAACCCTGCATATCTTGGAGGTGAGCAACCTGAAGTAGCTCAAGTTATCTATCCTCCACCAGATTTTGATATGCTTCATGCTGACATACAGTCCATGTATAGCCCACCTGGGGGAAAGGATAATGTCATTATAGAGAAAGTTGTTCAGCCAATATCTGAAGCTATACAAGAAGCTCTGCAGAAAGAAGAAGAAACTAGATTGTCTAAAAAGAGGTTCAGGGAACAAGCTGAACAAAGACCAGACTTTGAGCAGTGGAGCCCTACTTCAAGAAATATTATCTTAACTGCATGAAAAGCTGCAAAAGATAATATACAAGACAGAAATAAATGGTTTTCTGAACTTGAATGGAGGAAACATGAGACAAGGCAAGAAGCCATAGTCCAATATAGAAGAAAGACCAAGTTGGGAAAGCTACCTCCTACTGCCCAGGAGCCTAGCAAGTACTTTCCCAAGCCTTATCATTATTTTGAAAGGCAAAAGATTAAAGCTGAGGAACTTAAGAAGAAGGAGCTGAAAGGGAAGAAACCTGTTGATACTGAAGCTGCTGAAGCTCCTATACAAGCCAAAGTACAAGCTGAAAAAGGCATAGTAATTAAGGAGGCTGAACAGAAATAGAATTAGAATTTTCTTAAGTTTACTATGTAATCTTTTGATGTAAAACATTCTGTAAACTTTTGAAAATGAATATGACAGATATTAGAACAATGTGTTATATGTTAAATCTATTTCATATTTGTTCTATGATGATGTCTATGTATACATGTTTGATTGATACATGTTTATGTTTGCCCTGCTATATATAATCCTGCTTTACATCATTTTGTAATTTTATTATGAATGGTGTATATCATTGACTAAGGGTTATGACTTCTCCAAATAAGGGGAGATTGTTGGGTACATTGGTTCTAATGTACCTGATTTGAAGAAGCCTCACCCAACTCAATGATATACATCAAAATGTATTTGATGTGTTTTGAGTTTACTTGTGCAGGTTAAGTATTTGCAGGAAATGATGAAAAAGTTTCTAAGTCCATGTGTCGACACCTAGAGGGAAAGTGTCGACACTTAAGAAGACTTGTGTCGACACCCAGGCAAGCAGTGTCGACACTTGGAGTCATTGTGTCGACACCAGGGATGCTGAGTCGACACCAGACAGAAAGTGTCGACACAAGGAGCTGTGTCGACACTCAGTGAAGTAAAGTGCAGTAAAGCAGTGTCGACACTTAGCAGCAGTGTCGACACCCAGTGAAACTGTGTCTACATCAGAAAGTGTCGACACTTGAAAGCTGTGTCGACACTCAGCAAAAGTCACCAGAGACTAAGTATAAGTGTCGACACAAGAACAATGTGTCGACACTCAGCAGAAGAGTCAACACTTAAAGAAAGTGTCGACACCCAGAACAATGTGTCGACACACTATAGAAGAGTCAACACTTAAAGAAAGTGTCGACACAAGAAAGAATGTGTCGACACTTAGCTGAAGACTCGACACTTAGCAAAGTTCAGCAAAAATCTAAGTACAAGTGTCGACACTAATGAGATGTGTCGACACTCAGCCAGAGTCTCAACAGAAGAAGTATGTGTCGACACAAGGAGCTGTGTCGACACTCAGCAAGTATCAACACTGAAGGCTTGTGTCGACACCAAGAAGAAGTGTCGACACTTAACAGATTCAACACATGAAGATATGTCGACACAAAGGAGTTGTGTCGACACTTACAAGAAGTCAACAAATTGCTGAAGAACAAAGTGTTATGTCGACACTCAATATCAGTGTCGACACATGAAGAAGAAACAGTGTCGAGATATAAAATCTACAACACAAGGAGTTGTGTCGACATCTTGTAGGCTAGTGTCGACACTTAGACAACTTGTGTCGACACTTAGTCCATAAGTGTCGATACTTTAAGACAGACAGTCTCGACACTTACAGACAGTTACAAAATTTCCAAGAACTGACTGGATGACTTGACAGCTGCCATTCTAGCCAGTCTACTGCATCTGTCAGAGTTGTCAGAAATCAGTTATGAACCGGACCAGCCGGTTACCATGAAGAAGGCCTATAAATAGGCTTATACTGTCTACAAAAACTGAGGATTTTGATTGAATTAATATTCAAGTGATCAGTAACAAGAAGAAGATCTAGCTATTCCTTGAAGAATCTAGTGAAGATCTAAGAAGTTGGAGAGAGAGAGAGAGAGAGCTCCATCCAAGAAGTCAGCTATTGGAACCAGGCTGAGAAGAAGGGTTCAGATCTATTCTGAATCTTAAGTAGCAGAGATCAAGGATCAACTGCAGAAGAGGTCAATCTTATTGAGTTCTACATTCAAGAAGCTTTGAAGAAAGCCAAGTCAGATTGATTTCAGCTGAGTTCTTCCAAGAACTCATCAAGAATCTCACAACTCTTCTCTCTTTTCTCTGAGTTGTTGAGTTACAATTTTTGTATTCATATTATCTTGTAGGATCCTTAGGGATCTGGGTCTTTGTAAGCCTGTAATTATAAAGGCTGAGTTAGGGCTTGAGTGCCTGAGTGTAGGAGATTGAAATCTCTGAGTGTAGGCCTATTGTGGCTGAGTGTAGGCCTTGGTGGCTAAGTGTAGGCCTTGGTGGCTGAGTGTAGGCCTTGGTGGCTGAGTGTAGGCTTTATGAAGAAGCTGAGTTGTAGGGCCTTGGGCCTGAGGTGTAGGAACCTGTGTTGTGGGTTCTGAGTGTAAGATCTGAGGATCTGAGATAGTGGTGAAGTTTGGCCGAATCTAGTACACTGCTAGATAGGCGAAGGGGGAAAGTGGATGTACCCAAGCCTTGGGGAACCACTATAAAACTGTGTGTCTACTGTGTGCTGTGGATTTCTGTGATTGCTGAATGTGTGCTGTGATAAAATAACTAGAATTCTGTGATATTATCTGATTGCTGCCTAAAAAGTTAAAAAGATTCAAGACATCTATTCACCCCCCCCCCTCTAGGTGTTTAGGTACAATATCTTTAGGGGTGTTGTGGTAGGGTCATGGGATCAAGGTGTAGCCTTAAAGTCAAACCTTAGGTCTAAATGTTGAGGATGAGCTATAGACAGACCAAGGTGATTTTCACCTTGGCCTTTGTTCACTTGGTCCTTTGAGCTCCTGATGGTTTTGCATGACCTAGTCATGACAAAACAAAATCCTAGGGGTTTAGTTGTTTGAGGGATGTTACAAAAGCTAAAGCCGTATGTGTCACATCCCAAACTCTTGCTAAACAGGGGGAAGGCCTTCGAAACAATGCGCCGGAGCGCTAGCTCATGAACATCATCCATTTGGGGCTCCACCTCCTTGGACCAAATCTCGTCACGAACCTCCCCTGCAATCAAGCTACGGTCTTTCATGTAGTCCAAGGATTCCATGTATTTTGCAAGTCCCGCAGCCTTCAGCTCTGACACGTGACTATCAGAAGACAACATCTCCACTTGGGCCTTTGCCGCCCGTAGCTGAGTCTCAAGACCGATGGCTTCCTCTCGTGCCACCTACAACTGGGACTCAAGGCCAGAAGACTCCTCCTTCGAGTGATGCAACATCTGGGTGGTCCTCTCCACCAGGGTTTTCTCCACCTCCAAGGTTGCACACACATCGACTAGCTAAGATTTCAGCACCGACCCGGTCCTGCGAAACCGCACAATGTCCCGATCATATTCCTTCTTCAGGGAGGCAAGCGAGCTCGACGTCAACTAGAGCTTCTCCTGAAGGGCAAGATACCCGTCCTTCAAACTCACATAATGGTAATTCCAGGTTACTGTAATCTGGGCTTGAGTCTCTAACTGCGAAAGGAAAAGGCGAGCGTTAACACCAAACAATAAAGAGAAACAACCTCCAGATCAAGTCAAGGCACTTACCGCATCACTCATTTCCCCCAAGGAAGCGGACATCCGAGGGGCCATCACCTCCGAAGACACCTAAGGAACTGGGGACGCAAGTATCTGCATCTCGCGAGTTGACTTGAGATAGACATCGAAAGGGGCCGCCGCCGCCGTATTAACATCACCAGGAGGGTCCGCCACAACTTTCCTCTTTCGACCCCCTCCCTGAGAGGTCCTAATAATCTGAGCTGCATCCGAGGAGATGCCACACCGCAGCAGGCACTTCTCCTCCACATAGACAAAAATATTAAAAAGACGGTTGGCTAGTTCGCGAGGCTCTGAAAATACAAACACTGGGGAGAATTCTCGTTCCCTCCACTTCACTCGGCGGCAACGATCCAGCAGTGTGTCCCACGCCTCGTGAAGGCCCCATGAATTCTTAACGTACCCAAACAAAGTGTTACCATGTCGGCGATCCTTGCGGGATTCAAACTCCAACCAACTCTTGTTGCTACGGACCACCTCCCACTCGCCACCATCGGGGCGAACGTCGCACCAATCTCGAAACTCGTCCAGGGAAAGCCGTCCTCCATGCCCGCGAAAGAATGCAGCTATGCCCATGATTCGGGCAATTCCAACAGGGACAAACTGTGAAATTAGCACCCCACAGAAGTTCAAAATCTCAATCACCTCCTCGCACAGTGGGAGGCGGAAGCCGGACCTCAGAGAAACCTCGCAAATCGTCAGCCAACCACGAGGAGGATTCTGGACTCGCTCCTTGACACGTGGGATCCTCACCTCCAAACTAGCAGGAAGCCCATATTTCTTCCTCCAAATATCCACATAGTCTTCGGATAAAGAGGAGCGCAACCGCATCAGACCAGAAGAGCTTTTCGAGACCTGCACAACGTAAAGATAAAAGGGGTCAGGTTTGCCCAAATTACGCGTAAAACAAGCGTACACCATGCACCCAATCAAAGGAAAAAAGCCGCCCGCGTATTCCTGCGTGCACGAGACTCGGTACGCACCAGGCCTAGACACGCGTAGCCTGGGCACGCGCGCGGCCTTTGCGCGCGGCCTCCCGGCCAGGTCGTCCGGGACCCGCGCCAGGCCGCACATGGCCGAGTTCGGCGTTTTTTGCCGGCTGACACTCCTGCGGCGAGATCGCTCCAAGTACCTTCGAAGCACTACCATTCACAGTCTCCACCTGCTCGCCGGAAGTTGTCATGATGGTGGGAAAGGGGGGCACCAGGAAATCCTTCTTCCCTCGTTCGCTGCGCTCTCCAGCAAGAAGAATTTGGGGGGCAATTGATGGGTTACACCATCATTTATAAGGAAGGCTCCCCCATGATCTCCCCTCAAAATGGGAGATCATGGGGTTGACTAGTCAACCCCACTTCCAATGATGAGAAGAACATGGGGGGGGGGGGGGGGTGGGGCCCACTCTCTCTCTCTCCCCCAAAACAGCCCCCTTTAGGGGGAAACCGCCGCCGTCGCCGGACTAGCCGCCGCCGCCGCCCGCCTTTCCGTTGCAGGCCGCAACCAGGCCGCCAGGACAACCTTGTCGTTGTAGGTCGCGACCACGCTGCCATGCCGCCGGCGGCCTGGCCGCTGGCCGGGCTCGCGGCCAGGCCGACCATGCCGCCGCAGGCCTCGGCCAGGCCGCCGGCCAGGCCTCCGGCCAGGCCGCCGGCTAGGTCACCAGCCGAGCCGCCGCCGGGCCGCCGGCCAGCCGCCTCCACCGCCCGGCCGCCCCATCACCATGGACGGCTAGCCGGCCGTCCGATCATGGTGGGCTTTCCTCGCCGTCCGATCTGGTGGGTAACCACCCACTAACCCACTACATTGGTGGTGTGACCCGCCATAAACCTCTCCTGGAGGCTATAAAAGGAGCCCTAGGGCCTCCTCATTCTTCATCTTTTGGCTCCCAGTTATCTTCTTTCTCAGGCGGTAGCTCTGCCGGACTCCTCCCTCGGATCACCCTCCAGCCACCACGAGCCACCGCGAGCCACCAGCGCACCACCAACAGCAAAACACCCAAGTCCCGGAGCGAGTAGGAGGAAGGCGTCCACTACAAGCCGGTGCACGACAAACCCGCGCTCCGAGCTTCAGAGCGCCAGTGTCATCTCACGCATTCCAGTGTACAAACCGCTCCCGCGGCGCAGCCTGTTGCACGCTGGGAGCCGTAGACCATCCCTCTCACCCCAAGTTGTAACGGGAGCGGCCTGTCGCCCCAATTCTCAGGACGCATTGTAATCACAAGCAGCTAGTGGATTTAGACCGGCACAGATCCCGTCGCGTGGTTTTTTACCCGATTGAGGAGTTTTTCCACGTCATCACATCCTGAGTCAACCTTTCATTTTCTCTGACTGTGTGCGCGTTCGACCCCCCGAAAGCTAAGACGATTTAATTAAATCTGGTGCGATCAGAACATTGAGTTAGGCCGCAACTATCCTAATGCAATCCATTCTTCTTTCGGTCTTATAAAAGCTATTGAAGAGTTAAACTAAAAAAAAACTGCAACAACTCAATCCGAAATATTCAGGTGCATTCCGCGAAATAGCGAGTTTTGAAAGCTTGGTCGGTGAACGGTAAAGATCAACACCTCCAACTCTGCAGCTTGAATCTGTTAATGGTGAGAGGAACCTACAACTAGTTTAGGAGGGTGGGAGGGAAAAAATTGGTAGGGAAGAAGGAAACGAGATGGACCCAATAAAAGAAAAAGCTGCCCCATTTAAGGCTCTCAGACCAGCAGGGTACGCTAAGAAAACTTTTTCCCGGTCATGGGGGGATTTCTTTGTTTATCTCTGCTCATAGTCTTCTCTACCCCACCCTTCTCCTCTGCTCAACAATCCATCCTTCTCCCGGCAGATGAATGTACCAAAGCGGAGCTCCTCCATGATTCTCTTCAGGGAGAAAGCTGCCCCTTGCCGGACCCCTCACTCTATTACCAGCCGGTGATCGGTATCGTCACTCATCCTGGCGATGGAGCCACTGGGAGACTCAGGAACACTACGGACGCCTCCAATATCCCTGCCTCTTACGTCAAATTTGTCGAGTCCGCCGGCGCTCGCGTAATTCCTCTCATCTATAACGAGCCCTGGGATATCCTTTCCAAAGTGAGAATCTGCCCCCTCTTCTCTTCTTTGCACGCATGATCCCGCCGCCCCTGATGATCCTTTCCTCTCATCTATAACGAGCCCTGGGACACCTGATGATTGTTTCTTTTGGAAGGTTGTTCCGTGATAGGGCACGTAGAAGACCGTATTGCACTTTTCCTGATATTATTTGCCTGATGGTGAATGATTTGTGTAAGTTCCATATTTCCTGCAGAAACTCGAGCTGGTGAATGGCGTTTTGTTTACAGGAGGATGGGCCAAAACGGGTTTGTACTTCGAGACAATAAGGAGAGTTTTTGAGGTAATTTTGACTCTATTGATAATTTTCTGAGAAGTATGTTCTTTTTAATCTTAATTATGATTTTTGAATTGTCTTCATCATTTACGATTAATGCTCATGCTCGTGATATACTGTCAACATTGTTCATCAAATTTGATGCTGTGCTACTACTATTCCGTACATCATAGTGGACATGAAAAATAGTATGATTGGCATGCATCATTTGCTTCCAAATTCAGTGGAGTGCTAGAAAAAAAATAATTGATGTTTTCCAATTTAGAGACATAGCTGGTAAGATAGAAAATTGTTAATTATCTAAGGATCATCTTGTTTACAAGAGCACTATTATCGATCCTAGAGTTTGATGTTAGGTTGACAAGCAATTAAAAGTGCTATGCAAAGTTCATGTAGTAAATCAAATGTTTGTTCGTGCCTAGGACATTCCTTAAAGCAACGTGCCATGACTCAGATTATGTTGAGAAGAACACAATGATTTTCTAAGGTGTCATCCTTAAGTGACACCATGTATTAATTCAAGAATAAGGAAAGCATTAGATCAAAAACTAAGACTATATTCACTATATCAAAATTTGAAATTTTGATTGGTAGAGCTAGCCGAGCTACCATTGTAAGTCCCTTTTTACGTCCACGGCCTGCGGCGGACCAAGGATTTTTGTCTAACTTGGGCATTAATAAAAAAATTATAAATGAAAATCAGAAACATAGCAAGTCAAACACAGAGTAAGAAAGATATCAACGAACTAACACACTCTGATCACTGGAAGACTAACATAATACTAAAAAAGCGTTCAATGGATGTTTGCGCTTGTTGCAGTTTTTTTTTAGTTTTTTTTATAGCAGCAAGCCTTCACAAAAATTTCAATCGGAACCTAGATCAAAACCAGACAAATCTAGAATCGACAGAAAAAAGAAAAAAGCCGGATGAGATAATTTACTTACATGTTTTTTCAATAAGATAATGAAGTCAAAAAAAATGTCAGGACAATAGAGAGAAAATATCTTGATAGCTTTGTATAAAAGTAAAGAAGATATACAAAATTGTGTTAATTACAAAGGAATTACATTGATGAGTCATACTATGAAACTATTAGAACGGGTGATAGAAAGAAGAGTAAGACGAGAGACTAACATCTCGGAGGATCAATTTGGATTCATGCCAGGGCGGTCAACCATAAAGCTATACATCTCTTAAAGAAACTCATTGCCAGCTGAAAGTCTTTAATTTCAAGGATAGCTAAATCACCTACAGAGGGGGGGGGGTGAATAGGTTCCTTAGTCTTTGTGACTATCTTTTTGTTTTCCTTCTTTAAATGCTTTGTAAGTTAGTAGTTTTATGCTTTCAAGACACACCACAAAAAACACACACAGAATTTATAGTGGTTCCCCAAATTATGGGTACGTTCACTTTCCCTCCCACCTTTCTAACAACTTGTTAGACAAGACATTTTCCAAATCTCGGCTCCTAAGAGCTTATAACACGATCACGCAGGACCACTCATTCTCATCCAAGACTTACAGCTCCGGCACAAAACCCTACAACTCAGTGATTCAAAGATCACCTACCTCAGACCCAATGGCCCTACAACTCAGGCTGTGAGGACAGTCCTATCTCAGAGAGAATGACTCTCCTACAGCTCAGGCATAAAAACCCTACCTCAGATCCAAAGGATCCTACAACTCAGACATAAGTGCCCTACTACTCAGAGAGAATGACACTTCTACCTCAGACTCAAAAGCCCTACCTCAGATCCAAAGGATCCTACACTCAGGGCAAAGCCCTACCTCAGATTCTCTACAGAATCCTACCACTCAGGTCAAACCCCTACTTCTCAGATCCACACAAGGATCCTACACCCAACCTTTATAATTTCTGGCTTACAACTCAGATCCAAAGGATCCTACAGTAGAAAGAGTTTGTTATTGATATTTGACTCCAAAAAAAATATTCTCTGAGCCTGCCTTCCTGAACTGAGATGAACTCAACCCTACCTTCTTCACAACAACAAGAATAGATCTTCAATGAACAGTTGCTTGTGCTTAGAGTACCTTGCAGTGAACAGCTTCTTACTGAACTGAGAAAGAGACTCAGTTCTAACTTCTTCCTCAGAAAGGGAACTTTCTGATCTTGCTGTTGAAGACAAGATGTATCCTGTTGCTTTAACCAGCTAATTGTCTGTGAATCACAGACCACTTGAGAGCAGGTTCTTCTTTCTTCTTTCCTGAGCAAACTCAGTGTTGACTTCTACTTCACAACTTCCAAAAAACGTTCTTCAGAAAATTACTTGCTGGAACTGTGAAGTAACTGCAGTTAGGATTATCCCTTTCTGCTACTTCTTTCTCAGAGAGATGTCCTTGAACTTACTGCTGATGGTGAGGATGTCAACAACTAACTCTTGTTTGCTTCCAGTTGCTGCAGCATGGGTAAACCTTGCTGCTCCTTCTTTTACCTTAGAAATGTCTTCTGAACTTGCTATAGCAGGTGAAGATAGCTACAACAACTTGGATCGGCTTTCAGATCAGCTTCAGCTAGGTTAGACCTTGCTGCTTCTTCTTCAGAGAAATGTCTCTGAACTTGCTGTTGATGATGAGGATGTCAACAACTAACTCTAGAACTTTTAGATCAGATGGCTAAAACTTGTTCTTCAAAGATCTGCAACAATAGCCGAGGAAGAAGATGAAGTCCAGTTGTTTTCCGAAAGCTAATTTTTTCGATCTAATCTCCGCCTTTTTTATTCCGCCGATCAACAACTATTTTGACCAGTGAGCCCCACTGAAATTGACAGCTGCAACTTTACTTTAACAGTCTAAAGTCGTACAGTAGGCCTGCCGCCCCATTTGTTGCATACCGTAGCCATCCCATCACATTTTGAAACTTGTTGATTTTGTTGACTTTTGCTGACGTCAACATCTGTGGACTTGGTCAAATTCAAGCTCTTTAGTATAGGCGTTGAGTGAACAAGCTTCATTCAACGCCAAAACACTTAGACAGATTTCTGTCACACTCAGGCGTTGAGTGCGTTGAGTGAACAAGCTTCACTCAACGCTTTTGGCCTTAGCCAATCTTTCTATATCAGTAGGCATTGAGTTACCCTTCATCACTCAATGCCAAAGTACTTAGACAATTTTCTTTCATTAGCCGCTGAGTGAGCCTTCATCGCTCGACGCCAAAACCCTTAGTCGCTGTTCTGAATGAAAGCGTTGAGTGTAACATCTTCACTCAACGCTTTCTGCTTTAACCTATTATCTTGATGAGGCATTGAGTGAATTGCCTTCACTCAACGCTTCTATACTTAGACAGATTTTCTGTCAGCTTAGTAGTTGAGTGCGTTGAGTTTGTTTTCATCACTCAACGCCATCTAGACTTTTGTAGTCTTAACTGCTTAGGCGTCGAGTGAGCCTTCATCACTCGATGCTTCTGGACTTAAACAGATTTTTTATTGTCAAAGATAAAGCTTTGACTATCTGAGCTTTACTCAACACTTTTGCAGTATGACGTTGAGTGAACTGCCTTCACTCAACGTTTGTGAATTTAGCCACTTTTCTGCCTTGCAAATAGTCAGGCCTTGACTGACATGTCTTCTCTCAGGCTCTCAGCGCTTTTTGGCATCTGACATTGAGTGAGTTTGCTTCACTTAACGCCTGTGGACCTAACCACATTTCTTTGCATCTGGCGTTGAGTGAACTTGCTTCACTCAACGCCTATGGAGTTAACCACATTTCTTTGCATCTGGCGTTGAGTGAGGTGTCCTAACTCAACGCCGGTGGACTTAGACATATTTCTGTCTCTCCACTTCTCTACCTTGTGACCACCTGTCAGCATCACTTATACAACCTGTCTAATCATGTTCCAAGGAACATCTTGCACAAATAAAGCTTGTGACAGCTGTTAAATTACACACATGTGTATACCATTATTTATTAGGACTTTTTCAAATCTTGGACATTGTGATCAATTGACCCAACAATCTCCCCCCTATTTGAAGAAGTCAAAATCTTAAGACAATATTATACACTAACTCAAATATACAACAAATACAGTTGATAACATATTGCATAACATAGAAAATAATGAACACATATTTGATTAAAATGAAGTTCATTAACAGAAGGATAATTGTTTTTAATGTGCATAATACAAAAATCACACATCCTTCAGCCATCTAAGATAAACAGGAAAACACATTCATGTTTCAGGTTCTCTTATTACAATGCCACTGGTTCTGGGCTTCTTGACAGTCTTCTCAACTGCACCTTCAGACTTTTTGACTTTCTGCCTTTGAAAGTAACTGAAGGGTTTTGAGATGTACTTTGTAGGCTTAACAACATTAGGAAGCAAGGTGTCAACATTCTTGTCTTTTCTGTATTGCCTTCTTTTAGTATCCCTCTCTTCCATCTTAGCCCACTCTATAGAGCTATACAACTTTCCTCTTTCAGTCTTCTTAGTCTTGACCTGCTCCCATGCTGACAAAATGATGGTCTTGGACTCACGTCTCCATTGCTCAAAGTCAGACCTTTTCTCCATCTCTTCTCTATACCTTTTCTTACTTAATCAGATCTCCTCTTCCTCTTCAACAACATACTTTCCCTTAGACCTCATGATTTGGTCAGCAGTAGGGCTGAATGAAGGAATATCAACAACATGTGATGGTTCAGTCCACTTAGCCCCTTTTTCAGCATAATGAGCATAAGTTTGATCTTGTTGCTGAGCTAACTGACCTGGATTCAGGGCTTCTTGAATCTGGGTAGGGAACATATGGATGTTATCATATTGAACTGGCTCTATCCCAAATGATCCCCTTATGACATTTGTTACCCACACAACATTCTCAGTGTTTGATTTTATTGTCTCCCTCTCCCCCTTTTTGACTTCTTCACACACGACTTTGGTCTGGGTGGCGCTGGCTTTGTTTCTTTCAGATTCCAGATAGTTTACTCCTACAGTAAACTGGTTCTTCACCTCTAGCATGTGATCATCCAAGAGTTTGGTGCAAGCATCCATCTTGGTAAAAATTGCATCCTTTTGTTGTTCCCTCAGAACTTTATCAGCATTATGGACAACAATCATGTTGCCAACATTAATGTTCTGATTTTCTATGACTGTAGTTGTATTATTTCCCAACTCATCCAATTACTCCATAGTATAATCAACAGCATGGGCTGCCCTGATGAAGAATTTCACAGTCTCGACCTTCCGCAGATTTACTTCAAACCTGATGGAATTAATCTCTGTGGACAACTCATTTCTGATGTTTTTGAGGGCATCATCAACAAAGTTTTCCAAATATCTTCTTTGCTTGTCCAGTAAGCCCTTCAGCTGGGCCAGAAATATAGGCGGCATCTGATCAAGCCTTGCTGAAGTACCTTCATCACAAAAGGTTTCTTGGTCTCTGACTTCTGCCCTTGTTCCAGAATCACCCATTGTGTACATTGAAGATGGTGCGTTCTTGGGGATTTCGGAAGTATATAGCTCTTTTTCTGATGCAGAGGAGTCAACATCAAAAAATTGACCTTGAGCTGGGAGTTCAAGATGAATCTCCCCCTCAATTTCTGCCATGTCCTCAGTGACATGTAGATCTGTAGCAGCTGTCCTTTCCACATCATCAGCAACCTGGAGAGATTCCCTCTCGGCAAAAGCAACTTGCATAACTTGTTCTGGAACTTGCTCCCCCTCACTCTGAGGACTGTTTCCATCATGAATATCTTGGGGTGTTGGTGCAGATACATCATCAGCAGTAGCTGGGAACTTGAAGGTGTCCCCCTCCATCACATCGGATATTTTATTGACAATCTCTTTTGCCACTTGGCCAACTTCCTCAGCTATTGGCACGTTTACATCAGCAGTTTCTTCAGAAATGGAGACCTGGGCGCACGTGTCCTTCCTGGCCTCATCAGTTGAGTCAGTCAGGTTGGGATCATGTGGCTCTTCCTCAGGGTGTTCAGATGAACTGCTGGTGGTGCTTTCTTCTGGTACAGGAACTTGTTTCTCTTTCTGCTTGGCAACAGACTGTCCATGGGGCTGGACGGCCCGGTCCCATCTGTCCAGCATCTTTATGTCCATCTTTCTCATATGATGGATCTTGGTTCCTAACCTCATATTGAGGATCCCTGGAACACTGTTCAACAGAAATAGGGAGAGAATTCTTCCCAAATTTGGCTCTGCCAAGCATTCCACTGTTCTGTCAAAAAGAATTCGTCCCCAATCTGTCCTTTTGGAGAGAATTACTCTGGCCATGAGCTCAAAGATTTTCTTAGAAATTTTATCATGTGAGCCTGTCTTACACAACAGGGCTTTCCCATTGACATCGGCTAGGAACCTACCTCTCAAGTTTAGTTCCTTTCTGAGAATGAAGCCGGTGGTGTTTTTAGGTAGACCACACCACTTTATTGCTGATTTAACATCAGACAACACCAGGTCTTCTTCCTCATCTGTCTCTGAGAACTTAGGCAACTGCAGCGCCTTGCTCAACCTTCTTGGAGTTATCTTTATCTTAGTACCACTGACAAAGGACTTGTTTTTGCTGGTGGATGCGTCGACTTTGGCATTTGAGAACATCTCCAGAACCTCCCGCTTCCACACCAAGCAGGGTTCTGACAGAACGAATTCTAGGTCAGAAACCGGGAGCAGGCGGAGAACGAACTGCACCTCCTCTGGTGCATCAGTGAATCCATTGCGAACTAATTTCGAGCCTTCAAACATGAAATCTAAACCTTTAAGAGCCATCTCTGTCACGAATTTCTGAAAACTAGCAAAACTGTTCCGCGTCTCGGCGAACTCGGGCAGAGAAGGGCAAGGAACAGTGTGGCTTGTCTTATGCACATCTCATTCTATTTATAGTATTATTTTACTTTTAGAGGGGGAATAGACGCGTACCTGTTTGAGATCACAGCTTAGATCAACGGCTGGGATTAATTCCCGACAATTAGCCGCAAACAGTCAATCCTGCTGCATTTGTTGAGTGAACTCCTAATGCCGTCGACGCTCTTATACTTAGTCTAATTTGACTGAACTTTCCTACAGGCATTAGATTAACCTGCAATATACAAACACAATGTATATATATAGTAGAGAGCAATTTAAGCTCCCTCCTGGTATGAATCCGACTCTGCAGTGGATATAGCTTCTTGCTTCTCCATGAAGCCAGCCTTCTCCTTTGGAAATGACAAGTTTCATCCTTGCTTTTCCAATCTTCCTTGCACTCTACACACTCTCTTCTTGATCATTGTCTACTCTCATTTTTGACTTTACAGCTGCAGTCAGGGAGTTTATGACATTCTCATCTTCTTGAGCTGGGAGTTCAGCTGGAATTTCCCTCTCGAACTTTGCATTGATCCTTTGGGAAACCCCTTGTTCCAGTTTTATTCCTGGAGCAACCTCTGTCCAAGTCCCATATGAGGGTATGAGCACTTGAACTATCCTTTAAAACAGATTAGTATACCTTAGAACCCCAATTTTTCTTGGGTCTTAGGTTCTTGTTAGCTTCAAACTGAACTTGTCTTTCTGCAGATTTTCTGACAGGAAGACTAATACTAGCTCTTGACACAGTAGGGTTGTGCCAGCAATATAAGACATAATGCCCTACTTTCCCACAATACCAACACTCATGAATGTTGTACTTTCTTTTCTGAGCAGGTCTGCTTTGATACCACATGTTAACAGCAGACTGTTTAGAAGGAAGATCAACTTCCTTTTTCTTATTTCTCTCAGCCACAATCTGACTGAAGGTGAGTCTATCAGTAGAAGAGCTTGGTTTTTCTTGAGATCCACCAACAGTGGTCTTCTTTGCAGAAGACATACTATTGATGACCTCATAAATGCCCAAGTCTGGCTTGCTGACAGACTTGCCCTTGGTCTGTATGTATGCTTGGAGATCTTGAGAAAAGGCCACTACCTTATTCTTGAGAGTAGAGGCTGGGGTACCAAAAATAAATGGTTCATGATGGGCTATTTGGACTTCTTCATGGAGAGCCTTTTGTGCACTCAAACCCATGCCCTTCCTTCTTCCATTGCAAGATACACTTGTACTCTTACAAGGAGAATTCCCATTCTTCCAGTGACTGCATGCATTCTTGGCCATACCTATTGGAAGAGAGGATTACCTTGTGAAAGGTGGCCTGAGGCACTACAGGAGATTTGCCTTTCCTTTTGGAATTGGCAACACTAGAATTCCACTTGAACTCTAAACCTCTCTTATCTTTTTGAGAGGAGAAGTAGTCAATCGGTGGTAACACTGTTTTGGACTTTGAAAAACTAGCCACAATCTTTTTCTCCTTTAGGAGCTTCTCTTCAAGATCCATAATGTTCTTGTTCTTCTGGCTTATGCTCTCAATTTGGGTGATTGAGATGACCTTTAGTTGGCTGACTTCCTTAGCCTTCTGATCCAGCAAGGATGCTGTCTCAGCCTGCTGGGCAGCAGCTAGCTGAATGGATGTAATCTCCACAACTTGCTTTTTGGCCAACTTACTGCTTCTCTTGAAGGCCTCCAGAAGTGCACCATATTGGTCAATCAGATTCTGAGGAGTTTGGATTGGTCTCATAATCAGATTCTGAGGATGAGCTAGATAGGGAATGTACCTGATCTGGTCCAGGCTGATCCTGGTAGGATTCTTCTCCTGTCATGACCATTAGCCCATAACTTCTGTAGTCATCTTCCTCATCATCATCATCCTCTGAATCACTGTCTGAATGTGATAGAGGGGCCCTGATCTCTATTCTTGCATCTAGATAGACATCATCTTTATCACTGTCACTGAACACAGAGGACAGTGGGGCTCTGATTCCAATCCTGGCTGCATGGTAGTTTTCATCTTCTACAACAGCTGCCACCAACCCAATGTAGGTCTTTTCCTTTCTGTAGACTTGAAACTTCATTGAGCTCCAATCCTTATGGTTCACTCCTAAACCCATAAGTACAAACCTTATAGCTATCCTTGGGAATCTACTCAGACTGTTAAGTCCTTTTTGAGCAACCTCCCTTTGATACCACTTGAAAGTCTTTAATTTAAAGGATAGCTAAATCACCTAGAGGGGGAGGAGGGTGAATATGTTTCTTAGTCTTTGTGACTATCTTTTTGTTTTCTTTCTTTAAGTGCTTTGCGAGTTAGTAGTTTTCTGCTTTCATGACACACTACAAAGAGCACACAAAATTTATAGTGGTTCCCCAGACTATGGGTGCGTCCACTGTCCTTCTTACCTTTCTAACAGCTTGTTGACAAGACACTTCTCCAAATCTCGGCTCCTAAGAGCTTACAACACGATCTCACAAGACCATCCAGTCTCCTCCAAGACTTACAGCTCAGACACAAAGCCCTACAACTCAGTGATTCAAAGATCACCTACCTCAGGGCCAAAGGCCCTACAACTCAGGCTGGGAGGACAACCCTACCTCAGAGAGAATGAATCTCCTACAGCTCAGACACAAAGGCCCAACCTCAGATCCAAAGGATCTTACAACTCAGGCACAAGTGTCCTACAACTCAGAGAGAATGACTCTCATAACTCATGCTCAAAAGCCCTACCTAAGATCCAAAGGATCCTACACTCATGCCAAAGCCTTATCTCAGATTCTCTACAGAATCCTATCACTCAGGCCAAAGTCCTGCTTCTCAGATTCACATAAGGATCCTACACTCAGCCTTTATAATTTCAAGCTTACAACTCAGATCCAAAGGATCCTATAATATAAAGAGTTTGTTGTTGATATTTTACTTTAGAGGAAATGCTTTCTGAGCCTGCCATCCTGAACTGAGATGAACTCAACACTACCTTCTTCACTGCAACAAGAATAGATCTTCAATGAACAATTGCTTGTGCTGGAAGTACCTTGCAGTGAACTGCTTCTTACTGAACTGAGAAAGAGACTCAGTTCTAACTTCTTCTTCTTCTTCCTCAGAAAGGAAACTTTCTGATCTTGCTGTTGAGGACAAGGTGTATCCTATTGCTTCAACCAGCTAACTGTCTGTGAATCACAGACCACTTGAGAGCAGGTTCTTCTTCCTTCTTTCCTGAGCAAACTCAATGTTCACTTCTACTTCACAGCTTCCAGAAAAAGTTCTTCAGAAAATTACTTGCTAGAACTGTTAAGTAACTGCAGTTAGGGTTATCCCTTTCTGCTACTTCTTTCTCAGAGATGTCCCTGAACTTGCTGTTGATGGTGAGGATGTTAACAACTAACTATTATTTGCTTCCAATTGCTGCAGCGAAGGTAAACCTTGCTGCTCCTTCCTTTACCTCAGAAATGTCTTCTGAACTTGCTATAACAAGTGAAGATAACTACAACAACTTGAATCAACTTTCAGATCAGCTTCAGCTAGGTTAGACCTTGCTGCTTCTTCTTCAGACAAATGTCTCTGAACTTGCTGTTGATGATGAGGATGTCAACAACTAACTCTAGAACTTTCAGATCAGATGGCTAGAACTTGTTCTTCAAAGCTCTGCAACAATGGCCGAGGAAGAAGATGAAGTCTAGCTGTTTCCGGAAAGCTAATTTTTTCGATCTAATCTCCGACTTTTTTATTCCGCCGATCAACAACTATTTTGACCAGTGGGACCCACTGAAATTGACAGCTGCAACTTTACTTTAACAGCCAAAAGTCGTACAGTAGGCCTGCCGCCCCGTTTGTTGCATACCGTAGCCATCCCATCACATTCTGAAACTTGTTGACTTTTGCTGACGTCAACATCTGTGGACTTAGTCAAATTCAAGCTCTTTAGTATAGGCGTTGAGTGAACAAGATTCATTCAACGCCAAAACACTTAGACAGATTTCTGTCTCACTCAGGCGTTTAGTGAACAAGCTTCACTCAACGCTTTTGGCCTTAGCCAATCTTTCTGTACCAGTAGGCATTGAGTGACCCTTCATCACTCAACGCCAAAGTACTTAGACAGTTTTCTTTCACTAGCTGTTGAGTGAGCCTTCATCGCTCAACGCCAAAACCCTTAGTCGTAGTTCTGAATGAAAGCGTTGAGTGTAACATCTTCACTCAACGCTTTCTGCTTTAACCTATTATCTTGATGAGGCGTTGAGTGAATAGCCTTCACTCAACACTTCTGTACTTAGACATATTTTCTGTCAGCTTAGGAGTTGAGTGCGTTGATTGTGTCTTCATCACTTAACGCCATCTAGACTTTTGTAGTCTTAACTGCTTAGGCGTCAAGTGAGCATTCATCACTCGACGCTTCTGGACTTAGCCAGATTTCTTTACTATAAAAAATAAAGCTTTGACTATCTGAGCTTTACTCAACGCTTTTGCAGTATGACATTGAGTGAACAACTTTCACTCAACGCCTGTGGATTTAGATACTTTTCTGCCTTACAAATAGTCAGACTTTGACTGACTTATCTTCTCTCAGCGCTTTTTGGCATCTGACGTTGAGTTTGCTTGCTTCTGTAAGACCCCCTCCCTTTTTTTTAAACACCGGGGTCTTAGGCCCAGAACCGCCGCTTTGCGGTGACACCTTCGCGCCCGGGAAGGTTATGACTACAAAACGCCGATCCTGCCGGCCAAATCGATCATGTTGGAACACCCTATTACTAATTTGGGTCAGGATCATTATGTCTCTAGGAACCTTTGTTTGACCTTCTGTATAGCTTTATAGGTCAATTAGAATTGAGTCTAAGGGTTAGAAGTCTAGTATTGGAAGCTGCCCTGAAGACCAAGTTTTTCTGTCTGGAGACTAAGTCTGATCGTCGAGCTCAGCACGACGATTCGTCGAACTCAGATCGACGATCGTCGAGCTCAACTTCGGCAGATCGTCGAGCTCCACTCGACGATCGCTGAGCTCAACTTCACAATATCGTCGAACTCCATTCGACGATCGGTGAGCTCAGTTCGACGATTTTGACTCTGCCTTGGATCTTTATCTCTGAGCTCAGTTCGACGATCTTTGAGCTCAGATCGACGATTATTTTGCTGCTTGAGTTTTCCAGTTCGCTGAGCTCAGCTCGACGATAGCAGAGCTCAGTTCGATGATTTCAGTTAACTTCCAGAATTCAAATTCAAATCAGACAGGAGTTATTCTGCAATTAATTCAGAGATTTGCTAGCCGTTTTCATTTATTTCTGGACCAAGTTTCAAGGGATCTTCCAAGGAATAATTCTGTGGACTTTCCTCTAGAAGAGTTTTTGCAATTAAGGATGCAATCAATGCAGACCAACGACTATCTTTGACAGAGAATGATATTCTATTCTGGAACAGAGAATAAATGACAGAATGTTTTTGAATCAATATAGATGATATACAGAGATTAACAAGAAGAGATATACACAATACAGTTTACAGAGACTCTTTCAAAATCTTCTGTCAAAAAGAATTCTGAAGAACACTCATCAAGAGATCAAGCTTTCAAAAATCTTCTGATCTCTTCATCTTTCAAAGTGTTCAAGGCCAACATCATTTCAAGACTCCAGACACTTAACATTTCAGCCATTGCGGAAATCATCTATTGCTGGAGTTCTACCTTTGAAGGCCTATCACCCTCAAGCAAAGCTTTTCTTCCTGAAGATTTCAAGGATTCAGGGGGAGCTTTGACATCAATCCACATAGTCTTCTCAGTTGTCTGAGAAAGAGAAGACTGCCATCACTCTCTCACCCCCAGTTTGTAAAGAGTTTCTCAAACTACCTTCAAAAGTTTGAATCTGGTTTTTGAGCACCTTGTCAAAAGCTCATTGGTGGCAAGACACCTGATCAAAAAATCTGCTTTGGTTTTTGAGCACCTTATCAAAAGCTCATTGGTGCCCAGGACACCTGAACAACTCATCCTGCAGTGGATTCCTACCTAGAGTGGTAGAAGAGTGGATGTACCCAAGTTTGGGGAACCACTATATTTCCTTGTGTCCTCTGGTTCTGCTTGTTTACTTTTTGTTTCTGGCCTTGATTTGTCTGTGCTTAGTTTTTGCATAGCTTAGTTCTGTGATTAAATTTATATTTGCTTCCCTGCTCACACTTATTACAACAATTGTTGTAAAAGTTTTTAAAAGTACTAAAACACCATATACTCTATTCACCCCCATCTAGAATATATCAGATCTAGTTGCACTTTCAATTGGTATCAGAGGCAGGTTGGGTAAACATACCATATCTGATTGGTTGTACAGGCTAACACCTGAACCCAAAGTTCCCAAACTAGATCTGTTTTCTTTTGTATTGTATTATTCGATTTTGTGTGCACAAATCATGGCCCAAAACAAAGATTATGCTAGCACCAGACCTCCAGTGTGCAATCTTTCCAAGTTTGCACTTTGGAAAGCAAGGATTAGACTTTACATGAATTCTATTGACGAAGATATTTTCAATTCTGTTTTGACAGTGTGTCTAAGACCCCCAGAGAGCACAAGCACAAATGCTGTTCCACCTCCATCAGGAACAGATGCTGACATCAAAAAATGGAAAGTAGCTGATGCCAAGGCTATGAACATCCTAGCCCAGACAATGTCAGATGACATATTCCAAAAGGTAGCTGAATGCAACTCAGCCAAGGAGATTTGAGACAAGCTCTCAGAAATTGTCTCAGGCTCAGCTGATGAGAGAAAGGACAGAAGATCCCATCTCATCTCCCAATATGAGAACTTCAAGAAGGGAGAGACTGAGTCAGTGGGAGACATGTACAACAGATTGAGTCTAATTGTCAGTGAGCTAAGGACATTGGACAAAGAGATTTCTCTGACAGAACTTAATGACAAGATCCTAATGTGCTTCCCCAGCACTTGGGACTCAAGAATCTGGCCAATTAAGGATGCCAGAAGTCTAAATGAGATCACCACTGAAGCCTTGTTGGGTAAGCTCAAATCTTATGAGCTACTCATCAAGAATAGAGAGGAAGAACAGAAGACTGCTTCACCAGCCACAAGGAAAGAGAAAACCATAGCCTTCAAGGCAACTGAGGATCTGCCTGAAGAAAAAGCTACAGGCAATGATGAACTTCTCAGCTTGTTGGCCAAAAGATTCTACAAGATGGCCAGAAAGGACTTCAGAAGAAGATCATACAAGGAGCAGGATAAGCCAAGGTATGACAAGTCCATTGGCAATAACAAAGACATTATCTGCTTTGGTTGCAGGAAACCAGGGCACATAGTTCCTGACTGTCCAGAGAACAAGAACAAGGACAGAAGGGACAGAAAAGAAAGAAGAAAGGAGAAGGACCCCAAAAGGAATGACAATAGCAAACCTTCTTCCAGCAAAAATAAGCATACAAGAAAAGGGTTTGTTGCTGAATCCTGGAGTGAGACAGAAGAGGAATCAGAAGCCTCATCCAGCTCCAGTGATGATGAGGATGATGCAGAAGAAAAGGAATTCTGCATGATGGCAATTAATGCCTCACAGCACAATTCAGAGGATGAAGAGTCAGAGTCAGACTCAGAAACTCAACCTGAAGAAGATCAGGTAATTAGTTCTTTTGATTTTACTTCAGAAGATTTTAAATCTGAATTTAAAACACTGTGTTTAGACCTGCTAAAGTCTGAGAAAGAGATTATCTCTCTCAGAAATCAATTATCTGAACACAATGGTTTAAAGTCAGAAAACCTCAAACTCTCTCAGGAGTTGGAGAACTGTAGGGAACAGATAGCTACACTGAAAAGTGAGCTCTCTGAGGCCAAGAAGCTTGAAGAATCCCTTAATGGGAGAAGCATCAAGCTGATGGACATCACAAGCACAGTGAACTCTAGATTCAACAGTACACTGGGCTTGGGTGCTTCATCCAGCCAACCTATAGTCCTAACAACTCCCATCAAGTTTATTTCTAGCAAGGGAAAGAGAGTTGTAGAGGTTGCTAGGAAAAATTCTGATCTGCCTCAGAAAACTAAGTCCCAGCAAAAATCGTCGAACGGAGATCGACGATCGCCGAATGAAGATCGACGATCGCCGAACGAAGCTCGACGATCTCAGGACAAATCGTCGAACGCAGATCGACGATCTCAGCCAAAGTCGTCGAACGCAGGTCGACGATCTCATATACCTGACCTCAGCCATAGTCGACCGTCGAACGGAGCTCGACGATCTGACCCAAGATCGTCGAACTCAGCTCCAAGATCGTCGAACAGAGGTCAGAACTCTGGAAACTTTTTCAAAGGTAAATCAAAATTGAATCCTAAGGGTTCTTCATCCCAAACCTTCAACCCTTATACTGAATGGATTTTACCTCCAAGGAGATATCATCCTGAAGGATATAAGAGTCAGCCAGGGATGTCTTTTATTTCTGAATTTATAGGTTATCAAACTAGGCCCAAGGTAAACTGGGTCAAAAACAAGTGAATTGTTTCATGTGCAGGTGAAGACCTATCCAACATCTAACCAGCAATGGTATTTGGATAGTGGGTGCTCTAAGCACATGACAGGGAATAAGGACAATCTCACATCCTTCAGAGCCAAGCTTGGACCCAAAGTTATCTTTGGTGATTCCAACTTTGGACAAACTAAGAGATGTGGTGCAGTACAGATTGGGTCAGTAACCTTCAAGAAGGTAGCATATGTGGAAGGACTGAAGCACAACCTGATCAGCATCAGTCAGCTATGTGATGAAGGCTACCAGGTGACCTTCAGCAAAACCTTATGCAAAATCAAGTCAGAGGACAACACAACTGTGTTGACAGGTATAAGGAAAGGTAACATCTACTTAGTAGATTTTCTTTCAACTGATATAGATATTTGCATGTTTAACTCAGTCTGTAGACCAAATGTGTTATGAAATAAGAGATTAGGACACCTAAACCTTAGAACTATTGCCAGGCTATCCAAGAACAACTTTGTTAGAGGACTACCTTCTGGCCCCTACAAGAAGGAAGGACTCTGCAAGGCTTGTCAATTAGGCAAGCAAACTAAAAACAGTTTTAAGTCACTTAATAAGAGTGTTTCACCTAGGATATTGTATCTGTTACACATGAATCTATTTGGACCCATCACAGTACAAAGCCTAGGAGGGAAATCCTACACTTTAGTAGTTGTAGATGACTTCTCTAGATTCACTTGGGTGTTCTTTCTAAGAAAGAAGTCTGATAACTTTAAGTGTCTGACAGAGTTTCTCAAATACATAAAGATTGAGTTCAATACTCACATTGCCCTGATCAGAAGTGATCATGGGACAGAGTTTGATTCTCTTCTTATGCAAGAGTTCTGTCAGAGTGAAGGGATCAGACATAATTTCTCAGCTCCTAGAACTACTCAACAAAATGGGGTAGCTGAAAGGAAAAATAGAACCCTTATTGAATCTGCCACTACATTGTTGTCAGATGCTTATCTACCTCTATCCTTTTGGGCAGAGCAGTGAACACCTCCAACTATGTGCTGAACAGAAGTCTGATACATAAACTGAAGGGAAAGACTCCCTATGAATTACTCAAAGGGAAGAAACCTAAAGTTGACTATTTCAGAATTTTTGGTTGCATTTGCTATATTCACAATAATGACAAGAAATACTTAGCAAAATTTCAAGCCAAAGCTGATGAAAGAGTGTTTCTGGGATACTCCATGATCAGCAAGGCCTATAGGGTCTATAATAAATCATCTTTGAAAATTGAGGAATCTGTTCACATTTCTTTTGATGAAACTAACATGTCTTTCAAGGAGAAGATTTCTTCTACCATAGAACCTTTGCAGGAACACTCTCTAGTTGAAGATATGAACAAGCTACAGGTTGCTCAAGAGGATGAAAGCAGTGAAGATGAAAACAATGCTCAACATATTGAACCACCACTTGAAGTGCCAGTTGTTGTACCACAAGAGGAAACAACAACACAGGTTGGTGAACAATCAACACCCCCTGTTGATCTAGTAACATCAAGAGAGCATCCAATTACCCAAATAATTGGAGAACTCTCAGCTGGTGTGCAAACCAGAAATCAGGTCAACCAAAACCTGTTGCACACCTGCTTCCTTTCTCAAATTGAACCTCAGTACATTCAAGATGTAAAGCAAGATCCACACTGGATCATTGCAATGCAAGAGGAGTTGCATCAATTTGAGAGGAACAAAGTATGAGAACTAGTGCCAAAGCCTAAGGATCATTCCATTGTTGGAACAAAATGGGTATTCAGAAATAAACTAGATGATCAAGGAGTAATAATAAGGAACAAGACAAGGCTAGTTGCCCAGGGATATTCTCAAGAAGAAGGAATTGACTACGACCAGACTTTTGCACCTGTTGCAAGATTAGAAGGCATCAGGATATTTTTAGCTTATGCAGCTCACAAAGGTTTCAAAGTCTATCAGATGGATGTCAAAAGTGCCTTCTTGAATGGAGACATCAAAGAAGAAGTCTATGTCAGACAACCTCCAGGTTTTATCTCTCCAACTTACCCTGATTATGTTTTTTAGACTAAATAAAGCATTATATGGTCTCAAGCAAGCTCCTAGAGCATGATATGAGACCTTAGCATGCTTTCTCTTGGAAAATAATTTTATAAGGGGTAGAGTAGACCAAACTCTTTTTATTAGAACCCATAAGTCTCATACCCTACTAGTACAAATTTATGTAGACGATATCATTTTTGGTTCTACTAACTCAAAATTGTGCAGAAGGTTTTCTAACCTGATGCATTCTAAATTTGAGATGGGTAGCATGAGTGAGCTATCCTTCTTTCTAGGATTACAAGTCAAGCAACATGCTGAAGGCATCTTTATTTCTCAAACCAAATATGCTAATGAACTGGTTAAGAAATTTGGTATGTCTGAGGCATCTTGTATGAAAACACCCATGCCTACCAATGCTGTACTGAATGCTGATGAACATGGGAAACCTGTTGATCAGACAACATATAGAGCAATGATTGACTCTTTACTGTATCTTACAGCTAGTAGACCAGATATAATGTTTGTTACATGCATATGTGCTAGGTTCCAAGTAAGCCCTAGAGAGTCACACCTAACATTAGTAAAGAGGATTCTCAGGTATGTTAAAAGTTGTCCAAATCTAGGTCTCTGGTATCCAAAGATTCAGCATTTGATTTAACTGGATTCTCTGATGCTGATTATGCTGGATGCAGAATTGACAGGAAAAGCACCAGTGGAACTTATCAGTTCCTTGGTGACAGACTTGTCTCTTGGTTTTGTAAGAAATAAACATCTGTGTCAACCTCAACTGCTGAAGCTGAATATATGGCTGCAGGCAGTTGTTGTTCACAAATATTGTGGATTCAAAACCAACTCCTAGACTATGGTTACAACTTAGAGAAGTCAAAAATCTTTTGTGACAATACAAGTGCTATTTCCATAGCTCAAAATCCAGTCCTCCATAGTAGGACAAAACACATAGAGATTAGACATCATTTCTTAAGGGACAATGTTGAAAAGAATAAAATTGAATTACAATATATCCCAACTGATTTACAAAGGGGAGATATTTTCACCAAGCCTTTGGATGAAAAGAAACACACCTTCTTCCTAAATCAGTTAGGAATGTTAGATGGAGGAAGTCTTAAATAATCTCCAAGATTTTGAAAGCTAAAAATTGACCAAGACTAGGCAAAAATTCTGATTTTTCTTAGTGTCTAGAATTTTTCTGATCTTTGAACTGCGCTCGACGATTTCCACACAGATCGTCGAACGGAGATCGACGATTTCCAGAATCGTCGAACTGAGTTCAGCGCCTCTCAGATAGTATGAACTATCTCTTCCGGTCAACGATCGTCGAACGGCGCTCGACGATTATGTTCACTGAACGATCGTCGAACGGAGCTCGACGCCTTCCAAGATCGTCGAACGGAGATCGACGATGTTGGAGTCTCTTCAGATTCCTTTAGAAGCATCGATCGTCGAACTGAGTTCAACGATCTTTCCAATTCTGCGTCGAACCCTAATATAAAACTCATTTTCGCCGTCGTTCTCTCTTGCGCTTTCAATTTCTCTGCAAGAATCTTTCTTCCCTCCAAACAGTTCTACACTTGGTCGTTTTGTTTGTTGAATCTTTGCAGGTACAATGACTGTATCAGTTGCAGTTCTAGCCGCCATGAAGTTCGATGCAGACTTCGACATTGATATGGAATCATTCAGCACTACTGACCAAGTTTTCCAAGATATTCTGAGCTTATTCAAGGATCAGAACTTGTCTGCCCTCATGACCACCAGGATAAAGCTGAGCTCAGATGAGATAAAGGAATGGGTCTATACTGCTCATAATCAAGACAACAACACAATAGTTGGGTCCATTGCTGGAACTCAGGTACCTCTGACCCCCACCATTCTAACAGAGGTTTTTGGACTGAGAAATGGAGATGATACTGCTGAATTATCTGGAGAAGAGTTTTCTGACATACTTGCCAGGATGGGTCATCCTGAGGGAAACCCTAGCAAGTTATTCAAAAGGAACTTGTCTGTTGAGTACAGGTTCCTAGCAGATGTTGTAGGAAAAGTGCTGTTGGCCAAGCACTCTGCACATGATACCATATCCAGATACCAGCTCTGTCTAATGGGAGCTCTGGTGGATAAGAGAAGTTTGAACTGGGGAGAGGTCTTCTTTGACCTAATAAAGAAGAAAATAAACAAAAGCTTTGTTAATTTTGGAAGGATTATTGGAGTCTTCCTGCAAACAAGGTGCCCTACCTTGCTGGTCTCCTCTGGAGTGCACATCAATGCCTCCAAGAGACTTACCTGTGCCCTCTTTGGCAAGTGGGACAGGCAGATAAGCAAGCCAAGCAGGCCCTCCTCTAGTGCTCCTTCAGGCACCAGGACTCACAGAGTCACTCTCCCACAGGTCTTTGCTCCTGCAGAAGACCTGGCTGCTGCTGTTGCTGACTCTTCTCCTCCTCCAATTCCAACCCTACCTCTTCCATCCACCATTCCTGCTTCATCCCCCATTACCATCTCTAGCCCCTCTCCAACATCAATTCCATCTCCAGCAACCATTTCATCACCTCCAGTAGACCAATTCCACCCATTGTTCTCATATCCACCACCAGATGTCACTTCTTCCCCATCCATACCATCCTTCACCCTTCTGGATGACTCCTACATGGATGATTCCCCCTCATCTCCTCTAGAATTACCCTCCTCCTCAACCTCATTCCAAGATCTCCTCCACCATATCATTGACCAACCAACTTTCACCCCATCCACATCCATCCCCTTGTCCTCCATATCCACCATCCCCACACCTCAGCCATCCATCCCTCCACTCTCCAGCCCTCCACTTCCAGCATCCTCAGCTATCCCTACTCCATCTACCTCTGCTCCTATTCTTGAGCAAGTAGACCTCTCAGCCCTAGCTGACAGGTTGTATGAGCTAATTGCCCCCAGACTCTCTCTGCTCTTAGAGACCTCTTTGGCTCCTCTACAACTGTCAGTGGCAGCTCTCTCTGCCAGGCTTTCCTCCCTCATTCCTCAGGCAGCACCTCCAGCAGTGTGCCTTGATACATATGTATCTGCATCTAGGCAGGGGGAGATGCCATATGAAGCAAGCCTTCATGCTGTTGCTGCTGCTGTCTCTGCTCCTGCTGTTGATGATACTGCTGCTGCTGCTGAGATTTCTGTTTCTGCTGCTTCTGCTCTTGCTGCTGTGCCTCCTACTCCAGTTCTGGCAATAGACCTACAGCCTTTGCTTTCTGCCTTTGACACTGCCTTCTTCAGCTATCTCCCAGGAGTTAATGCTGTCCAGCCCTCAGAAGACCTATCTAAGGCACTGGTGCCTTTCTCTGGCTGTGACCCCAGCATTATTTCTTCTTTTGCACACTCAGTGATTGCTGCTGCTGCTGTTGAAGAAAAGACTGAATCTGCTTCTGAAACTGTTCTTGCTGCTGCTGAAATCCCAATTGTTCCTGATGAGCCAACATCCAAGGATTTTCTGATGTCAGAGGCCACTGTTTTTGAGCCTGCTGCAGTTTTTGATGTTGCTGAAATTTCTGCTGATAGTGAGACTGTTACAATTACTGCTACTGTCACTACTCCAGCTTCTATTGCTCCTTCTATTGCTCCTTCTGTTGCTCCATCTGTTGCTCCATCTGCTGCCCCATCTGCTGTTGTCCCTGCTGCTGCTACTTCTGCCTCTGCCTCATCTGCTGCTGTTCAGTTGAAGAAAGAATTGATGAAGAAAATAGATGTTATATATGATGACCAGAGTTCTGAGTCTGATGAATTCAAAACAGACTCTGATGATTCAGCTGCTACTATTGCAAGGAAAAGGAAAGCTAGGAGCAAGGCAATGAAAAGGGTGCCTCCTGCAAAAGTCAAGGATAATAATGATATACCTTATTATATTCTGCATAACTGCCAAATTACTGAACATTGGATGCAGTATTCCAAAAACCAGTTGAAAGCAATGAAGAAGAAGAGAAAGTATGAGAAGGGCTCCTCCCAGTTCCAGCACCCTCATCCTCCTCCACCACCTCCTCCTGATGCAGGTGCAGGTGGCAGCTCTGCAAGTCAAGCCCCAGCTAGAAGCCAGGCTCCCTATCAACCCCATGCCAGATCCTATCAAAGGGAAAGCCAATCTAGGGGTTCTTATTCTAGGAGAGGAGGATACAGGGAAAGTCAAAGAGATATTCAGGTTTATTCTAAAGGGCACTCCAGGCAGCACCCATACTCCAGGGAGGACATGTTTCATCTGATACTACTTCTGGTCCATTCCCCTACAAGCTAAGAGAAACAGTGTCTGCTAGGCCTCCTCAAACAATTCTTCCAACAGGTATGAGCCACCTGTACCATTTGAGGACCCTGAGAAGAATCCAGTTGCTTGGACTGCTAGGATGAAGGAGTTGGCTGCATTAGACCAGATAAACAAAGCCAAAGAACAAGGGCTAGACACTTCCAATATTTCTACAATGTCAGAGCAGATACAGAAGGAACTAGAGAAATATGCTTCCAGCAAATTCTTTGATGCAGACAGATATATGGAATTGCATCCTGCTGCTGTGGTTCCCAGGACTTCAAAGCAAACTTACTTGGGTGCAGCAGATGACACCAGATCCAACAAGGAAGCCCAAAATCCAAACAGAGAAATCAAGATGGTTAAAGGCAAAGAGAAGAAGTGATTTTGTAAGGTGACAATCTTTGGATTTTCTGACTGCTATCTGGATGCCATATGCATATATATATATATATCTCTGTGATGTTTCTGCATGTCTAGCTGCTGTTGTTTTTATGCTTTTCTGATTATATGTTGTTATTTGAATTTCCAAAGTCTGTAAATAGTAATCCTAACCCAAATAGGGGGAGATTGTTGGAACACTCTATTACTAATTTGGGTCAGGATCATTATGTCTCTAGGAACCTTTGTTTGACCTTCTGTATAGCTTTATAGGTCAATTAGAATTGAGTCTAAGGGTTAGAAGTCTAGGATTGGAAGCTGCCCTGAATACCAAGTTTTTCTGTCTGGAGACTAAGTCTGATCGTCGAGCTCAGCACGACGATTCGTCGAACTCAGATCGACGATCGTCGAGCTCAACTTCGGCAGATCGTCGAGCTCCACTCGACGATCGCTGAGCTCAACTTCACAATATCGTCGAACTCCATTCGACGATCGGTGAGCTCAGTTCGACGATTTTGACTCTGCCTTGGATCTTTATCTCTGAGCTCAGTTCGACGATCTTTGAGCTCAGATCGACGATTATTTTGCTGCTTGAGTTTTCCAGTTCGCTGAGCTCAGCTCGACGATAGCAGAGCTCAGTTCGACGATTTCAGTTAACTTCCAGAATTCAAATTCAAATCAGACAGGAGTTATTCTGCAATTAATTCAGAGATTTGCTAGCCGTTTTCATTTATTTCTGGACCAAGTTTCAAGGGATCTTCCAAGGAATAATTCTGTGGACTTTCCTCTAGAAGAGTTTTTGCAATTAAGGATGCAATCAATGCAGACCAACGACTATCTTTGACAGAGAATGATATTCTATTCTGGAACAGAGAATAAATGACAGAATGTTTTTGAATCAATATAGATGATATACAGAGATTAACAAGGAGAGATATACACAATACAGTTTACAGAGACTCTTTCAAAATCTTCTGTCAAAAAGAATTCTGAAGAACACTCATCAAGAGATCAAGCTTTCAAAAATCTTCTGATCTCTTCATCTTTCAAAGTGTTCAAGGCCAACATCATTTCAAGACTCCAGACACTCAACATTTCAGCCATTGCTGAAATCATCTATTGCTGGAGTTCTACCTTTGAAGGCCTATCACCCTCAAGCAAAGCTTTTCTTCCTGAAGATTTCAAGGATTCAGGGGGAGCTTTGACATCAATCCACATAGTCTTCTCAGTTGTCTGAGAAAGAGAAGACTGCCATCACTCTCTCACCCCCAGTTTGTAAAGGGTTTCTCAAACTCCCTTCAAAAGCTTGAATCTGGTTTTTGAGCACCTTGTCAAAAGCTCATTGGTGGCAAGACACCTGATCAAAAAATCTGCTTTGGTTTTTGAGCATCTTATCAAAAGCTCATTGGTGCCCAGGACACCTGATCAACTCATCCTGCAGTGGATTCCTACCTAGGGTGGTAGAAGAGTGGATGTACCCAAGTTTGGGGAACCACTATATTTCCTTGTGTCCTCTGGTTCTGCTTGTTTACTTTTTGTTTCTGGCCTTGATTTGTCTGTGCTTAGTTTTTGCATAGCTTAGTTCTGTGATTAAATTTATATTTGCTTCCCTGCTCACACTTATTACAACAATTGTTGTAAAAGTTTTTAAAAGTACTAAAACACCATATACTCTATTCACCCCCCTCTAGAGTATATCAGATCTAGTTGCACTTTTAGATCACAACAGTAGCAAAATAATAAAAGGCAAGTCCACAAACATCACATTTATAGCAAATAATCTCCACAAAGGGAGTGTCCACAGATATAATAAAAGTACTAAAACTTGGGCTCATGCCCAGTACATCAATGTCCTTACTATATATCTCTCATCACGGAAGCAAAACTAAAATAACTATTAGCGATCAGGACTCACAGTCCCTGCTATATGAACTCCGATACTAGACTGTCCCATCTCCAAGCGTGCCGACCTCCGGGGCTGCTCCTCCATGCTGGGCTCCACGGTCCCCTAAAATGATGTGGTTCGAAAACCGTTAGTCTAAAAGACTAAGTCCTATCATCCCCCGCCACTTCTCCCATGGCTCCTAGGCACCGAGCGGGGAGGAGGAAAGAAGAGGACATGAAAGTGGAGAATGACAAATATAAGCAGGTGGCGGCGGTACTAATCTAGCAGTTCTATAGTGTATAAGACAGAATGAAAATAAGGAACACTGAACAAGAAAAAGTAACCTTAACTTATATGAAAACATATAAGCAAATAGATCTTTTGCATGACTCATATCGTATAAAAAGTCTCATACAAATTTATACGATAGGGTGTCAGTTTTCCAGCAACCATACATGTACAACCTCGGGCTCGCGAGAGGCTCTCAGAGTGCGAACAGTAAAAGCGGGCATGAGGAACTGACAGGCGAGTGGGACCACATGGTCCACTCGCAGGAGGCTAGATGGGCGATCCCTACAGTGGGCGAGACGCCCCTTTTGGGATGCGAGTAGGCCTTTATAGGCGAGAGGGCCCCGTGGCGAAGGATGCCCGCGAGAGGGCCAGGAGGGCTCGTCTCGCCGATGGGTGTTCCCTTACTCGCCATATAGAGAGAGGGCCGTTTTGACAATTCTATACCCATGAGAGATTTTACTCTTCTGTCCCGGGTAATTTTACCCTTTTGTCCTTGGTGGTCTGCATATAACTTCTCAGAACAACGGAGTTTGGCTGTTGGTAGACCCAACCAGGGGTACTTTGGTAATTTCAGGTCAGCTCAGTATGATTATTTGCAGATCCAACTCAGAAAGCTATAAATAGGCCCATAGGGGTTCTTCAGAAGCACAATTTTTTCCCGGGACTTAAGAAGATTTATCTGTGCTTTCTGAGAAACTCCAAACCCAGCTTTTGGCTTTGGAGGGGAAGCTCTCAGAGATCTTCCGTGTAAGCGGTGGGACCTCCCTGCTGAGGCTTTTGGTCGGTTTCTAGTCCTTCACGACCAGTCGGAGGTCAGAGCTTGTGACGAGTAGGTGTAGGTTACGCCCCTATTTTTCGAACTTTTGTCGAAGTCAAATTTTGGCCTCAACAGTTCTGGTGTGGTGAGCGTGGAAGGTAGCCGATACAAGAAAAGCTTGAGTTTAGTCCTATGATAGGAGGTGAAGGTGAAGGATCTGGTTCAGGAGGTTCCCCCTCCCGGGGAGAGGAGGCGACGAGGAAGATGCTGAAGGACTTCAGGCGAGAGCTCTTGCAGACCATCAGCTTGGCCTTCTCGGCAAGGAGCGAGTGGGCAACGCCTCAGGTCCCAGTGGAAGCAGTCCCGCTCTTGGGCGAGAACGCTCCTGGGCAGCGCCCGGGGAAGGAGGTCCCGACGGATGTTGGCGAGAGGGACGTGGCCGCGCAAGAGTTCTTCCCAGGCCAGCGCCCCGGGAAGGAGATTCCGGCAGAGGTTGGCAAGCAGGAGGCAGCTGTGCGAGAGCTCTTCCCTGGGCATGGTCTCGCGGATCGGGCCAGCCAGCCGAGGCCGCGAGACGTGCCCTCTCGGCAGGCAGGAGGCGAGAGCCCTTTCAGTGAGCTCATCATCTCGGCCCCGGTGCTGGAGGGGTTCCGGGAGCCCGACATGTCCTACTACTCTGGAAAGGATGACCCTGTACAACATGTGCAGTGGTTTGAAGATGTTGTTTCGATAAGGCAGATGACGGATGCCTTCAAGTGTCGGCTGTTTGCCATCACGTTGAAAGAGAAGGCACGAGACTGGTTCCACCAGTTGCCAGTAAGCTCGATCTACAGTTTTGAGGACCTGCGTCGAGGGTTCTTGTTGAGGTTCTCAACATCAAAAAGCGTAAGGAGGCGGAGTGCCTGTTTGCGGTGAGGCAGAAGCAAGATGAGACGTTGGGTCATTATGTTGACCGGTTACAGGAAGAGATCCTCCTGGTCCAGGAGGTCCCAGGGTATGCACTGATGCTCGCTTTTACCCTGGGGCTGAGGCCGAGATTCTTTAGCATGGAGCTGAAGAGAGTGCCCCCCCTCTCTTTTGAGGAGCTCATGGGGAGGGCGACAAAGGAGATAGACTTCGAGAGGGCCAATCCGGCGTTTGCCAGGAAGCTAGCCAGGTTGGCGGAGGATGACGTGAAGGAGCCGGGAGCAGGGAAGCAGAGGGAGCAGAGAGAAGAAAGAAGAAGGGAGGAGCCCCGAGGGCAGGGGCAGCAGGGACATCATCAAGGACGGGGGGACCGGGAGCCGAACAACCGGTTAGGTTGGAGGCCTCAGGAGGGTCGCCCCCAGGAGCAAGGAGGAGGTTTTCAGGGAAGAGACAACTTCCGCGCGCCGAGGAGGTTTGACCAGCCGGCAAGGAGGCAGGAGCTGAGGGGTCACTTCCCGCATCAGCAGGAGGCCATGGAAGTCGGCCGAAGTAGAGGAGGAAGGAGAGGAGCTCGGGGAGGAGCTGGAAGAATAGGCGGAGCAGGAAAAGGGGGCAGGGTGACGTTGCCTTTCTGTGACTTCCACCAGGAGGAAGGTCACACAACGGCCACCTGCCCAGAGTTCTTGGAGATGAGAGAAGCCAGGGGGTTGAGGAGGCAGGTTTCGCCAGTAAGGATCGAGGAGGTGCAGCAGGAGGAGACGGAAGATAGATGCGAGGACCGGGTGGATGTAGGAACCAGGGGAGGGATCGGGTGATCCACGGAGGAGTGGGGATTGAGGCAACTCGAAAGGGGAGCCTCCAGACCATGTTCCGAAGAGGGGTAGCCTCGACCTCCCAGGCCCCCCCTCCATTAGAAAAAATTACCTTTTCTTCAGCGGATATGCCCGATTATGAGGATCCGTTCTGTGACGCCTTGGTGATCCAGACGGCGGTCGAGAATTTCACGGTCTCCAAGATCCTGGTGGACAATGGGAGCTCTGTGAACGTGATCTTCAAAAAAGCCTTCGATGAAATGGAGGTCGAGGGCAAGTGAGTACTAGCTTCAGACGAACCGCTATTTGGTTTTTCAGGAGAAAGAAAGGAGGTTGAAGGAGGGGTAGGGCTGCATGTGAAGTTAGAGGGCGTGTTACAGAACTGCATGTTCGTGATCGTGGACGCCCCAAGCAGCTATAACGCCATCTTTCGGCGCCCCCTCATCAGCGCCTTTCGCTGTGTCCCCTCCTCGTTTCATCAATGCCTCAAGTTCAATAACGGGGGGGGGGGGGGGGGGGGTGCAGGTTAGGATCAGGGGGGACCCGAAGGTGGCGAGACAATGCTACGTGACGGCAGTCAACACCATTTCTTCGATGGCAGAAGGAGAGGAGTTGGAGAAGGAGATGACAGCGCATGAAGAGGTTGTCGGAGAGGAGGAGATGTGCAGAGGGTCCAGAGGGACGAAGGGTCAGAGCCGCAAGAGGGTCGGCAGATGGAAGGAGGAGTTGAGAGGGAGGCCCAGTGAGGCGTAGAGGTTGAACAGGAGCAGAGTGAGAGCCTAGGGGAGGCGATGAAGGTTGAGGAAGCTGGAGGAGAGGAGAGTATGGGCAGGAAGAGGAGGCAAGGGCCGGCTGGGAGCAGTCGCGGCTGGAGCCGGCTGAGGAGGTGGTGGAGATGGAAGTCTTCACCAGCTCCGGTCAGGTGCAGAAGGTGCGGATCAGCGAGGGTCTGAGTCCCAAGGACCAGGAGCGAGTGCGGGCTTGCATCCAGAGCAACATCGACATCTTTGCTTGGAGCGCGGCTGACATGCCGGGCATCGATGCGGATGTGGCCTGGCACCGCCTGAACCTGGATCCCCGGACGCGCCCCATACGCCAGAGGATGAGGACCATCGCTACCAAGCTGGAGGAGCCAATCCGCGAGGAGGTCAAGAAGCTTCTGGAGGCTGGCATCATCTCGGAGATCCAGTATCCAGGCTGGGTCTCCAACGTGGTAATGATAAAGAAAGGGGGAGGGAAGTGACGCATTTGTATTGACTTTTCTTTATTAAATAAATCGTGCCCCAAGGATTGCTACCCCCTGACTCGAATCGACGCGCTGGTAGATTCAACCGTTGGTTTTTCTATTATGAGTTTTTTGGATACTTTTTCAGGTTACCACCAGATCCGAATGCACCCTCCCGACGTCAAAAACGTCTCCTTCATCACAATGGAGGGATGCTTCAGTTATAAAATGATGCCCTTTGGGTTGAGAAACGCAGGGGCTACATACCAGCGCATGATGGATCGAGTCTTCCAGGGCCAGAGGGGGAGGAACCTGGAGGTCTATGTTGATGACCTGATGGTCAAGAGTAAATGTGTGGACTCGCATCTCCGAGACCTGGAGGAGACGTTCACCACCTTGCGGAGGTTCAAGATGAGGCTGACCCCCTTAAAGTCCGTTTTTGGGGCAAGCCGTGGAAAGTTCCTTGGGCATCTTCTGACCCCGGCAGGGGTGGAGCCTAACCCAGATAAGGTGAAAACCATCCTAGAGCTGGAGTCACCACGCAACACTAAGGAGGTCCAGCGCCTGACAGGCAAGCTGGCCGGGCTAAGCAGATTCCTCTCCAAATCGGGAGAAAAGTGCTCATCATTCTTCAAGGTGCTGAGGGGTACTCAAAGGTTCGAGTGGATTGTCAAATGCGAAGAAGCTTTCCAAATGATGAAGAGACAGCTCTCCCAGGCTCCTCTCCTTCAAAGCCCAAAGGAGGGGGAGGACCTAGCCTTGTACCTCGGAGTAGGAGCAGAGGCCGTGAGCTCGGTCTTGGTCAGGGAAGAGGGGAAGAAGCAATTGCCAATTTACTATGTTAGCAGGATCCTGAAGAAGGCGGAGCTCCGCTACCCCATCTTGGAGAAGCTGGCGTATGTTTTGATCGTTTCGGCCAGGAAGCTCCGACCATACTTCCAAGCACATTCGATTAGGGTGGTAACAGACCATCCCCTTCGAAAGATTTTTGAGGGAGTGGAGCACTCGGGCAGATTGGCCAAGTGGTTCATTGAATTAAGCGAGTTTGATATATCCTTCGTGCCAATACTCTCCATCAAGGCTCAGACGGTGGCTGACTTCTTGGCAGACTACGTCGTTGAGGTCGGAGCTGAGGAGCCGCAACCGCAGGAGGCTTGGAAGATGATGGTTGATGGTGCCTCAGGAAATCACTCCCTCGGAGCAGGGGTGATATTGATAAGCCCTCAGGGGGTCACCATAGAACAAGCGGTGGTCTTACACTTTTCGGCAACTAACAATCAGGCGGAGTACGAGGCTGTGATAGCCGGTCTTCGCTTGTCAAAGGAGCTTGAGATCCAGGATGTGAAGGCTTTTACGGACTCGATGATGGTGGCGTCACAGATCCGAGGAGAGTTCGAAGCTCGGGAGCCCATCCTTGTGAAGTACTTATCAAAGGTGAGGGCGATCATCGGAGGGTTCTGGACGTTCTCGATCCAACATGTTCCAAGGGAAGAAAGTATAGCTGCCGATCGATTGACTAAGTTTGGACCTCGAGGAGGGGGGAGCTTGACTGAGCTATTTCGACCGACTATCGAGGAAGGAGAGTTGATGGAGGTAGATCGGCGACCCTCGTGGGTGGATCCATTGGTGACCTTCCCAACCACCGGTGAGCTTCCAGAGGGGACCAAGGACGGGAAAAGCTTCAGGCACAAGGCAGCTCATTACCTGATGCTGGAAGGAGGGTTGCATCGGAAGATGTTGTCAGGGCTCCTGGCAAGGTGTGTGACCGAGCAGGAGGTCCCGAGGATCCTAGAAGAGGTGCACTCAGGAGAGTGCGGCAGTCACTCAGGAGGAAGGACGTTGGAAGCAAGTGTGGTGAGACGAGGGTACTTCTGGCAGATCCTAAGAAAGGATGCAGCTGAGTTTGCAAGGAAGTGCCGGAAGTGTCAGCTATATGCCCCCTCCAGCTCTTGCCCGCTCAAAGGCTCCGAAGCATCACGGCGCCATGGCCTTTCGCCATCTGGGGGATGGACTTGGTCGGACCTTTCCCTCCGGCTAGTGGGCAGATGAGATTCCTCCTGGTCATGATTGATTATTTCTCGAAGTGGCTGGAGGTCAAGGCGTTGGCCAAGGTCACCTCACAGGTCATCCAAAATTTTGTCTGGGGGGAGATCATATGCAGGCACGGGCTCCCCCAGGCGATAGTAACAGACAATGGGCCCCAGTTTGCCAGCGAAGAGTTCATCAGCTTCTGCGCTCAGCTGGGGATAGACCTCAGGTTTGCCTCCGTGCACCACCCAGGAGCAACGGCCAGGTGGAGGCGGCCAACAAGATCATCGTGAACCTGCTCAAGAAGAAGGTGAAGAACTTGAGGGGAAGCTGAGTGGAGCAGCTCCCCTCAGTATTGTGGGCCTTGCGAACAACTCCGAACACGGCCACCGGCGAGACCCCCTTCAAACTTTCCCATGGGTGTGAGGCGGTCCTGCCCGTGGAGTTTGAGGTTCGATCCCCACGAGTCGCGGCTGCAGGTGATGGAGATGAGGCTTGGAGGCTAGAAAACGAAGGGGAGCTGCGTCTCTCTTTGGATATGGTGGAAGAGCTGCATGATGTCGTAGCTATAAGGCAGGAAGAGATCAAGCGACGAATGACAAAATACTTCGACAAACACATCATGATCAATCAGTTCGCGGAGGGAGATCTAGTACTAAAAAAAGTTGATGCTGCAAGAAGATCTGCCCCCGTGGGCAAGCTCAACTCGAATTGGGAAGGGCCCTATATTGCCGAAAGAGTCCTAAGAACGGGAGGTTACCACCTCCAGGATGTGGAGGGTAGGTCCATGAGCCACACCTGGAACGACGACGACTTGAAACGTTTCTACCCGTGAGAAGGGAGAACAAAAATTGTATACTCAAATCAAGTTTATTATAATATATTCCTCAAATTACTTCTTGTTTTTACTTACTGTGAAATTCTAACGGCAAGAAGATGAGACTCTTGCACTACCCCGAGCCTGGCTCGGCCCCAGGTAGACCCGCTGCGCAGGCTCTCATTAGTTGGCAGGTCTGAAGGCTCGCCTGTGGGGGTAAGGGACCCCGAGCGCGGCTCGGCCCCAGGTAGACCCGCTGCGCAGACTCTCATTAGCTGACAGGTCCGAAGGCTCGCCTATGGGGGAGAGGTCTGGTTCTTGGTCCTTGGTTCTGCACTACCCCGAGCGCGGCTCGGCCACAGGTAGACCCGCTGCGCAGGCTCTCATTAGCTGGCAGTTCCGAAGGCTCGCCTGTGGGGGAGAGGTCTGGTTCTTGGTCCTTGGTTCTGCACTACCCCGAGCGCGGCTCGACCCCAGGTAGACCCGCTGCGCAGGCTCTCATTAGCTGGCAGGTCCGAAGGCTCGCCTGTGGGGGAGAGGTCTTGTTCTTGGTCCTTGGTTCTGCACTACCCCGAGCGCGGCTCGGCCCCAGGTAGACCCGCTGCGCAGCCTCTCATTAGCTGGTAGGTCCGAAGGCTCGCCTGTGGGGGAGAAGTCTGGTTCTTGGTCCTTGGTTCTGCACTACCCCGAGGGCGGCTCTGCCCCAGGTAAACCCGCCGCGCAGGCTCTCATTAGCTGGCAGGTCCGAAGGCTCGCCTGTGGGGGAGAGGTCTGGTTCTTGGTCCTTGGTTCTGCACTACCCCGAGCGCGGCTCGGCCCCAGGTAGACCCGCTGCGCAGGCTCTCATTAGCTGGCAGGTCCGAAGGCTCGCCTGTGGGGGAGAGGTCTGGTTCTTGGTCCTTGGTTCTGCACTACCCCGAGCGCGGCTCGGCCCCAGGTAGACCCGCTGTGCAGGCTCTCATTAGCTGGCAGGTCCGAAGGCTCGCCTATGGGGGAGAGGTATGGTTCTTTGTCCTTGGTTCTGCACTACCCCGACCGCGGCTCAGCCCCAGGTAGACCCCTTGCGCAGGCTCCCATTAGCTGGCAGGTCCGAAGGCTCGCCTGTGGGGGAGAGGTCTGGTTCTTGGTCCTTTGTTCTGCACTACCCCGAGCGCGGCTCGGCCCCAGGTAGACCAGCTGCGCAGGCTCTCATTAGCTGGCAGGTCCGAAGGCTCGCCTGTGGGGGGAGAGGTCTGGTTCTTGGTCCTTGGCTCTGCACTACCCCGAGCGCAGCTCGACCCCAGGTAGACCCGCCGCGCAGGCTCTCATTAGCTGACAGGTCCGAAGGCTCACCTGTGGGGGAGAGGTTTGGTTTTTGGTCCTTGGTTCTGCACTACCCCGGGTGCGGCTCGGCCCCAGGTAGACCCGCTGCGCAGGCTCTCATTAGCTGACAGGTTTGAAGGCTCGCCTGTGGGGGAGAGGTCTGGTTCTTGGTCCTTGGTTTTGCACTACCCCGAGCACGGCTCGGCCCCAGGTAGACCCGCTGCGCAGGCTCTCATTAGCTGGCAGGTCCGAAGGCTCGCCTGTGGGGGAGAGGTCTGGTTCTTGAAGTGTTGGTTCTTTATTCTTGGGAATTCTACACCACCTCGAGCCTGGCTCGGCCCCCCGATAGATCCGTTGCCCAGGCTCCCATCAAGCTAGTAGAGCAGCAAACTTACTCATTGGCAGAATGGTTGGGAAAATCTCCTTAAGCAACATCCCTGCTTAATCTTATCAAAAATAAACTAAGGCAAAGACTAGAGCAGTGCGAGTGGAGGCACTCCCAGCTGACGGCCTCAGGGGCGGTCTCGCCCTGGGCGAGAGGGCACTCGCGCGAGACGGAAGACTTGGCCTGATGATAGGGGACCAGTTATATCACTAGGAGCCACTCGCGCATGGAGTACCTTAAGAAAAGAGCGAGAAGGATCGGCGAGACGAAAGAAACAAGGGGGCAAGAGCTTGGACAATGCAGGAGTAAGAGGCGCGGATATCCTTCTGATCCGGGGCCGGGGTATTTATAGCAGATATGGTAAAATGGTTAATGGGCGGGAAAACGTACAGAGGAAGGGGAAGAGTCGGCCAAAGGGTCTCTCTCTCTCCTAAACCTCGATTTGCGTGACCCGTCACAATCACAGGGAAGGATAATTAAAGAAAATTAAAAAGAAATAAAGAGTTCAAAGCAGCAACAAAAAATATTTAAAGATATAGTCCCGCATGCGGCGGACACCTTGTTCTCAGTCATTGCTGATGAGACGGCAACAGTGTTATCTAATTATTACAGCATTAAAGTACAACGCTCGAGAAGAAAAGAAGAAAAGGGAGAGACGGACGACCCTTGATAGTTGAACCATTTCCAGCGGCCACCGCGAGCTCCAGCGCAGGGGGGCCTATTCGGCGAGTGGAAGGCGCGAACGACGTCAAGTCCGCGGTGAGCGAGATGAAGCTGCATATCGACCTCGCTGATGATGGCCTGAGGATCGGTCCCATCGACATCTATCTCGGCACCAACCTCAGAAGACAAGCGAGCACACTTGTTTTCCAGCCATTCGATACGCCTATCCGCCGCCTGCTTGTCCACCGCCAGCGAATGGATGATACGCGCGTGCTTCCTGAACAACTCCGCCGTCTTGCGCTTCATCTCTATCGGGTCCGTAGGGTCGCCCAGGTAGTCTTCAATCCCATCTATTGGAGGAGGAGGCGAGACGACGAGTCGTCTAAAGGGTTCCTCAGCGGGCGAGTCGGTCTGGGCGCCTGAGCGAGGAGTAGAGGGGCAGGGTGAGAGAGGCTCCCGCAGGAGGGTGTGGGAGTAGCGAGTGGGACAGAGAAACGAGAGAGAAGGTTTCTTACCAGGAGGACGGGAGGTCCCGGCGGCCTGGGAAGGGTCATCCCTCCTCTCGCTAGGAGGAGTAGATGGAGGAGTGGAAGGTGGTTGCGAGTCAGAATCCTCGCGAGGGACGGCGGTGTCGTCTCGCGGGCTTTCCTGTCGTAAAGCTGCGGGGGCTCCCTGAAGAAACAAATGATTAAGAAGACAGGTACAGATGTTGGAGGAGTAATAAAGACAGAAGCGAGAGCTCACCTCTTTCTCTCGGGGAGATGCGGGAGGAGGAGTGGGGCAGGTCTCCAGGACTGCGCGAGATGACATCTCGGCAGAGGAGGGGCCACCTGTTTTTACCCTCTTCAGGCGATACGGAGAGGGCGGTAAAAGGGGTAGGGGGCGAACTAAAGTTGAGGTAAAAGCGGCCATGTTGGCCTTGTTCTGCCGGCGCACCATTGCGAGGCGCTTGCGAAAGCTCTGGCTATGAGACATGATGAACAGTTCAAGCCAAGGAAGGAGGAAGTGTGCAAGAGGGCATCCTCTATTCGGGGTAGGAACCCCATATTTATAGGCTTCAGTGAAGGTTCTCACAAAAGATTCTCTCATAAATTCGTCCATAAATACGTTTTAATGACGAGCCTCGGTTGGACGTTCTTTCCGAGCTTAAAATAATCTCGAAAAGAGTGGGGGTTTTGTACAATCTCGGGCTCGGGAGAGGCCCTCAGAGTGCGAACAGTAAAATCGGGCTTGAGGAACTGACAGGCGAGTGGGACCACATGGTCCACTCGCAGGAGGCGAGATGGGCGATCCCTACAGTGGGCGAGACGCCCCTTTTGGGATGCGAGTAAGCCTTTATAGGCGAGAGGGCCCCGTGGCGAAGGATGCCCGCGAGACGACCAGGAGGGCTCGTCTCGCCGATGGGTGTTCCCCTACTCGTCATATAGAGAGAGAGCCGTTTTGACAATTCTATACCCATGAGAGATTTTACTCTTCTGTCCCGGGTAATTTTACCGTTTTGCCCTTGGTGGTCTGCATATAACTTCTCAGAACAGCGGAGTTTGGCTGTTGGCAGACACAACCAGGGGTACTTTGGTAATTTCAGTTCAGCTCAATATGGTTATTTGCAGATCCAACTCAGAAAACTATAAATAGGCCCATAAGGGTTCTTCAGAAGCACACTTTTTTTCCGGGACTTAAGAAGATTTATCTGTGCTTTCTGAGAAGCTCCAAGCCCAGCTTTTGGCTTTGGAGGGGAAGCTTTCAGAGATCTTTCGGGTCAGCTGTGGGACCTCCCTGCTGAGGCTTTGGGCCGGTTTCTAGTCCTTCACGACCAGTCAGAGGTCAGAGCTTGGGACGAGTAGGTGTAGGCTACGCCCCTATTTTTCGAACTTTTGTCGAAGTCAAATTTTGGCTTCAACAATACATATATATTTATTGAATAAAAACCTCAACTTATAAGCACGCTCACGCGAACTTATAAACCAAGGAGTCGTTTTGCAAGGCCTATTGTATAAAGCGTCCCATACCACTTATACAATAGGTGTCAGGGTTATATGCAATGGTTATGCTATGAAATGCAATTATGCCATTATGAAAACATGCAAGTGCAACTCACCCACTCGACTCTGTGTACACAGACCTTTAGTTTCCCCTTTCTGGAGCCGAACCTCCCAGGATACCTCCGTAGTGACAAATGGAAGCGGTGGGTTGGGCCTCGCCCACCTCTAAACCGGTAATTGCACTACCAGTCAGACCTATCGTACGCCTCAACGCTGGTGCACTAAGCGGAGCTCTTGCGTACTCTTGCCGGCTGGCGCACCGGACTTTATTTGGCCAAGTGCTAAACCATACTTGCCGAGTCAACGTATTGGCGTCGGTGCATCGACCCTTCAATACCGAAGACCCACCACCTTATACTTTATACACATGCAACTTATGTATCAGCTACCGAGCCAAAGCTCCCCGTACCACCCCGTCCGTCACAAACATCAACCGAGCCAAAGCTCGCCGCACCATCCCGTTCGTCACAAACATCAACCGAGCCAAAGCTCGTCGGGCCAACCTGCCCATCACTAAATCCACCGAGCCTACAGCCCGAGTGAGCCCACCTAACATCCCGAGGCATCGAGGTGAGTGAAAGTGAAACCCTAGTTATGCTGGTTACTCTTGACCCTAATGTGTTTTGAGTCTCTCTCTCTCCACGGGGAAGACGATGTTTCGTCGACCCCGAACACCTATTAACACTAGTCAAACTTCTCATTCCTCATCACGACTCCCGATGATAATTTCATTTCACTTACCACACTAACATCCCAACTCCCTAGGTTCATTTGCACCCTATCATGAATTCTGCAGTTTTACTAAACGCAGACCATCCAAATTATATGATATATACAATGAGAGGTACTCAAAATAATCATCCAATATCCTTATAATAATTATTGTGGGTCTATCATAACATGTTTAACCTAAACCCAGGAATTCATAATTTTCCTAATTTATCTGATAAATTATTTAATTTTTCTAGTAATCCAAAAACCCAAGTTTGAACATGAAGTATCCATTTCAGACATGCAAATGCTCCACCAAATTTATGATAAATACAAGATGACTATTTAACATAGGATCCAAAGTCTCCCAATTTTTCAGCAAGGTTTAGTTCTCTAATCCTAATTTTAAATATAACCTACATTAATCATTTTCAAGAGAAAAGTATAACAAGAATACTTCCAAAAATTCTGTGAAAATGCAAACATGTACATAATGATCAACAAATGCTCTAGGCCAAGTTTCATAATTTTTCAATAAGAAATGAGCTCTGAAAGAAATATTTAACAAATTCCCAAATTTATGAGCTTGAGAAGTAGGTACTGTAATTATGTATTTAAAAATTCCAATAAAATACATACATGAGCATAATGGTCTAAAACTCCCTCTGCCCAACTTTTCATGACTTCCTATGGACAGTGAGACCATAATGTCCAAATAATTAAGTAGGGCTAATTCATGCATTACAAAGGAAGTACTAAACTTAATGCTCCAAAATTCCCAATTAAATTTCCAGAGGTTCATACTAACCCTATGACTACACTACCCAAGTTGCATCACTGTTCAATGAGTTTTAATACCCTATTCTATCACTACAAGGTTTGTGCCCTAAACTAAGGTTAGAGTTTTGAGGGGCCTACCTATCTCCAAATCCTCTAATATTTTTACCAGAGGGCTTTAGCTACCCTAGTACCCTCACTACCAAATTTCAAGTTCATACAAGGGCATTTGACCACATGCCCTTCACAAGACACCAAAGACCATCCTTAGGGTTTGGTCTTGGGTCCTAGGGCAAATCTGCCCTAATTCACCCCATAACCCATATGAGGGTGTTAAAAGTCATCCAAGTCAGTGACCCAAATTTCAACCTCTGTTGTGCTGGTTTGGCCACCTAAACCCACAAGTGCACTTTTGACCTAAATACCCTTATTAATGCAAAACTAGGGTTTGTAAGAATTCTATTCAAATCATCTCCAAATGAGATGAAATTTTATTCAGAGTCTTATGATGACCCCAAGGACCACTCACAAAAATTTGGGAGAGTTTGGAGGTCATTTGGTCCCTTAATTAATTTACCATAGAGTAATTAAATAATTTCAAAAAACTATAGAAAAATTATCCCCCAAAATTCTCATTTTTGGGCAGGTCCTAGGTATAGACTAGGGTGACTCCCTGTCCAAATTTCAAGTCATTTGGACAAGAGATGAAGTACGGGCACTCATTTTAATCTCTGTCTAACCCTTGCTATAGACCCCACCAAAATGAGTGCCCTGGTCAAACCAGACACGCAAATTGGTTCAAACTAATTTTAAATTAATGTAGACTCATAGGGCTACAAATTATATGTTGATCATTTTCTCTGACTTAGCCTCTAGGTATTTTTAATAATTTAAAACATTAAATAGATAATGTGTGACAGAATATCACATGAAATGAATATTTACCTATAGTTTAATTTATATTAGCACGAATCTTGGCGCAATGACGAACGACATCTGGTCATCGTCCCCAGCGTGCCAATGGCCAGGATTGATTCTTCCTGGGCCATCTTCAAGCCGCTGCCGCCGGCCACCCAGCGACCTCCCTGGCCAGCCACCGCCACCACCACCTCCGTCGAGGTGGTGGCTATCGCTAGGCGGCGGCACAGCCGTCGGAGGGGCCGTCTCCGGCGATCCCGAAAGGTTCGCTTTTCATTGAAAAATCGGGAAATCTTCCTTCCCGATCGGGCTCAATTGAGCCCGATTTTCATCCCTAATTGGCACTACGATCTACCCACAGAAGAAGGAGAAAAGGAGGACCTGAATTGCGGCCTGAGAGCGGGTGTTGTGCCTCCTTGCCATTTTCGGCCACCAAGCTTTGGCTCCTCTGCAACTTCTACACCAACAACAAGGGAATCAAGATGTAATCGAGGGAAACGCCTCCTCTGATCCTGGTGAAGGTTCTTAAAGAAGGAATTGGGGAGAGGTGGCTTGTAACTCCACAATTCATCAAAACACCATTTAAGGCCATTAAACCTAGTTTTCGGTTTCAGTCAAATTGAGGGGACCGAGCCACTCCACTGGTCGGCCACCTCCTGGAAACTCTTCCCCTGCCTCCAAGGAGTAAAAGCCCCATCAAAAGGGGGGGGGGGGGGGTTATGTAGACTCCATGGCCATGATGGCCATTAAGCTCTTACTTTCTCTCTCCTCCAAATTTGGGTAACTTCCTCTCTCTCTCCTAGTCACCAAACTCTGAATTTGGTGTGCCCAAAATGTGTCTCTCCACCTCCTAGACCAATGAGCCACACTTGTCTGGGCCTAGCCCACTTGGATTGGTCTTGAGTTAGTCATTTAGGCTAGTTTGACCACTTTGACCCAAGAGTTGACTTTGGTCGAATTAGCCACTAGGGTTGACCCCAATGGGTCCTTGGTGACCCATGGGCCTCCCCTAAGGTCTAGAAGTACTTGGGTAGGGTTAACTTTGCACTCTGAAGGTCACTTGCCTCTTAGTTAGGGCACTTTGACCACTTTAGGGCTATGATTGACTTGAATCAACTCAGGCTCTAGAGTTGATCCCAATGGGTCCTAGGTGACCCATTGGCCTCACTCTAGGGTTAGGAGGACATGAGTGGGATCCACTTGGCTAAGGGAATGTCAGTTGACCCTATGTAGGTCAGTTTGACCCATTTAGGATTAGAGTTGACTTAGGTCAACTTATCCACTTTGACTGCCCTCCATGGGTCCTTAGTGACCCATTGACCCCACTTTAGGTCTAGGAAGACCCTGGTAGGGTTGGTTGGGCTTACTAGGGGCACACTGCCCTTAGTAAGGGCACCTTGCCCTTTTTAGGCCTAGGGTGGTCCTAGATCAACTTGGCCACCCTGTGTCGACTCCAATGGACCCTTAGGGCTCTAATGGACCTTCCAATATATTGGTGAGATCATGGTGGGATCTTAGAGTCATGGTGAAGGCTCATGGTCATCCTAAACTAGGGTTTAGGGATCTACTATTTGCAGTCCATTCCACCCAATCACCTTTATTCCCAAGTCCACTTGGTCTTCTTGGGCTCCTTAGAGTTTTGTCATGACCTAGTCATGAGAAAACCACTACTAGGGGCATAGTTGTTTGAGGGATGTTACAAATCTCAATATATAAACAAAAAATTTCGTTCTCGAAATTTTAGTTAGGCCTACGGGGTTTCAAATATGAAAGGTAGATTGTAACATCCCGAGAGGTTGTGAGTAATACCTGACTGAAAAGCTCCGTGTAACTTTGTTGCATCAAGTTCTGAGGCTCCCATGTGTGCTCCTCTCGCCCATGATTCCTCCACAGGATCTTGACCAATGGAACCTTCTTGCGGCGTAAGACTCGTATTCCCTTGTCGTCAATTCGGACCTGTTCCAGGTGAACTGACCGATCATATGCTACCGGCCCATCCGTGGTCGTAATCTGCTGCTCCGGGCGTAGTAGAGCCCTCCTAAGAGAGGATACATGGAATACGTCGTGCAGACTCACCAGCTCCGGTGGCAGCTCCAGCCTGTATGCCAAGGGGTCGATCCGCTACAGGATCCTATAAGGCCCCATATATCTTGGGCTGAGCTTCTTCTTCCGACCGCGTAGCCGTGAAACCCCATGCATCAGTCGGATCTTCAAGAATACTCGGTCCCCCACCTGAAACTCCCCCTGACGATGCCGAGCGTCGTAATACTTAGCCTGTTGGCTCTGTGCCTCTAACATCCTGTCCCGTATCAGCCTCACCTGAGCCTCGGTGTCCTCAACAAACTCCGAACCCAAAGCCTACGGATCCTCGTCCTGTATCCACGACAATGGAGTCCTACACCTCTGTCCGTATAGGGCCTCATAAGGATCCCTCCTTATGCTGGACTGATAGCTGTTATTATATGAGAACTCGATCAGTGGCAACAGCTTCTCCCAAGGCTCACCGCGATCCAATATGCAAAGTCGCAGCAGATCTTCCAAAGTCCGATTGGTGCGTTCCGTCTGCCCATCAGTCTGCGGTTGAAAAACTGTACTGAATGTCAGCCGAGTGCCCAAGTAAGCCTGCACTGATCTCAACTCCCTGGACGTAAACCGTCCATCCCGATCCGATACAATCGTCCTGGGTACGCCATGATAACGGACGAACTGCTCCACGAATTTCTGAAGCAGCACACCAACCGAGTCATCCTTTCTGATCGGGATAAATCTGGATACCTTCGTCAGCCGGTCGAAGATCACTCAGATCAAATCGTTCCCCGTCCGCGATCGGGGAAGCCCATGTATGAAGTCCATCACGATATCATCGAACTTCCACTCCGGCACTGGGAGTGGCTGCAACAATCCTGCGGGGTTTCTGCACTCTCCCTTCACCAGCTAGCATGCCTCGCAGTGGGTCACGAAGTAGGTGATATCCTTCTTCATGCCTGGCCAGTACATGGTCTTCTTTAGATCCGCAGTCTTCTTCGTAACTCCTGGGTGTACCGAATACCGACTGCAGTGGGCCTCCGTCATGATATCTTCCCGGACTTGGCCTCCCTCTGGTATGTAAACCCGTCCTCTGAAGCGCACTAGGCCATCCCTTAGTGTGTAGTCTCCAGCAGTGCCTGTTTCTAAGGCCCGAAATATCGGCTCTAGCTTGGCATCCTGCCTCTGCCCATCTCTGACTCGATCTCGAATGTCATCTGTGGCAACCAACGACGATAGGTACTCCCGGTATAGCTCTGGGTGATCCTCGGACACCAGGGATATCTGCATCTTGTCTAACATCTGGACCAACTCCATGACCATCATTTGAGGTCCTGCTCCTGAGGTTGTAGCCTTCCGGCTCAGCGCATCTACCACCACATTCGCCTTCCCTGAGTGGTAGTGCATCTTGTACTGGTAATCTGCTAGAAACTCCACCCATCGTCTCTTCCTGATATTTAGCTCCTTCTGCGTGTCCACCTACCTCAAATTTTTGTGGTCGGAGTATATGTCGCAGTGGACACCGTACAGATAGTGCCGCCAGACTTTCAGAGCAAATACGACCGCTCCCATCTCTAAGTCATGAACAGTATAGTTCTGCTCATGCTTCTTCAGCTGCCGTGAGGCGTATGCAATCACATGACCATTCTGCATCAGCACTGCACCCATGCCCTGGTAGGAAGCGTCGGTGTAGACCTGGAATCCTTCTTTCCCCGAAGGAAGGGCAAGTATAGGAGCCAAGGTGAGTCGATCCTTCAGCTCCTGAAAATCCACCTCGCACTGCGGGGTCCAGACAAAGGGCACATCCTTCCTCGTCAGGGATGTGAGTGGAAGGGCAATACGAGAAAATCCCTCCACGAACTTCCGGTAATAACCGGCAAGTCCTAGAAAACTCCGCACGTCTGTGGCCGATTTCAGCTGCGGCCAATCCCGAACTGCCTGAATCTTTGCCGGGTCCACTGCCAGCCCAACACCACTGATGATATGGCCTAGGAAAGCCACCTCCTTCAACCAGAACTGACATTTGCTGAACTTCGCATAAAGCTGGTGCTCCCGCAGTCTCTTTAGGGTCAGCATAAGATGTCGTGTGTGCTCCTCCTCTGTCCTCGAGTAGATGAGGATGTCATCAATAAACACAATGACAAACACATCCAGATATGCCTCGAACACCCGATTCATGAGGCTCATGAACGCCAACGGTGCATTCGTGAGCCCGAAGGGCATCACGGTAAACTCGAACAAGCCATATCTGCTACTGAAGGCAGTCTTCAGAATGTTCTCCTCCTGGATCCGCAGCTGGTAGTAGCCCGTCCTCGAATCCAATTTTGAAAAGAAATGCGCCCCCTCCAGCTGATCAAACAGCTCATCTATCCTTGACAATGGATAGGTATTCCGGACTATCAGTCGGTTCAGTGCTCGGTAGTCGATGCACAATCTAAGTGTCCCGTCCTTCTTCTTGACGAACAACATCGAGGCTCCCCATGGTGAAGAGCTTGGCCGGACAAATCCGGCTTCCACTAGTTCCTGCGGCTGGCTTTGAAACTCTGTTAACTCCTTCGGGGCCATCCGGTAAGGGGCTCTAGATGCCGGCTTAGCCCCTGGCACCAACTGTATCCGAAAATCCTGCTCCCGGTGCGGGGGTAGCCCGGGCAGCTTCTCTGGGAATACGTCAGCAAAATCTCGCACCACTGGGACATCCGAGATGGAATCCTTGGCCTCAGCCATTTCAAACAGCACTTCATACACTTCCTCCCCCCTGTAAGTGGGCCTTGACGGCCTGCACGGATGACAGCAAGAGAGGGGGAATAGGTCTAATACCTTCGATGACGATGTAGGAATCCCCATGCCTCATGGTGATCCTCTTTGACATGCTGTCAATCTGGGCATGGTTCCAATGCAACCATGTCATGCCCATGATCAAATCAAAGACTGGCATCTTCAGGATCGTTGATGGTGCTTCAAATGCCTTTCCGCCGATCTCTGCCTCCATGTTGCAGCGGGCGGAGGTGAATGACTCTGATCCGTCTGGTAGCCTATCCTCATCATCAAGCCTGTGAATCGCTCCACGCCTTCCAGCCCTTCCACGAAGGCTTCCGACAAGAACGAGTGCGAAGCACCCGTATCGAACAATGTATAGGCGGGCTTGCTGCTGATGAAGATTATGTCTGGGGTAGTTAAAGTCTTAGAAATCTAATTATGGTTTTCTTTCCTGGTTCATCAATTCTATACCCATAACTCTAATTACCTAGGAAAGAGAAAACTTAAAATTAACTGCCGTACCTGTGATCACTTGCTCCGGATTCCGTTGTTGAGTCAGATTCAGTGCATACACTTGCTCCCTCTCCTGCCTGCGGTCTCTGCCCTGAGTATCCACGTCCTCGGCCACGTCCTCGGCCTCAAAAATACTGAGCTGGCGGGGCAGCCGGTGGTGCTGGTGGTGGTGCCCCCCTCATAGGGCAGTTCCTCCGGATATGCCCCACCTGATGACAGTTGAAGCACTCTGGCGGGGGATATGCCATACCCCCGGGTCTCTGCATCTCCCGCATCTGGAGAGGCTGAGGGGCCACCACTACTGGTTCCCTCTGCTCCTGTCTCACCTCCTGACGAGGCTGGTCCTCTGCTCTTCTCCCATCTCTCCCATCAGTGATGCGGCCCCGTCGCTGATCATTTCTGGCTCCCCGGCCCTGATCCTCAATTGGCCGTTTCCGGCCTGTGGTAGTGTGCCAATCTGCCTCGATCCTCTTCGCCATCTTCAATATCCGAGGAATAGGCCCGTCAGACACGAACAACAGAGCCTCCCTCGGATCCTCTCGCAGGCCCTTATAGAACCTCTTAGTGTATTCTGCCTCATCCAACTGATAAGAATCCGCAAACCGGGCTAGATGATTGAACTCCTGATGATACTCCACCACTGTCTTGTTGCCCTATCTCAACTGTAGAAATCTGTCTTCCAGTTCATCTCTGGCCGACTGCGGAACAAAATGCTCCAACAGTGCGGCCATGAACTCCCCCCAAGCAATCTCCGCAACCTCTCTGTCAACAACGTCGTGTCCAACGATGTCTTCTACCATCTCTTGGCATGGGACTCCAAGCAAGAGACAACCAAAGACACCCTCTCCTCCCACGGGCACCGTATCCCAGTCAGCATCTCATACATGATGTCCAGCCACTCCTCCGTCCGAACGACCGATTCTGTCCCCAAGTAGGATGGGGGAGAATGTCCTCGGAAAATACTCAGCCAATTGGCCCTCGGGTTTGGCTGCGGAGCCGGAACCTGTTGAGCCCTGAAAGCCTCCAGAATAGCTGTCAGAGTCTGTCCCATCTCTGTCTGTAGAAACGGAGTGGGGACCGGGGGAGGTGGTGCAACATTCAGAGTCTGCTGGACTCCGCCCTGTGGTGTAGGCTGTGCTGGGGGCTGCGTAACAAAAGCCATTTGTAAGTAATCGACTCAAACCTAATTAAAAGTGGACAATTTACATGTGATCCCCCATATGGGCACACCACTGCTTCCGCTGCTTAGTTTGTCCCCAAACTAAACTCGCGCGGGGGTGATCCAGGGTTTGTGGACTGCTACTTTTTGATCGAGTTCTGCTATGATACCACTTGTAAGACCCCCCCTTTTTTTAACAACGGGGTCTTAGACTTAGAACCGCCGCTTTGCGGTGACACCTTCACGCCCGGGAAGGTCATCATTACAAAACGCCGATCCTGCCGGCCAAATCGATCACAACAGTAGCAAAATAATAAAATGCAAGTCCACAAACATCACATTTATAGCAAATAATCTCCACGAAGGGAGTGTTCACTGATATAATAAAAGTACTAAAATTTGGGCTCATGCCCAGTACATCAATGTCCTTACTACATATTTCTCATCACGGAAGCAAAACTAAAATAACTACTAGCGATCAGGACTCACAGTCCCTGCTGTCTGAACTCTGGTACTAGATTGTCCCATCTCCAAGCGTGCCGACCTCCGGGGCTGCTCCTCCATGCTGGGCTCCACGGTCCCCTAAAATGATGTGGTTCGAAAACCTTTAGTTTAAAAGACTAAGTCCTATTATCTCCCGTCACTTCCCCCATGGCTCCTAGACACCGAGCGGGGAGGAGGAAAGGAGAGGACATGAAAGTGGAGAATGATAAATATAAGCAGGTGGCGGCGGTATTGATCTAGCAGTTCTATAGTGTATAAGACAGAATGAAGATAAGGAAGACTGAACAAGAAAAGTAACCTTAACTTATATGAAAACACATAAGACAAGGGATCTTCTGTAGGGCTCCTATCGTATAAAAAGTCCCATACCAATTTATACGATAGCGTGTCGGTTTTCGAACAAGCATACATATATATTTACTGAATAAAAACCTTAACTTATAAGCACGCTCGCGCGAACTTATAAACCAAGGGGTCGTTTTGCAATGCATATTGTATAAAACGTCTCATACCACTTATACAACAGGTGTCAGGGTTATATGCAATGATTATACTTTGAAATGCAATTATGCCATGATGAAAACATGCAACTGCAACTCACCCACTCGACTCTGTGTACACAGACCTTTAGTTCCCCATTTCTGGAGCCGAACCTCCCAGGATACCTCCGTAGTGGCAAACAGAAGCGGTGGGTTGGGCCTCGCCCAACTCTAAACCGGTAATTGCACTACCAGTCAGACCTATCGTACGCCTCAACGCTGGTGCACTAAGCCGAGCTTCTGCGTACTCTTGCCGGCTGGCGCACCATACTTTATTTGGCCAAGTGCTAAACCACACTTACCGAGTCAACGTATTGGCGTCGGTGCATCGACCCTCCAATACCGAAGACCCACCACCTTATACTTTATGCACATGCAATTTATGTATCAGCTACTGAGCCAAAGCTCCCCGTACCACCCCGTCCGTCACAAACATCAACCGAGCCAAAGCTCGCCGGACCATCCCGTCCGTCACAAACATCAACCGAGCCAAAGCTCGCCGGGCCAACCTGCCCATCACTAAATCCACCGAGCCTACAGCCCGAGTGAGCCCACCTAACATCCCGAGGCATCGAGGTGAGTGAAAGTGAAACCCTAGTTATGCTGGTTACTCTGGACCCTAATGTATTTTGACTATTTCTCTCTCTCCACGGGGAAGACGATGTTTCGTCGACCCCGAACACCTCTTAACACTAGTCAAACTTCCCATTCCTCATCACGACTCCCGATGATAATCTCATTTCACTTACCACACTAACATCCCAACTCCCTAGGTTCATTTGCACCCTATCATGAATTCTGCAGTTTTACTAAACGCAGACCATCCAAGGTATATGATGTATACAATGGGAGGTACTCAAAATAATCATCCAATATCCCTATAATAATTATTGGGGGTCTATCATAACATGTTTAACCTAAACCCAGGAATTCATAATTTTCCTAATTTATCTGATAATTTATTTAATTTTTCTAGTAATCCAAAAACCCAAGTTTGAACATGAAGTACCCATTTCAGACATGCAAATGCTCCACCAAATTTATGATAAATACAAGATAACTATTTAACATAGAATCCAAAGTTTCCCAATTTTTCTGCAAGGTTTAGGCCTCTAATCCTAATTTTAAATATAACCTACATTAATCATTTTTAAGAGACAAGTACAACAAGAATACTTCCAAAAATTCTGTGAAAATGCAAACATGTACATAATGGTCAACAAATGCTCTAGGTCAAGTTTCATAATTTTTCAACAAAAATGAGCTCTGAAAAAATTATTTAACAAGTTCCCAAATTTATGAGATTGAGAAATAGGTACTGTAATTATGTATTTAAAAATTTCAATAAAATACATACATGAGCATAATGGTCTAAAACTCCCTCTGCCCAACTTTTCATGACTTCCAATGGACAGTGAGACCACAATATCCAAATAATTAAGTAGGGCTAATTCATGCATTACAAAGGAAGTACTAAGGTTAATGCTCCAAAATTCTCAATTAAATTTTCAGAGGTTCATACTAACCCTATGACTACACTACCCAAGTTGCATTACTGTTCAATGAGTTTTAATACCCTATTCTATCACTACAAGGTTTGTTCCCTAAACTAGGGTTAGGGTTTTGAGGGGCCTACCTATCTCCAAATCCTCTAATATTTTTACCAGAGGGCTTTAGCTACCATAGTACCATCCCTACCAAATTTCAAGTCCATACAAGGGCATTTGACCACGTGCCCTTCACAAGACACCAAAGACCATCCTTAGGGTTTGGTCTTGGGTCCTAGGGCAAATCTACCCCAATCCACCCCATAACCCATATGAGGGTGTTAAAAGTCATGCCAAGTCAGTGACCCAAATTTCAACCTCTGTGGTGGTGTTTTGGCCACCTAAACCCACAAGTGCACTTTTGACCTAAATACCCTTATTAAGGCAAGGCTAGGGTTTGTAAGAATTCTATTCAAATCATCTCCAAATGAGATGAAATTTTATTCAGAGTCTTATGATGACCCCAAGGAGCACTCACCAAAATTTGGGAGAGTTTGAAGGTCATTTGGTCCCTTAATTAATTTACCATAGAGTAATTAAATAATTTCAAAAAATTATAGAAAAATTATCCCTAAAAATTCTCATTTTTGGGCAGGTCCTAGGTATAGACTAGGGTGACTCCCTGTCCAAATTTCAAGTCATTTGGACAAGAGATGAAGTGTGGGCACTCATTTTAATCTCTGTCTAACCCTTGGTATAGACCCCACCAAAATGAGTGCCCTGGTCAAACCAGACATCCAAATTGGTTCAAACCAATTTTAAATTAAAGTAGACCCATATGACTACAAATTATATGTTGATCATTTTCTCTGACTTAGCCTCTAGGTATTTTTAATAATTTAAAACAATAAATAGATAATATGTGACAGAATATCACATGAAATGAATATTTACCTATAGTTTAATTTATATTAGCACGAATCTTGGCGCAATGACAGACGGTATCTGGTGATTGTCCCCAGCGCGCCAATGGCCAGGATTGATTCTTCCTGGGCCATCTTCAAGCCGCTGCCGCCGGCCACCCAGCCACCTCCCTGGCCAGCCACCGCCACCACCACCTCCGTCGAGGTGGTGGCTATCGCCAGGCGGCGGCACAGCCGCCGGAGGGGCCGTCTCCGGCGATCCCGAAAGGTTCGTTTTTCATGGAAAAATCGGGAAATCTTCCTTCCCGATCGGGCTCAATTGAGCCCGATTTTCATCCGTAATTGGCCCTACGATCTACCCACAGAAGAAGGAGAAAGGGAGGACCTGAATTGCGGCCTGAGAGCGGGTGTTGTGCCTCCTTGACATTTTCGGCCAACAAGCTTTGGCTCCTCTGCAACTTTTACACCAACAACAAGGGAATCAAGCTGTAATCTTGGGAAACGCCTGCTCTGATCCTGGTGAAGGTTCTTAAAGAAGGAATTGGGGAGAGGAGGCTTGTAACTCCCCAATTCATCAAAACACCATTAAAGGCCATTAAACCTAGTTTTCGGTTTCAGTCAAATTGAGGGGACTGAGCCACCCCACTGGCCGGCCACCTCCTAGAAACTCTTCCCCTGCCTCCAAGAAGTAAAAACCCCATCAAAAGGGGGGGGGGTATGGAGCCTCCATGGCCATGATGGCCATTAAGCTCTTACTTTCTCTCTCCTCCAAATTTGGGTAACTTCCTCTCTCTCTCCTAGTCACCAAACTCTGAATTTGGTGGGCCCAAAATGTGTCTCTCCACCTCCTAGACCAATGGACCACACTTGTCTGGGCCTAGCCCACTTGGATTTAGCTTGAGTTAGCCATTTAGGCTAGTTTGACCACTTTGACCCAAGAGTTGACTTTGGTCAAATTATCCACTAGGGTTGACCCCAATGGGTCCTTGGTGACCCATGAGCCTCCCCTAAAGTCTAGAAGTACTTGGGTAGGGTTAACTTTGCACTCTGAAGGTCACTTGCCCCTTAGTTAGGACACTTTGACCACTTTAGGTGTAGGGTTGACTTGGGTCAACTCAGGCTCTAAAATTGAGCCCAATGGGTCCTAGGTGACCCATTGACCTCACTCTAGGGTTAGGAGGACATGAGTGAGATCCACTTGGCTAAGGGAAGGTCAGTTCACTCTATGTAAGTCAGTTTGACCCATTTATGGTTAGAGTTGACTTAGGTCAACTTAACCACTTTGACTGCCCTCCATGGGTCTTTAGTGACCCATATATCCCACTTTAGGTCTAGGAAGACCCTGGTAGGGTTGGTTGGGCTTACTAGGGGCACACTGTCCTTAGTTAGGGCATCTTGCCTTTTTTAGGCCTAGGGTGGTCCTAGATCAACTTGGCCACCCTGGGTCGACTCCAATGGACCCTTAGGGCTCTAATGGACCTTCCAATAGATTGGTGAGATCATGGTAGGATCTTAGAGTCATGGTGAAGCTTCATGGTCATTCTAAAATAGGGTTTAGGGATCTACTATTTGCAGTCCATTCCACCCAATCACCTTTATCCCCAATTCCACTTGGTCTTCTTGAGCTCCCTAGGGTTTTGTCATGACCTAGTCATGACAAAACCACTCCTACGGGTTTAGTTGTTTGAGGGATGTTACAGCTTCACTCAACGCCTGTGGAACTTAGCCACATTTCTTTTCATCTGATATTGAGTGAGCTTGCTTCACTCAACACCTGTGGACTCAAACACATTTTTTTGCATCTGGCGTTGAGTGAGCTGTCATCACTCAATGTCTGTGGACTTAGACAGATTTCTGTCTCTCCACTTCTCTACCTTGTGACCACATGTCACCATCAATTAGACAACCTGTCTAATCATGTTACAAGGAACATCCTGCACAAATAAAGCTTGTGACAGCTGTTATATTACACACATGTGTATAACATTGTCTATTAGGACTTCTTCAAATCTTGAATATTGGGATCAATGGACCCAACAACAGCTATCGAGAAATAAAACAAGATTTGTATATGTTGTTTATTGATCTTGAGAAGGCTTATGATAAAGTTCCAAGAGAGATCTTATGGAGAGTCTTAAAAAAGAAACGTGTAAATGTATCATATATTGACATAATCAAAGATATGTATACAAATTCAGTGACAAGGGTGAGGACATTTGGAGGATTAACACAAAAATTCTCTATCACTGTTGGCTTACATCAAGGTTCAGCTTTAAACACTTATCTCTTTACCCTTATCTTCGATGAGTTCACCAGACATATCCAACAAGCAATACCTTGGTGTTTATTGTTTGCGGATGATATTGTTTTGGTTGATGAGACGCGCAAGGGTGTAAACACAAAACTTGAATCTTGGCGAGATACTTTAGAAAGGAAGGGTTTTAGGTTGAGCAGGGCAAAGACAGAGTATATGAAGCTTAAATTTTAGCAGTACAAGAAGGACGGATGACTTCGTTATTAAGTTGGGTGATCAAGATATTCCCGTAGTGAGTGTTTTAAATATTTTGAATCGATAGTTCAAAAAGACGGAGGTATAGATAAAGATGTGACACATATAATTCAAGCAGGTTTGTTGAAGTGGAGAGGCGCTTCATGGATCTTATGTGATCGTTAAGTACCACTAAAACTTAATGACAAGTTTTATTGTACTGCAATTAGACCCGCGATGCTCTATGATTCCGAGTGTTGGGCAGTGAATTGTGTACATGAGCGAAAAGTGGGAGTTGCGGAGATGAGAATTCTTAGGTGGATGTGTGGACACACGAGACTTGATAAAATTAGGAATGAATGTATCAAGGATAAGACAGGAGTATCTCCAATTGCAGATAAGATGCGAGAAGCTCGACTAAGATGGTTTGGACACGCACAAAGGAGACCATTAGAGGCACCTGTTAGGCATTGTGAGAGTCTAGTCACTACAAAGGATCTCCACGATTAGATCGAGAAACGAGCCTTCGACCTGTTTCACCTAAATAAACCAGAGCGGACGATGAGACGATGATTCAGGATTTAAGCGTTCTTGTAAGTCCGAGCCCCTGCATTGACGGTTGAGATCAACTCCCCCCTTGTATGTTGACCTAGCTACCCCCGATTGCATATCTCGTCTGACTGTAGGAACTATCAGGAACAGGTCAGGACGCCAACCTCCCAACTTGATGAAGAGAAGATCGTCGTCTCTTCGGAATTTCCTTCATCCTCAAAGATATTGGTGCAGTTATTTCTTTGACTCTCCACTGCGTAGCAGGGCGAATCGTTTCAGCACCAATAGAAGTCCTCGAGCCGTGGAGTTATCGTAGTCCGAGTCCCTGCACGAGCTCCTTTCCTGCATATCAACTACCAACCCCCTCAGGTGAGATAGATTTCTCGTGTGTGTTGTTGACGTAGTCCAAGTCCCCTGTACGAGTTTCCCTCTTGCAGGCCGACTACGAGATCAACTCGAGTCGACCAATCTCCAATTGATTTCGGCTCCTGTGAGATGTTGCCTCTACCACCAGTTGAGCGCGGATCCTGTGAGCTGTCGATCCATCTTCAGTTGAGCCCGACTCCTGTAAGATGTTGCCTCCACCTCCAGTTGAGCGCGGCTACTGAGAGTTGTCGATCCATTTCCAGTTGAGCTCGACTCCTGTAAGATGTTGCCTCCTCCATTTGAGCGCGACTCCTGAGAGTTGTCGACCCATCTCCAGTTGAGCTCGACTCCTGTAAGTTGTAGCTTCCACCTCCAGTAGAGCTTGACTCCTGCTAGGTGTCGTCCTGTATTTTCCATCTCTAGTTGAGTTTACTCCTGCTAGGTGTAGACTATATTCTTCGATGCAGATGGACCATTCTCGTATGAGGTATGCAACCATGCAGGTACAAGCAGTGATGGGAGAGCATGCGACTGCGACCATGTAGCTGCGAGCGACAACTTGCGAGTAGACAGAGCGATTTAATCAGAGCGAGTATTGGATGCGCGATTACGAGCAGCATCAACGTGCGAGTAAGCGCATAGCGTGCTTTCAACCTCTCCGCGCCTATGAGCCTAGCGAGCATTGTCAACAAGCGAGCATGCAAGTATATAAGTAAAAGAAGACAAGGTCGAAGAACTCTTGTATTAATGTAGCGAGTATTATAAGGCTGTTACAAAAATTTCTAAGTTATACAACTCTTTACAAGTTTGGATGCAGGAGGTCGTCGACCGACTATGATTCATCGTCGCCAGTATCCGGCTTGTACTCCTCGTCTCCAATGTTGACGTCTTCCTCATCCTTGGCTTCTTCCTCGTCGTCCTCATCATCGCTGCTATCATTCGCTTCACTGCTTCTGTCGCTGTTGCTAGTGCCAGAAGTGGAGGAGAGGACGCGGTTTGGCGAGTTGGATTCCTCCACGAGTAAATCTGGGATGAGGTCCGCAACTGTCACGTGATCGGCTTCTAGGCCGAGGAAGCCGTCAATCCTCAGCTTGGCGAGTACGACTTCCCCCGTCGCTCGCGCTATCCCGTGGCGGATAGCCGACATCTCGTCCCCATGCATGCGGATCCTTTTGCCCATCCCATGCGGACTCGCCTCCTGCTGCGACCCAGCCGGGCGAGTATCAGAGGGACCCGAGCGATCTTCGACGGCGACCGGGTGAGTTTCCAACTTCGCGACCCGGATTTATGAAACACCAGCTCGGCTCTGGTGTTGGAAAGTTCTTGCTCGAGCTCAGAAAACTTCTTTGCCGTCACGATCTCGGCGGCCTGCGAGTATCAACAACAATCAGTTAGCAAAATGATCCAAGTACAGAATCAATTAAGTCTCGCCGAGGGGGCGACCTGCCTCATACTCTTTCCAGCGAACAGATTGTATCCCCAGGTCAATCGCCTTCTGTGAGACGATCCTAAACGCCTCCTACGTCTCGAGGAGCTTCCTCGCCGTGAAGTGCCCTAGCTCGGCAGTCCGAAGGATCGAGCTAGAAGTCTGGTGGACGAGCACCTCCGGGCTGAGTTCCTGCATCGACTCAGCACGTGCTCGCCCATATAGCGTGAAGGCGACGTCGAAGGCCTCCCCCTTGTCCTCCCAATATTCCGACTAGGCGGGTAGGTTCGTGATCAACGTCACCTTGTGCTCGTCTTCTGACCAGGAAACCAGTGGGCGACCGAAGGCATCCTTGTCACCTCGCCCGAGGTTGTAGTTCGGGTGGTAGTAAGGCGCCCCGACGTCGACTGGAGATTCTCTTTCGTCAAAGAGCCCGCGAGAGAGCTTGGCATGCTTGCTTGCGTGGTCCGGGGACTTGGCTTTTTCTTTCCCCTTGGAGAGATTCTTTGGCGGCAAGCCTTTGTCGCCGTCGCGCGACTGACCCTTTCCGCTCCCAGCAGGTGAGATCTCCTCAACCTCGTTTGGTAAGTTCGAGGAATCTTGGCGCGAGGACGCGACCTCCTTCGCAGGAGGAAGCGGTTCTCGCGGGAGTTCGCGAGTAGCTTTAGGTATCAAGAGAGCAGTTAGTGGATTTTCAACATACCAAGTTCAGTTCGACGAGCAAGGTAGAATCTCGCCAAGATGTACCTTCGCCGGGGAAGACTTCTTCCAGCATGTTGACATTCAAACGACAGTGGATGGCGTCAAACTGCCGCCGGCGGACTGCTTCAAAGAGCCTCTCGCGCACGCCTTCCAAGGTTGACAGCAGGAAGTCGACTTCAGCAGGCTGGTGCGGCCTCGTCAGCACGCCTTCAAAGTCGCCGGCGACGACGACCAGAAGCTCGCTCCACCGATGAACCTTGTTAGCAATGCCGACCAGCGTGCAGACATGGCTGCTGAAGAAGATGACTCCCTCCGAAGTCGCGGCGAAAGCGAAGACCTTTCGGAAGACAGAAAGGTCGAACACCATCTTCTCTTCCCAAAGGAAGCAAAAGAAGCCTATGATCATCGCCACGCCGTTGAGATTGATCTGGGCGTGCACAACCCCGAAATATCGCAGGATTTGGCGATATTCAGACCACAACGGAAGTCGCAGGATGACTTCGAAGTGGTGGAGTGGCAAGACTATTTCACCTTCAAGATAGGGGTTTAGTCACTCGGTCCGGGCAGGGAGCCTAGCCTAGTATCCCTCCGAAAAGTGCCTTTGGCAATAATCCTTCAGATCTCACTCAGTGGTGACAGATTTCTTGAAGACCGCCTCAGTGAAGTTAACCGCGTGGGCTTGTCGGCGAGCATTGACATCATCGCTGACCATTTTGAGCGAGTAGTGAGTGTGAGAATGGGAGAGCGAGTAGAGCGAGGACGAGAAGGAAGACGCGAGTAAAGATTAATATTCGCGACCAAAGGGTCAGAATTCGCAACAACGTACTAAAGGCTCACCTATCCCTTCTATTTATAGACAAAGACAAGGGTGGGGGGGGGGGGGGTATATCAACCTCGTGCGAGTATCTGCCTAAGTCGCGTGCTAGCCAAGAGATCAACCTTAACTACTAAGCCTATCTCGCGCATGCTTTCCAGGATCTCGCGCTCAACCCGCAGAAGACAAACTCGGAAAGTCGTAGAAAAAAACGAACATACAGTAAAAAGAACAACTATCAACAGAATCAACGCGAGATTCAAACTCGCTTATTATAATAAAAGAATTTTGTTCATTACATAGTCGGTAGAGGCGAGTTCAGATAATAGCAAGAAGAAAAAAAATGTAAGTCCTAGGAGGCCCCCGATCAGGAAGATGAGGATGTTGTCCAGCCCAGCCCATCTCGCGAGCTCGTCGGAAGTGCTCGCTAGCCACCGCCATCGCGTCGTCGCCTCGCTGCAGCTGTTCTTCCATCCTCGCCAGTCACCCAGCATATCCCATGCTCACGCGCATGCCGGCCAATTCCTCACCATAGAGCTGGAAGCGATGGTTAGTCATCGCGTCTCCATCTCTTGGATCATGTGGAAGCGGGCCTCGTAGGCCTCCAGGCATTCCCACAGTTCTTCCATCTTTGCCATCCTCACCTCCAGTACCGAGATCCGGCGATGAGACTCGCAAATGGCGAGTTGGTCGAACTTGGCCTCCAACTCGATGTAGGCACGAGCAACAACTTGACAGTATTCGTTTTCAGAAAGTCCAAGGGCCTCGATGAAAGCACCTCTAGGAGTGGAAGGGCGACCTGTCAGAGCAGAGAGAAGTCGCCAAGACAGTAAGAAGTTAACAACAGTCAGATCAGATCAGCATCAGTGCGAGTTACCTTGCTGAGGGGACCGAGATCGCCAAGGGGAAGGGTTGCGGCGGGTTGATTCTCGCGGGCCTGATGACGAGACGCCAGGGCGCTCGACAGGCTTCCCCTGTCCGCGATCTCCAGGGTCGCGACTTCCGGTCCTCGGCGAGAAGTAGCTTGGTTGCCTTCTTTCTGGAGCTCCCGCCGAGCTCTCCGGCGGGATCCGAGGGACCGTGATTTCCGGGCAGAGTTGAGGGTGAGTTTCGTTGCTCAGCGTCAAAGGAGGAGGCAACGACAGTGTAGTGCTCGCCTGTTGTTACGAGCTCGCCGGAGGTGGCGGCGACAGTGGTGCGCTCCTCGATTTTTGCGGTTTAGCCAGAGGAGGAGGCGGCGGCGGCAAAGGAGTGCTCGCCGCCGACATCGTTGTGGTAGTCGCAAGGAGAGGATGGACTTTGCTCGTCCCGGGTTGCGGAGTCTTATTCGTCGGAGGATCCTTCTTCCTCGCCGGAGAGACTTGTTTTTCAGACTCCTTGGAGCCGAGGTTGATTCGAACGGTGTGCGCGGTTCGAGGCTGCTGCCGAGCTTCGAGGGAGACCAGTGGAGTTGCCAGCAGAGGGGCGACGTCGAGAATCTCGCCTATATTAGTCGGCGCAGGAGCTGCAACCACATGGAATAAGTCAGTAAATAGAACTACAGATCGATCCACGATATTTTCGACAAGGTGGCGACCTTGCGAGGCAGTGAGATCTGCCTGCAGCTGTGCTTGAGACCTGGCGAGTTCCTGGTCAGGAGGAGAAGACGTCGGGGAGAGTAGAGAGAAATTGGGAGCGGATAGCTCGGGGATGTCGCTCAGCCCGAGGTCATCGAGGAGCTGCTGAGTGCTGGTGGAAGGCTCTGGATGGTCGGCTGTGCAGGCGACATTCTCAGCCGCCGGAGGCGGGTTGTCGACTTTGGAGGCGAGCCTCTTCTTTAACTTCTTCAGTTTCTTCTTCTTGGAAGGCGGCAGATTGGCAGCGACATCGCCTTTTCGCGGCATTTTAGGCCTTGAAGGCTCAAGGAATCCAGACAGTGCAGCCAAACTCTCTTGGTAGGCTTCCTCGGCAGACTTCGACATCGCGTGCGAGTTCCAAAAGCGTGCCTCAAAGACCAGTCACCTCCTATTTTTAGAGTTCAACAGATATCCATCAAGAGCAAGTAACTCAGATACTCTGCCAAACAACTCGCCGAATAAGCGTTGGATGATTCTTCCCGAGTTCTTACGCCGGTCGGATAGAACGAGGATTGCGTACAACCCATATTCGTCGAGAGTGGACACCTCCAGAGCTACGTCAGCAAGAGTCAAAGTCAGCAGGTCATGACAGTAGTCAGAGTCAACGTGCAAAGCAGCAGAAGTCCTGGGCGAGTATGACGAGCTCCCCTCGCATACTCGCCAGGTAGGCGACTATGTCAGCTACTCGCCCCGCTGTGCGAGCTCCCCTAGGAAGTCGCCGAGTCGCCGGGAGGTGAGCTATAAATAAGACTCACCCCCTCCCTTTGGATTTTCCTATAAATAAGACCCCAGGGGTACGAGGAGACAAACTTCTGAATCTCGCAAATATCTCGAGACCTCTTTTCTTGTACATCAGCTGAGTCTTTCGATTCCTTTTCAGAGAGACCATGCCGCGATCTTGCGACTATTTGCTTTAGTCGACGCGACTTAGTTACCAGCTTGTTTTCCTCGCACCCCGCTCGGCCATCTTTTGTTGTGGATGAGTTGCTTCTTCTAAAATTTCAGGTACGTGGTGGGACCTTCCTGCCAAAGCACCTGGGGTCCTGTTTGTTGTTCGGCAGTTTCCGTGTCTTATCCCGTTAGCCGACGAGCCCAACCGCGAAGCCGGTAACCTTAGGATACCTTGATCCGAATTTTGTGGTTGAGATTTTCCCGGCTTCAACATGCCTGCTCATGCTTGTGTCTGTTATTTTTCTTTAATTGTCAATTCTGTAAAACATTATGTCTTTCTTATTTTATTCTGTAAAATCACATTAAAAACTCTTTAAAGTTTATTAGGGTAAATTGAGAGAGATTGTTGGGAAAACCACTTATGATTTAACTTAACAAATTAATTTATAAGTGATTTTATATTCTAGGATTATTACCCATGTTGTATAGAGAGGGTAATATGGTCATAGATGTCCTAGAAAGTCAGTTGAGTCAAGGGCATGAGGTAGACACACTGAAATTGAGAAAAAATAAAGATAAGTCAACATGCGTCCACTAGAAGTCGACGCAACGCTGATTGAAAGTCGACGTCACTTCAACTAGAAGTCAGAGTAACCACAAAAGTTAAGTCGACGCTATAGAAGTCACCGCCCCTCTCCTTCCCACTCTCTCTCTTTCACCTTTACATAAAAAAATATCTATATACGCCCGCCTCTCCGCCGACCTCTATCCCCCTCTCTCCTCTCTCTTTCTTCCTCTCTCTCTCCGGTTGCTCACCCTCTGTAGTCATAGGAGGCCTATCATTTTTTTGTCCAGCAATTTAGAATCCGACGGTGTAGAAATATGGAGATAGATCCCACGATCCTAATTTGCTTCAATGAAATTATATCTTTACATATGGTATATATATATTTATAAGTGCATATCTGCGAACTTTTACTATATCCTATTTGTACGAACTGGTGCTTTCTTTTTTGGATGCCATTAGTGTTTGGTACAAATGCACTACAATCTAAAAAACACAAGTTATTGAAAGTCTATGACAAGAATGCATGCATTTCTGCATACTTTATTTGCACCAATAAATTTCATGATGCATTTCCCTTTACAGTGTAGAATATCCTCTTGGGTTTTCCAGGTTACCTTAGCAAGAAATGATGCTGGGGATCATTTTCCTTTATTTGCCATCTGTTTGGGATTTGAGCTTATCAGCATGATTGTCAGTCAGGTAAAAGGATATATTTCCCCATGAGAATAACAAAATTTGTATGTAGTAATGGATTTAAGTGTAGTCTATCCTTTTTTACTTCTCGTCTATCATATGTTGCTAATATATTTCTTTAAAATGTTTTACATTGTTTGAACGTTATTAAGTATATTCATTGATGGCGACGAGGTCCCGCCATGTGCTCGTGTTGCTCGTGACCGTTTGACTATTGGCGATGAAGTCCCGCCACTTGTTCCTAATGATGTTGCTGATGTGGCCGTTGATCCCCGCCACAGAGACTTTGTTGATTGGGACGATCGTTGCCGCAAGCTTGAAGATGAGATTTTATTGCGACTTCCATCGCCAATGCCGTGCCAAATCTCCGCTACATATTATGCACGCCGCACACCGTTATCTTCATATAAAAATATATGATTATAAATTATATATTTTTAAACATTTTTATTTTTAAGCATTTTTATTTTTAGCATTTTTATTTCGTACTATTGTTATTTCATTTTTATGTTTGAGATGAGCTGCTTATAACCATCTAATTCTAGTTTATTATTGTATGGTGGAGATTGAGTGGTGTATCCTATATAAAGACTTGCATGACTAATGAGAATGAAGATTAATGAATAAATTGAAGAAAACCTAATTTCAACTTGAGATTTCCCTCCTTCCTCTCTTCCTAGCCGCCGGCCCCCTCTCCCCCCTTTATGGAATTCGGCCATAACTCTCCCTTCTCCGCCCTCCTCTCTTCTACTCCACAAAACCCCCTCTCCTCTCCACTACGATCAACAATTCCAAGAACACCTCCCCTTGTAGAGTTCGGCCACAACAAGACTCCTCAACCTAGGGCCGGCCAACCAAGTTCCCCCCTCGGTGGATTTCGGCGAAGGACATCAACTCCGGCGACGACGAACTTTCTCCGGCATGAAGCAAGGAAGTCGGACGAGTTTCTTTCCATTCGGTGTGACTCCAGAGGAACCGTTGAAGTGCGAACCAATTTAGTAAATCGGAATCATCTATTCCGATTGAGGTAACGAAATTTCTAATTTTGAGCGTTTCCCTCTTAGATTATTAGTTCTTGTGGTTGTTTTCCTTGGCGTTGCTTGCGAATCTTTGATTTCGTCGTGGTTTTGATCCAATGATTGTGTTGTTTTCTTTTGATCTATTTAAATTCGTGAGGATTGACGGAACTTCTTTTATTTTGTTGTGAGAGATCTAGCTTTTCTGAATCGTTAATTTTTCGGTGGATCTCTTTTGGTACAACACACGCTCGAACGGATTGGGCAGATCCTTTTCGCTTGGGAGAATATTGGCTCATATATTTTATTCGATCTCTACGGGTGTGGCGAACCCGTGCGTTAGCATTTGATTAATAATATTGCGAATCGGGTGTGGTGCGTTTTTAATTGTGCGAACGTAGAATTGGAACGAGTGAGAGTAATTCGGTGTCGTTTGTCCGTTGCAGTTCGTCAGGAGACGTAGCCCGCGTCAATTTGGTATCAGAGGGAGGTTCGTGTCAATTTCTTAATTGACAGCCTCCTAGTATTCTTAAGACGTCGACACGCACTTACATAGCACGTTTCGTTGATCAAAAAAATTGAAATTTTTTTCTGGTCTGCCAATAGCGGCCTAAAATTCCCATTTTTTTCAAAAAATCCAAAAAACATTTCTGGTAAATCTCCATCATCTTCTCAGTGAGAAATTTTAAAAATATTTTATTTTTATTAAGTCCTTATTTTTTTAAAAATACTTCGTTATAAAATTTATTCCTGTTCTGGACAATTTTTGCCTACAAAATTGTTTTTCTAGATTATGCCCAAACGATCCGGGTAGATTATTCTCTCCCGTACCCTCTGAATATGGCCCATGACGTTTATGATTCCCGATTAGAATATTTGTGGTCTAAAGTTATGGCTAACCACACCCCAACATTGCCCACTTGTCTTAGGAAGCCCAACCGTCCCCACGCTATTCCTCACACTAGAATTGAGGCACCCACTTATAACGGTTATGGGAATCCACAAATTTTTCGGGAATGGCTTAAATGATAGAATATTATTTTGCGTGGTACCCCTCGGATGACCTCCGAAAGGTTGTCGTTGCCTGTGAAAAATTAGTTGGTCAAGCACGCGTGTTTTGGTTAAACGAAGAGCGTCATGTATGTAGCTATCAATATGCTTGGCCGCAATGCGTAGCCTACTCTCGGATCAATTTGATCCTGCCTACCTCCGCACTGCTGACACCAAGCCTGTGAGTGAGTATCGTTATGGAACTACTCCCATACCTTCCTACAGGAATGATTATATACCTAACGCTAGTTAATTTCCCCCCAAAGGTCGGCGTGCCCATAGTGTGCCTACTACCACCTTTAGGGAAACCATACCATGTCGGTCATATGTTCCAGACTCGAAAGGTGTTATGATTAGGGATGGCATGCGCCCTTGTGGTGAGAGTATTCCTGTCAGTATGAGGTGTCAGACGAATATTACCTACGATGCTAGTGGAGTGGCTAGTCCCGATGCGGTTGAGTACCCCATTCCGCCTACGACTGTGGTCCTGTCTGAGTCTCCCCCGAGCTTATTGAGCCCGTGTGTGAACCTTCCGTTGACTCCGAGTTAGTACCGTTTACTGAGCCCACCGCTGAGGGCGATGTCGGTATCATTGACGAGCTTAGTGATGTTGAGGAGTTCGGTTACCCCAGTGACATGGAAGAGGAGCTCTCCTCTGAAGTGCCACCCCATATGATTATCCGACCCATCCTCGACCATATTTTCGGTCCAACACCCATAATAGTTGAGGAGCTTACCGATGATTCTGAGTTAGTAAATGTACCTACGGTGTTGGAAGATGTACCCTGCGAGGGAGAGGAATTTTTGGATGACTTTAGTGGTGAAGATCCGGATGACCACCCCTTGATGATCTCAATATGTCATGCTGATCACTCTGATTTTGTTTCGTCACTGGGTGTGATTTTACCGACCCTCCCTCCTGCTCCATTGACCCAACTAGCACCTATTTTAGGACACGTTTCTGTTATTATTGGTCCGAGTCCTTTTATTTTACCTATGTTCGTAGCCCTTTCGCTGGACGTGTCTCGTAGGATATGTATTAGCGAGTTGTTAGAATTAGTGTTCGGTCTTGTCACAACTTTTTGTAGTTTTGTGTCTTCCAAATTTCCTACGATCGATCAATTCTCTGATTATACGCCTACAATGAGGTCGTCTATTGTGCCCGCTTTATTAGCCCCTAAGAAAGATGGTTCTTTGAGAACGTGTGTTGATCGCTGGGCTATTACAAAAATTACTATCAAACATAGGTCTCCCATCTCTCGCTTGGATGACTTGTTGGAAATGTTTGTCGGAGCCACAATCTTTTCTAAGCCGGATTTTAGGAGTGGCTACCATCAATTAAGATTTAGGGAGGGATACGAATGGAAGACGGTTTTTAAACCGCAAGACAGGACTTATGAGTGGTTAGGAATACCAATTGGGCTTTCTAAAGCCCCGAGTACTTTTACTCGGATGATAACTCACGTGTTCCAATCCTTCATGGGGAATTTCATAGTCGTATATTCTGATGATCTCTTAGTCCTTAGCACCACTCCAATAAATCACGAATCACACTCGAGGATTATCCATACCACGTCACGAACGGAAGAATTAATTGTCAATAAAAAATGTACTTTTTATGTTACTTTTGTTGCGGTCCTTGGGTATATTGTGAGTGCGGATGGTCAAACTGAAGTAGTACACGGAAGTTTGGTTAGTTTATTACGTTGTCTTGTGGGTGACCACAAGGGTACTTGAGACTTGATTCTTCCCCATGCTCAACTTGCGTATAATAATTCTAAAAACAAATCCATGGGCTTATCCCCAAATGAAATAGTGCACGACTATAAAGCACCGGTGCCACTTGATTTAGTTTCGTTACCTCCATCGTATAAATCAAGTAATTTTGCACAAGAATTCACTCTTCATGTTCACAATTTACATAAGCACATTCATGAAACGTTAGTCGCCCAATATACGTCTTATCAATCTCATGCTAACGTTTATATGACAGCGTCTCACTTTCATGTTGATGATTTAGTCTTGGTGCGTCTCATCCCTGAACGGTTGCCTTCGGGCTCCATAAAAAAGTTGGCGAATCGGCGAGCTGGTCCTTTTCGAATTTTAAAGAAGTTAGGAGAAAATGCATATCTTTTGGAGATACCCACTGATTGGGGTATATCCCCTATTTTTAATGTTTTAGATTTAACGTCATATGTTTCTCCACCATTTGAATTATCTGCCTCTCCGTTTATTCTGTCCACTGTGTCCTCTAATGGGTTGAAGGGCGAGCTGGGCCCGGGATCGCTCTCTCCTACTGTTTCCACTGGAGGTACGTTGAGTGTTGATGTAAAAGCTTTTTCTCCTTGTTTGACTAATGCTTTTCCAAGGTTCCCTAAAACCTCCTTTTTGCCTGGCAGGATACTCAAGGATGAAGTGCTCGCATCTCCAAGTGGCGACATTCGCCGCTACTTGATCCGGTGGTGTGATCGTCCGGCTTTCGATGACTCTTGGCTACTTGAATCAGAGGTGGCTCTTTTGGATGATGCTCTTCTGCGCTAGTACGTTTAAGACAACTCATCGGTGATGAGTCATTTTGAGTGGGGGAGGATTGATGGCGACGAGGTCACGACATTTGTTCGTGTTGCTCGTGACCGTTTGACTATTGGCGACGAAGCCCGCCACTTGTTCCTGATGACGTTGCTGATGTGACCGTTGATCCCCGCGACAAAGAGTTTGCTGATTGGGACGATCGTTGCCGCAAGTTTGAATATGGAATTTTACCGCGACTTCCATCGCCAATGTCGTGCCAAATCTCCGCTACATGTTATGCACGCCGCCCACCGTTACCTTCATATAAAAATATATGATTATAAATTATATATTTATAAATATATATATTTTTAAACTTTTTTATTTTTAAGCATTTTTATTTTAGCATTTTTATTTCGTACTATTGTTATTTCATTTTTATGTTTGAGATGAGCTGCTTATAAACATTTAGTTCTAGTTTATTATTGTATGGTGGAGATTGAGTGGTGTATCCTATATAAAGACTTGCATGGGCAATGAGAATGGAGATTGATGAATGAATTAAAGAAAACCTAATTTAAACTTGAGATTTCCCTCCTTCCTCTCTTCCTAGCCGCCGGCCCCCTCTCCCCCCTTTGTGGAATTCGGCCACAACTCTCCCTTCTCCTCCCTCCTCTCTTCTACTCCACAAAACCCCCTCTCCTCTCCACTACGATCAACAACTCCAAGAACACCTCCCCTTGTAGAGTTCGGCCACAACAAGACTCCTTAACCTAGGGCCGGCCAACCAAGTTCCCCACTCCTTGGTGGATTTCGGCCAAGGTCATTAACTCCGGTGACGACGAACTTTCTCCGGCGTGAAGCAAGGAAGACAGACGAGTTTCTCTCCATTCAGCGTGACTCCGGCGGAACCGTTGAAGAGCGAACCAATTTAGTAAATCAGAATCATCTATTCCGATTGGGGTAACGAAATTTCTATCTTTGAGCGTTTCCCTCTTAGATTATTAGTTCTTGTGGTGGTTTTCCTTGGCGTTGCTTGCGAAACTTTGATTTCGTCGTGGTTTTGATCCAACGATTGTGTTATTTTCTTTTGATCTATTTAAATTCGTGAGTATTGATTGATCTCGTTTTCTTTTTTGTTGGAAGAGATCTACCTTTTCCAAATCATTAATTTTTCGGTGGATCTCTTTTGATACAACACACGCTCAAACGGATCAGGTAGATCCTTTTCGCTTGGGAGAATATTGACTCATAGCTTTTATTCGATCTCTAAGGATGTGGCGAACCTGTGCGTTAGCATTTGATTAATAATATTGCGAATCAGGTGTGCTGCGTTTTTAATTGTGCGAACGTAGAATTGGAATCTGTGAGAGTAATTCGGTGTCGTTTGTCCGTTGCGGTTCGTCTGGAGACGTAGCCTGCGTCATTCATGAGCATTGATAAATAATTTACTATTTTCTCGTTCTGGATCCATAAATTTTTATTAATCTGTAGAGATAATTGTACCTGTCCTTTTCTGTGGTTTGTAGTCTTTTATTGGAGGTTTGTAGTAAGGTGTAAATATTATTTGTTATCATCAGTAGCACATTTCAATTTAGTCGACACAACAGAACATGCTGCAATGCTGCCTAACATGAAATTAAAAGAGAACTTGCATAATCAAAAATCCTAACTAACCCAAAAATATCTTAATTGCAATATAACATTTATGAATAAAAGGCCCATAATATTGTGCTATAACCAAGGTTGCAAATGTCGGATGTTAGACACATGGTGGTTTAAGTTTTTTATGTCGGATGTCGGATTGCGGGGGATATATCAGGGACATTTCAAAATGTCAGATTATAATATTATAATTATATATATACGAGTGTCCGACACGGGGCTCCGCCCCTACGGCCATGCGCGACAGTACCCGACCGGCTACGGCGGGCTTCGCCTGCCTCGGCTCTATGCTCTCGGGCGGCCTTCAGCCGCATCCAGGAAATGGATGTGGGCGAAACCCGACCGGCGACGACGGGTTTCGACCGCCCCATCAATGCGGGTTTCGCCCGCAACATATACATATGAATACTCAAAATGACCGTAAAAAAATATACATAAATATTACAATTTTTATTTTATAAAACAATATACGTTTTTACCAAAAAATATTAATTTTGACTTTAATAAAGTTGATTGATTTAATGTCATCACCTCGAAAATACCACTGATATGCCTAATGACAACCTTCCTTGAATAGACCGCTGACATGCCTAATGACAACCTACCATAGTAGGTGTATGAGCTCTACTAAAACCTTTTTGAATTTAAATAAATTTTCATCATTACTTCTAATTTTTTGATAGTGTAATTACTTAAATGGACATTGTATTTTAATATCTTTGAAATAGATTATAATATATGTCAAGTCATTAAAATATAAAAATGAGGGCATAATTGGTATTTTTGAATGTTTCACCAAAGACAACTTTTCCCTTATAATAGTGAAAGATATCATAATATTTTTCATTTATTAATTAAATGGTAATTATTTTGTCTAATAGTGTAAACTAAAATTCATATGAGAAATTAAACTACTAACAAGTATCTAACCAATTTATAATAAAAAAGAAATGTTGCATGCTTTCAATTATGTAATACAACATCACAAAATCATATTAAACTAAAAATAGTCGTACCTTAACTTATTTCCAAAATGTGAGTGCACCGTTGCACAAAATCTGTTATTCTAATATAAATCTATAATATTATTTTTCGGCAATCAATGAACGAACATTTGAGTAAAAAACTATATTAAAGATTAGAACATGACAAAAAAGAGTTAACTTAATACAACCACAATGCCAGCCGACTGCCATAATGATTGAATACAACCACGTTGCCACAATGCTAATCAATTGCCATAAGGATTTTTTCACAGCCACAATACCACATTGTTAACCAACTCCCATAAGAATTTGCCACAACCACAAGGCCCACAATGCTAGATTTCCAGCTGTCTGCCATATGGACTGCTGGACTGGCCACAACCGCAATTCCACAATGCTAACCCACTGTCATAAAGCTTTGCCACACCAACAATGTCACACGGCCCACACCAACAATGCCAGTCGAGAAGAAGGAAGAGAGAAATAGAGGAAGAGAGATCAGAGAAGTAGAGAAAGAAGGAAGAGAGAAATATCCAACCGAGAAGGTGCCACAATGCCATCCGAGAAGAAGGAAGAGGGAAATAAAGGAATAGTGATCAGAGAAATAGAGGGAGGAGGGAAATAGAGGAAATAACATAAGGAAAAAGCCAGCGAAGAAGATGCGGCAGACTAGGGGCTAGGGCTGACTAGGAAATATCTAGGCGAGAAGGAAGAAATAGCCATAACAAATTAACAAATATAACATAAACAATAAAGATAAAACTCACAGTGCCGAGGGGATGTGCCACAAAAGAGTAAGGGAGAGGAGATGAGGAAATGTCGAGAACCAGTGTCGATAAAAAGACGACAGATAGAAGACGACCAACAACAAAGTCCAAACAACCAGAAGAACACAACCCAGGTGTGAGAATCACCAGAGAATCACTGAATCAGAGAGCCAGTAAGATGATTAGAGGCGTCTGCCGAGAGTGTAAGAATTCGCGAGAGAGGGAGATTAGAGCAAGCTAGACGGAAAGTGAGGAGTCGGGCGTTGAGGAGATGATATAAGAGATAATATAATTATACAAGTAATAATATATAAGAAATAAATTGATTAAATAAATAATAATATAAAAGTATTCAAAAATTCCACAAAGCAGCAATAAGCCGCAATAACCTGCAATATTGGGTCGACATGTCCGACATGTCGGCCACAATTATGGAAAATGCAAACGTTTGCAATTGCAGCGGTAACGTTGCGATCCCCCCCCTCCCCCTCCCAAGGACATGTCGGCCAACATGTCAGACATGTCGGCCAACATGTCAGACATGTCGGCCAACATGTCAGACATGTCGGCCAACATGTCAGACATGTCGGTCGCAATCTACAAGCTTGGCTATAGCATATCTTAACAAATATAATGAAGTTTTATCACAGCGGTTGCTAGCAGTGGGATGTTATCAAATCTCGTATAAGTTCTGGGCACACATAAAATTTGCTAAATGCAACATCAAGGGCTTGTGGTAAGCAAGAGCTTGACACTCCTGAGAGGTGCGAATACCATGACACTTATGGTAAGCACACCAACTCTGACCAGAGAATGTCGATCTCAAAAAACATCATGTCAAATGTTACGTAGTCGGGGATTTCGAGATAGAGAAAATGAAAATGAGAGAAGAGGAAAAGGAAAGGGAGAGAGGAGTGAAAAATCTAAAGTTACATTTTCATTGTACTTCCAAGATAATCCTAATGTGAGGAACATATAGATTTTCATAATATGCAAGGGAAGACGGTAAATAACCCATGGACATTATTACATATGCGATAATAAAAAGATAAGGCTGACAGGTGCACTACTCCCGTACGCACCACTAGCGAACCTCCGTCAAATTGGGATCCGTCTCCATGTTGCCTTGGTGTCGACTTCAACATATGTGTCGTGTACACGACTCCTCGTCCTTTTCCCTCTTCCGTCTTCGTAATAATTCTAACCTCCCTAAAGTTTGCCTTGTTCTCAAGGAAGAAGCAACTTCCTGGATATATTGCAACTAGGATGGTGGAGGTGCGGCCCGGTGGGTCGGCTAGACGTCATGCCATAGATATGTGACAAAATCTTCTGTTTCTTATTGTTGAGGAGGATGGGGTGCCGCTGGCAGATGGGAAAAGGACGCCTCCCTCCCAAAAGGGAAGAGACTTCCGCTTGAGAAAAGCACATCGTTATGTGAGTCCAAGTGATATACGCGTCCCTGTGGGTACGAAGCCACGCGACGCCGAGTATGACGTCAAGGCCCCCAAACTCAAAAGACTAAAAATCTGCGTGGAGTGGGCAAGGGCCCACATTCATATGCAGGTTCGTATAGTGGTCTCTAATGGTAATACGGCGGTCGTCGCCCAAACAAACAATGAGAGTAGGGGAAGGATACAGGAGAATGCCGAGCCGTGCCGCCAGGCGCGGGGAGATAAAATTGTGGTTGGCCTCACCATCAATCAACACCATCAGGGGAGTGCCAACCAGGGAACCAGTGGATGTCATAGTGGGGGGCCTGAGGTGATGCCATCCGCAAAACATCGAAGTTCTAGACGATGCAGACATGTTGGGGGGACCCGTGGCAACTGGTGAGTCATCACCATGTAGGAATTCGAAATCCCCAACGGTTATATCAGAGTCTTTCTCTCCAATGGTGATACAAAGCCCCTTCAAAGGATAGTTGTGAGTCGAGGAGTAGGGTTGTTTACGAAGGAAATATAGGTCCTTAGTACGAAGATCGTGGTACTCTTGGTTGGTCATCTGCGGGCCGTTAGGCTGCCTAGGCGGTCGGGGATGTGCTCCGAGATGCGGGGGAGCCGCGGTCTGCACCTGGGGTGGTGGTCAAAAGGTTGTTGAAGGGTAGCCATCAGTTGGCCGGTATCGACGTGGGTGACACTGAAGTCTGCTTCCACCCGGAGGGAGAGATCCATGCCATCAGTAATAGTCCGGGGGTGATGGGTGCGAAGGAGAGACTAAATGTGGGAAATGAGCCCCTGCATGAAGAAGCCCAAGTTAAGGAGGCCCGATTGGCGGACACCATATAAATGTTCCAGGACCGTCCTAGAATGGCGAACATCGTAGCGGAGGATGTTGTCCCGTTTGACTTCCGCCCAAGAGAGCGAAGGGTTGTTCTGTCGCAGCCAACAAACCCAATGGAGAGCCGATCCCTACATGCGGATGAGAGACATAACAACCTTTTGAGGCCCAGGAGTTAGATGAATGCCGAAAAAATGTTCCGCACGAGAAATAAACCCCACAGGGTCGGTGTCGTTGAAGGAGGGAACGTCAAGCGGACGGTTAGTTGGAGGGAATCCCACTGGTGGTGGAATGAGATTTCTTGGAAGGTTTGGATGCATCTTGAGAAGCTAAGGGGACGCTGCGTTGGAAGTTGAGGAGGAACTCGCCCGGCCAGCGAGGAGGGCATCAAACTTCACATCTAGCCATTGCATCAGGTCTTGGAGGGAAGCAATTGAGGCCTTGTGAGCATCGATGCGGTGTCTGATGGATGGATCCATGGGGCGCTGCATTGCGGGAGCGTCCGAATGTTCCATCGAGTGTATGTGAGGCATACAAATGCTGTATGTGGCAGACAGATCGAAGAAACAACGTATTGGTGGATTGGAAGGCCAAAACAAGCTCGGAAGGCAGAATCAAAATAAGATGGAGGGCGGGATCACGTAGATTGGCAAATTTGGAAGACTTCGCGAGCGGCGAGTTGAGACTGTAGGCGGTGTGAGCTCAGTTGCGGAATCGACGGTGATGCTCGGTTGAGGGATCGACACGAGACAAAATGTAAGGATGCCAAATGATTGGCGCAAAATGCACACAGATTGATCAGGAGAGATCGAAGGAGAATTGGAAGGAGCATGCGGGCTTGGTTGCTGGATTGACTGGAGATACAATAGCTGGTGATTGATTTGTTCACGTGTTGGAAATCGTGGTCTGAAGATGACAGGTTGGACCAAATGTTATGTACACATAGATTCCGAGATAGAGGAGGAAAAGGGAGAGAAGAGGAGAAGGAAAGGGCGAGAGGAGGAGAAGAGAAAAACCCATAGGGTTCCATTTTCATCATACTTCCGAGATAATCCGAATGAGAAATACACACAGGCTTATATAGTTCCTAATTCCAAAATAAGCAAGGAAAAATGGAAAATAACCCACGACCAGAATTACATGTGCGATAATAAAAATATAAGGCTGACGGGTGTGCTACTCCTATGCGCACCACTAACAAACTTCCGTTGCCGAATTGGAATTCGTGTCCACGTTACCTTGGTCCCGATGTTGGCATATGCGTCATGTACACATCTCCTCATCCCTTGCCCTCTTTCGTCTTCGTAACATCAAAGCTTACTTAGAATAGTTTTGGATAGTCATCCATCGACGTCGATTGCATGATAAAGGAACAACCAGAGGTAGGAATATTGGCCCTAAATTCATGCCATGCCACGAGTCGTCATAAACACGAACAACATTGTTGGAACGATAGAACGTCGACGACAATAAATAAGACGATGATGACTACCTGAGATGACGACGAAATATCATCAAACTAGGGTGATTGTGAAGGATGAGCAATCAAGATCAATGAGCAACGCCAACTAGAAGTCGACTCAACATCAACTAAAAGTTGATGTAACTCTGAGTGGATGTCAGCGCTACTTTAGAAGTCAAGTCGACGCTCCTTTAAAGCATAAGATGACGCATGTGTCGATAAGACATCGACACAACGTCGATTATTTGTTCAAGTCGACAGAGCTTCAGTTCTTAGGGAGATCTCGACGCATCTTCTAAGTCGACGTAGCGTCAAATAAAAATCAAGAATGAAAAATTCAGAAGATCTTTCCAGAATTATTTGAAGAAGATTATTATGGAATTCTTTTGGAATTTTAGAGCTGTTGGAAGAGAGGCTAAGGGAAGAACTCTCCATCAAATTTCAGAAGGATTTATATGAAAGAAATATGAAGAGGATGTCGAAATTCTTGAATACAAATATAAAAGAAACTTATCTCATATCATCCGAAGATAGTTTTCCTGATAAAGAAGAATTCAAAATTTTTCAAGGATTCATTTACTTAGTTTTCAAGTCAGTGAGCAACAACAATAACAAATACAACAACCGAAACAATACACAGAACTTAGACACATCCGAGAACAGTCCTTCTCTTCTCCACTGCTGTTGTTGCTGTTGCAACAAGAATACAAATAATATTCCGATAGACTGGATCAAAACATATAATTCCCGCTCTTTCTTCTAAGCAAGAATTCATTATTTTGAAAGGATCCAGAACACTTAGTACCTAGAATCCTCAGTGATATTTTGCTGACAGAGGGCTCAATCAATAAGACTATTCTTCATCATCTTCTTCTTACTCTCTCTCTCACTCTGTAAAATGAGTAAAGAGTTTTAAGAATCTCTATTCAAAGGATTCAGTTGTTAGTTCTGAGAGTTTTCTTATCAAAAGACCCAGTCTTGGTTCAAGATGTCCTTAATTTGTAGGCTCTGTGTGATTGGAGGGATAAGAAAAAAAATTTAGCTCCTAGAATTCTTCAATAAAATGAGGTAGCTAAAAGGAAAAATAGAACCTTTATTGAATCAAAGACATTGTTAGCTGAGTCAAACTTACCTAAATCCTTGTGAACTGAAGTAGTTAACACTGCCAACTATGTTCTAAATAGAAGTCTCATTCATAAGATAAAGCTAAAGTCTCCCTATGAGCTCTTGAAGGGAAGAACACCTATAGTTTTATACTTAGGATATTTGGTTGTACTTGTTATATACTAAACAATGGAAAAACCATCTTGCCCAATTGACAAGAAGGCTGATGGTATCTTTCTGGGGCTTTCATCTTCTAGCAAGACCTTCATGTGGTAAAACAAAAAGGACTCAAAAAATAGAGATGTCCCTGCATATAGTATTTAATGAAGCTTGGCGGTATGGTCATTGGCGGTCTGACAGACTTCTGGCAGACTAATTCTGGAGGTTTGGCCAAGGTTGTCGGGATCGAGATCCTAGGTGAGATCGTTTCGAGATTGGATCAGATCGGATTGTAGGCTCGGATCGAACATCACAAGATCGTACAACATTCATAAATTAAGACAAAATATAAAATTGAATTTTGTATCATCTCAATTAAAAAAATTAAGCAATATGTGAAAAATTATATTAAATTTTTTTGAATAACTAAATCAAAAGGATAATATCATATTAAGTTCATTTTTAGTTTCAGGTAGCACATTATTATGCCCCTTGCCCTTGGATCGTGTCACTGGCGGAGGAGCGATGATGATGGAAGGGAAGCGCCTCGTCGATCGGGCGAAGCCTGCGTCGGCGGAAGCCGTGCGGGGGTTGGCTAGGGCAACACGAGAAAGAACCGTAGGGTTTAGAGAGAGAGAGGGAAGAGGGGAATACGAGAGAGAGAGAGCCTTTTCTACTACTTTCTTGTCTAAAACAAAGTGTCCAAAACCTACACATAAATATGTTCCAAAATGTGCCCCCCATTTAGACTTACGACAATGGGTCAAATACGCTAAAAGTAAATACGCAGAAATTAAAGATAAACGGCGCGAACACGCCACATAACATCACCGCCCACGTTCGAAGATAGCTTGTCCTCAAGCTGGATCAAACGACATTGGGGCATCGACTTCACCTGTCGTGTCATCCTGAGGCGGGTCATCGACTTCCAGCCAAAATAGGCGTTTGTATCTGTGTCCAAACGTGAAAGGATCATCACAATTGTAGCATAGGCCCTTCTCGCGATGCTTGACCATCTCGGTGCGGGACAAACAACGGCGAACAATAGGCCGCGGGGGAGCGTCCTGGAATGGAGCCGTATCAGGAAAGCTGGTGGAAGAGTAAGCTCCTGGATAGCCTCAACGTCCCAAGGACGGTCTAAAAGCGGATGTTTTCACACGCCCTGGCGATGCTCATAGCCGTGTTGAGATTAGGTAGTAGGAGGAATTCCACATCCCAACGTAGGCGCTCGTGGAGGCCGGAAGTGAAGAGCGGAACCTGTTGCTCCGGTAAGACGAACGTCGCCCAAGACAGACGATTCTGAAATTTTTCTAGGTAGGTGTCGATGGAACCGTCCTGTTTGAGGTTTGCAAGGTCGCCGAGTGGGTTGCCCTGTAGAGCCGGGCCGAACCGAAGGGTGCAGGTCATGCTGAAATCTGCCCAGGAAATGTTGGGATATTCCCGCTGAAGTTGTGTGAACCATAATTGTGCTGGGCCGAGTAAATGGAAGGAAGCGATGCCGACATGTTCTTCATCTGGTGTACGGTGGCTTGCAAAAAAATATCGCAACGCGTAAGCCACGGAAGAGGGTCTTTGTGGCCCTCATAGATGGGAAAGTCCATCCGAATAGTATGTGCGTAGGTGGAATAGTCTGCTCCTGGAGGAGCGACGGAGTTCACCTGGCTTGCCGAAGGGTGATTGGCCATAGTCAGAGGTGGAGGAGACGACATGCCTTGTAAGACATCCAAACGGGCGTTGAGGGCGTCCATCTTTGCATTATGAGTCGCGAATATAGAGTGAAAAAGAGTCATGCGCTCGGTGAGGGAGGGAGGAGCATCTGCCATCAGGGATAGGGCAGAACGGTTGGCCGGTGGTGTTGGAAGGAGGCCGGCAGAAGAAAAGAGGAGCGGAGCTGTAGGAACGGGGCTGGAAGACCGGGCAGCAGCCGCCAAATTGGCCGAAGAGAGGTCGTCGGAGCTGGACGACGGGTCGACGAAGGGGTTGGGCTGGTCGTGCGTTGTCGACGGAGTGGACGTGTTGTCCCATGCGCATGAGGAAGGGCCGGCGTTATCGGCGCGCGGTGCAGAAGAGGCGCGCTAGTGCGGACGAGCGGAGGAGAGGCCGGAGATGTCGGCGTTTCCCTCTGATACTAAGTTGTTATGCCCCTTGCCCTTGGATCGTGTCACCGACGGAGGAGTGATGGTGGCAGAAGGGAAGCGCGCCGTCGATCGGGCGAAGCCTGCGGTCAGCGCAAGCCGTGCGGGGGTCGGCTAGGGCAACACGGGAAAGAACCGTGTGGTTTAGAGAGAGATGGAAGAGGGGAATAAGAGAGAGAGAGGGAAGAGGGGAATAAGAGAGCGAGAGAGTCTTTTCTACTAATTTCTTGTCTAAAACAAAGTGTCCAAAACCTACATTTAAATAGGTTCCAAAATGTGCTCCCTATTTAGGCTTACGAAAATGGGTCAAATACGCTAAAAGTAGATACGCAGAAATTAAAGATATTCGACACGAACACGCCATATAACACACATCGAATGTCTACTAAAAATAAAATTAAATCTAGATAGATGGATTGATAGAAGCCTAGAAGCAAGAAGACGAATCCATACTGCTGGATTGCCCGTATGTTGGAAGCAGGAAGCTTGAGTTGCTCGTATACTGGATTTCTAATTGCTAGATTGCTCGTACTCTAGAATGGAAGAGAAGATGCCGGCCTGAAAGTAGGAAGCAGAAACCGTTGAATTACCAATCACTGGATTGCTCATATGCAGAAATATAAGATAAGACACGGACACCACTTGATGTGGAACCTGATAAGTGATTAGGAAGAAAAAACGAAGATATTGTCTGAACTAGAAGTGACTGAAGACGTCACTCTTGGTCACTGTTTGCAGCCGTTAATCGACACTTGGGATACGGTAAAGTATGAGGATATGATTTTGTGATGAGCTATGAGTCGGGATTGAGTTAAGGTTGAGCAATAGATTATAGGTGTTGGACCAGTTGAATGGGGTCGAGATAGGATTGGACACGTTTTTAGGTACTTTTGGCCGGCCCGGTAGATTCGGGTCGGGATCACGATTCTAAAGATCCAAGATTCGGATCGCGATCCCAGTCGTAGATGTGTCGATTTAGATCCTAGGAAAGATCCTGATCGATTTACAAAATCTGGATCGTAAGATCCTATGATCCGGATTGCGATCCTGATAACCATGGGTTTGTCAGACTACCTCGACAATTTGACTCTAGCGGTTTGGCGGTTTGGTAGACAGCTCTGGCGGACTGTTCCAGCAGTCTAGCTGTCCTGAAGATCCTGAGACCGCGTCTTTTGATAAAGCAAAAGAAGTTTGATGATCTAACCGTTGTTGCAGTATGGGAGTCAAAAGACAGAAGCCACAGTGGATTGACGGTCAGGAGGCTGAAGCCGCTGCGGTCTGACGGTTAGAGTTATCTAACTACATCTGGTACTTCTGGTGGTCAGCTGCGGTCTGTGGAGCAGAGATTGATGAATACTTATTATTGAGCAGATAAATTGTCTAACCCCACAACTCGTTGCGGTCTGAAATATCTGTTCGCTTAGTTTGCCTGTTGTAATTTAGTCCCACACTGGCTGTTTTATTCTCTCTCTATCTTCTCTCCCCTATAAATAGAGGGTCATACCCATGTAATTTTATGTTTTTGGAAATGAAAAATCTTGTTATTTAGATTTTCTCACATGTTATCAGAGGACAAACTCAGTCTTTGCGGACTCGTTTTTCTAACCGACTACTGAGCTCCTCTGTATTCTCTGCGGACTCCGATTTTCTAACCGCCCGCTGAGCCCTTCGGTATATTTTGCCCGCTGATTCTTGTGGGCTCTTTCTGTTCGCTTCTTGCGAACTCCGCGGTCTCCACCCTTGTGGTGCGGTTTATTTCTAACCACGTGGTTAGAGTTTTACTTTGTGTTATTCACGCGGTCTTCTTTCCTCAGACCGCGCGGGTAGTCTTTCTGTCTACTTTCTCTATGGAGACTCCGACTCTCTTTTCTTCTACCCCGTCCGCACCCGCCCTTCAGACCGCTACCTCTTGTTTCACTCCTTCCGGTAATCTTGGAACTGCTTCCAAGCTAACTGACCCAAATTATCCGGATTGAATTGTTTCGTTCGTCTTCTTGTTACGGTCTCAGCGTAAGCGTCATCATCCTCCTGATGATCCTCCTGCTCGAGGGTCAGTTGACTTTGATGACTAGGACTCTAATGATGCTTTGGTCAAAACGTGACTTGCTAATAGTCTTTCAGATGAGTGCATACCCGTCATTCACTATGATGAGATGATTAAGACTGCTTGAGACCATCTTGCTGCTCAGTACTCCAAGGGCGGTCAAACTTCGCGCATATACACATTATATGCTGATGTGTTCGCTCGCCCCACTTTGACTACTACTATTGCTTACCGGGAGGTGCATGCTCTTGGCGCCGAACTTCTTCAGCATCGCCCCTTCTTCTCTGATCTTGCTTAACAATACAAACACTTCCAGAAACTTCTGGTTGTGTGCCATCTTCTTCGCCTTTCAGAGTCTTATGATATGATTAGACAACAAATTCTACGAGAGGCTGACTCTCACACTCTTGATGCTACTGCTGCTCGTATCGCCACTGTTACTACTCTTCTTTAGCGTTCTCTGCTTGCCTCCCCACCCCATCCCGACACCATTGCTCATCCAATTCGTACTTGAAATCTTAGTGACTGTGGAGGTCACTCTGGTAGATGTGGTCTGTCTCGCCATCTCTGCTCTCATTGTGGCAAGACATGACAACTTGCAGATCGTTGCTGGGTCAAGTATCCTCATCTTCGACCTTCAGCGGATGATACCACAAGGAAATCCACATCTCTTGCCTCATCTTCAGGAAGTGCTAATATGGTCACTTTGGATAAATGTCTTATTGACTCTGGAGCTACTAATCACATGACCGACAATCCTCGTTTGTTCTCTTGTTTGGACAAGCATAACCGGTCACCTCTGGTTTTTGTTGCGGATGGTACTCCGTCTCATGTGTGCGGGACTGACACAGTTCATATCACTCCGTCTCTACGACTTGAGGACATTTTCTACGTCCCCACTTTTCCGGGAAATTTAGTATATCTGTTCCTGCTCTCTGTAAACAGCTAAACTGCAAGATTACCTTTACATCCAATTCTTGTTTTTTTCAGGATCCTCACTCCAAGGAGTAGATTATTACTGGGATTGAAATCAACGATCTCTTCTTTCTAAACAATGTTACTGCTTTCTCCACTTATCTTATGCAATCACATCTTCGCCTTGGTCATCTTCCTGCTCGCATCATCTACAAACTCCTAGCAGATCTACCACATGGGGATTTCTCTCCGAACTGTGAAGCTTGCCAGTTTGGCAAACACCATCTCTTCATATCCAGCAAGACAAAGATGTAGTTCTTCTCGTCCTTTTGATCTTGTCCACTCAGATATTTGGGGTCCCTCTTCTACTCAGTCTGTGGGTATGGATAGTCTGTATTTTATTACTTTTATTGATGATTTCTCACGATATACTTGACTGTATCTCTTAAAAGAACGTTTTGAACTCTTTTCTGTGTTCACTACATTTTATAATGAGATACGTACTTAGTTTGGTGTGTTTATTGAACTTTTTCGCACTGATAATGCCAAAAATTACCTTAGTCATCAATATTGAAGTTTTTGCATGCATCGTGATATTATTTATCAAACCAGTTGTCCATATACTTCTTAACAAACTGGTGTTGATGAACGCAAAAACCTCCATCTCCTGGATGTTACTCGCACCCTTCTCACACAAATGAATGTTCCCCGATCATTTTGGGGTCATGCTGTCCTTCTTTCTTGTTATCTCATCAACCATATTCTCTCTTCAGTTCTTCACGGGAAAATCCTGTTCTCAATCCTGTATCCAGGAGCCATACCATTTTCTTTGCCTCTACGTGTCTTTGACTGTACGACGTTTGTCCACTGTCATTCTCCTGGTCGTGTCAAAATTTCTCCTCATTCTGTTATGTGCATCTTTCTTGGCTACTGTTTGTCTCAAAAGGGGTATCAGTGTTTTGATTCTCTTATCCGGAAATAGTATGTTTCTGCTGATGTCACGTTATTTGAAGATACACCTTACTTTTCCCGAGCTTCTACTCTCTCCCCACCTGATGCTTCTCCATCTATACCTATTGTCTATGCACCTCTACCTGCGCCTACACTTTCTTCTACGCCTCTTCCTCCTCTTCCTGTGCCAGTTTCTGTTTCTCCACCTCTGTCTCTTGATCCTACTTTACCTTTGGAGCCGTTGTTGACAGTTCCCGGGCCAGCACTCTCTCCGATGGATGGATCTGCTACAAAAGACATGTCAGATTTAGATCTTCCCATCGCTCTATGGAAAGGAGTTCTGAGTGCATTAAACATTCCATTCATGATGTTGTCTCATATGCTCGTCTTTCCCCGATTGGAAGGAATTTTGCTCTCGCTCTCTTAGCTACTGTTACCTCGATCACCTATCAAGTGACTCTTGCTATTCCTCATTGGAAAGCTGTTGTAGATGAGGAAATGAAGACCTTGACTGAGCGGGGTACTTGGATTCTTGTTTCTCCCCTCCAGGGGTGGATGTGGTTAGTTCTCTGTGGGTCTTTGTTATCAAGTTTCATACTGATGGAACTATTGATCGCTATAAGGCTAGGCTGGTTGCCAAAGATTTTACTCAGACATATGGTGTAGACTTCTTTGACATCTTCTCCCCGATTGCCCGCATTAGCACAATTAATGTTCTTTTGTCTGTGGCTGTTAACAAGGATTGAAAGATGTCTCAGTTAGATGTAAAGAATGTCTTCCTTTATGGTGATCTGCAAGAGGTGGTATACATGAAACAACCTCCTGGATATGTTGTTAAAGGCGCGCCTAAGGCTCCAAGCTCAGAGGTTTGTGCCTTAATGCGCCTTTTTTGCGCCTTTGGACATTAAAGACTCGTATGAGTGTGATTTTTGTTGCAAATCTTTTTTTTTTAAAATAATGAAAAAAATAATACAAGAACTCAATAATGTTTATATGATTTAGTGTTTTTGAAATATAATCGATCGTTGAAACTTAGATATAATTCAAGCGATCATATTGATTTTATTTTTTAAGAAATATAAATGATAGTAATGAATGATTGATGAGTAAAATATATGAATAATCTGTTTAAGAAGATGAATTGATGTTTAATGTTGATTATTTAAAATGGATGTGCTTGCTCCTTGCCTTTTTCGGGCGCGCGCCTATGCCTTGAGCCTTGCTCCTAGGCTCCAAGACCCCTTTGCGCCTTGGTGCACCTTGCGCCTTTAATGACTAAGTCTCCTTGGTATGTTGCTTAGGGAGAGTCTCAGGTGTGCAAGTTGCGGAAGACAATATATGACCTAAAACAATGTCCACGGACCTGATTTGACAAGTTCTGCAAAGTTATCTCAGTTGTAGTCTTTGCTCAAAGTTTTGCGGAACATTCTCTTTGCATACGCAAGACTTCTAAATGGCTAGTTGTTCTTGTTGTCTATGTAATTGACATCCTCCTTACCGGTGATGATAAAATGGGAATTGATTTAGCAAAGAGACATCTTCTACAACATTTTATTACAAAAGATATTTGATGCCCTATGTACTTTCTCGGAACAAAAATCTCACTCAAACACAAGTATGTAGTGCTTTCACAACAAAAATATGCATTGGACCTTTTGAAAGAGACTGGTCTTCTTGGGGAAAGACCTGTTCGGTGTCTGATGGCCATTGGTGATGACAAGTATTGGACTGATGATTCTTCTCTTCTTCCAGATAGTACTAAGTATAGACGACTTGTGAGAAAACTCATCTATCTGACTATCACTAGACCAGATATTTGCTACGCACTAAACAATGTCAGTCAGTTTATGCAAGCCCCCAGTGACAGTCATTTTCGTTCAACCTTGAAAATCTTGGAATATATAAAAGGGTATCCAGGAAAGGGGTTATTATTTCAGAAGAAAAATTATTTGAGGATTGAAGCCTACTCTGATGCCAGCTATGTTGACAATAAAAAAGATAGAAAATATACATCTTATTTTTTTACCTTTGTGAGAGCAAATCTGGTTAGCTGAAAAAGCAAGAAACAATCTGTTGTGTCTCTATCAAGTGTTGAAGCTGAGTACAGAAGCACGACTTTGACAATTTGCGAGTTGAACTGGTTACGTGCTCTTATGCTTGACTTATGAGAGGTCTATGATCATCCCTTGCATATGTTCTGTGACAACAAAGCTGCTATATATATATATATATATATATATATATATATATATATATATATATATTGAAAAATCTAGCTTTTGATGAAAGAACAAAGCACATTGAAGTTGACTGACACTTTATCAGAAAAATTTTTTGAAGAATCAAATCTGCACTCCGTTTGTCACTTCCGACAAAGAACATGCAAATATCTTTGTCAAACCAGTTTCCGCTTCTCTTTCAGATGTCTGTAACAAGCTGTACATGAATGACATATATACTCTGCCTTGAGGGAGAGTGCTGGAACTTGTGGTCTTGGAGGACTGGTAGTCTGGTTTTGGCGGTCTGGCGATATACCTTGGCGGTCTGGCTTGACCGTATGGTCATTGGCGTTTTGACAAAATACTGGCACACTGGTTCTGGAGGTTTGGCAGACTGCCTTGGCGGTCTGACTCTGACGGTTTGGAGGTCTGGCTCTGGCGGTTTGGTAGACAGCTCCGGCAGACTGTTCTAGCAGTTTAGTTGTCCTGAAAATCCTGAGACAACATCTTCTGATAGAGCAAGGGAAGCTTGGTGATCTAACCGGTATGTGAGTCATAAGGCGGAAGCCACAACGAATTGGCGATCAGGAGACTGATGCCTCTATGGTCTGGCGGTTAGAGTTGTCTAACAGCATCTGGTGCTTCTGGTGGTCAGCTGCGGTCTGTGGAGCGGAGACCGGCGGATACTTATCATTGGACAGATAGCTTGTCTAACAACACAACTCGCTGCAGTCTGTAAATATCTGTTCGCTTAGTTTGCCTGTTGTAATCTTGTCCGACACCGTTTGTTGTATTCTCTCTTTATCTCCTCTCCCCTATAAATAGGGGGTCATACCCATGTAATTTTAAGTTTTTGGAAATAAAAAGTCTTGTTGTTTAGATTTTCTCACAATTTCTTAACTTTTATGATGGGGAGAAGAGGAGACTTATTGGAGCCTTTATGCCATGGAACTATTAGCTAGATATCATCTATCTTTAAACGATCATACAAGTACGTACAAGTTGCTTAACTCTATATTTATATAAAATTTTGTGTTTACTATGATTATTACAATCATATTATGTCATATTTATTGTTTAACATATTTATGTAATTTATAATAGATATATTGTGTGTTCATATTTACATTTTATATATATACTATTTAAGTATTGAAATTTGACATCGTAAAATATCTCCAATATTTTTCTCGCAATTCGACATCCATCATTTCAAACTGAAACCTACATTCGACATCCATAACCTTGTGCAGAACTACCTGACATGAAATTAAAAGAGAACTCGCATTAAAAAAATCTAATTAACACATAACTATCCTAGTTGTGCATTATATCACTAATATGACCCGTTATATTATATCATAATGTTCAACCTTTCCTTCATAATGATCTTGCCCTCAAGCTTGAAAAGGGAATCTGTTTTTTTGATTAGCTGTGCTACAAGCTAATTTTTTGTCTTCATATTTTGATTCTATAGTTTCTCACGAAATGAGGTCCTTGTAGTGATGCCTTAATGTCAAGGTGTCGCCACAGAACACAGACATTCCCTTGCATCATGGTTGGGTAGGAAGGTATGTTGGCATGTACATCTACATGGGGGGGGGGGATACGGATTATAAAATGGTAGTTTGCCTTTTGCAAATAAAATTTTAGATGATTGTGACTAGGTGCACAAAGAGCAAAGAGCAAGAGGCGATATAAATTATAATCGTGTCTTTTATATACGGACTCGCTCCACGAACTGGTTGGCTCTAGCTAATCCACCCCCGGCTTAGCATTAAGCCTCTCCTCCTCGGAGACCTCCCTAGATCTAATCTAAGATGTAATCACCACGCTTGAGGCAAATTTTGCACCCTAGACCTACGACAATCTAGTCTCCACATATGAGGTGATTTTCAACGATTACAAAAAATTATCAATCAATCCTAAAGCAAAAAGGAGAAAACACAGTAGAGATAAAAATAGATGCAGTAGAAAACTCCTCAAAATTTGATTCCTAAGGAAGAAGGCCAAGGCTAGCTGAGAATATGTGCCGTTCTTCACAAATCCTTCTCTAGAATGATTTTCAAACATTGAATCCATTGGAGTGAGTGGTTAGGCTTCATGACTCTGAGACTGCTACGACGAACCCATTCACAATTTCTCGTTTTGGAATAAAATTCCGCATGAATAAATTGATATTTAAGTTCTATGGGAGCTACCGTATGCGACAACTCTTACCGTCAGGCAGTAACATTGAAATTCGAACATCCCGTGCTCTATTTACTCTTCTGCATCACGTAAGTTTCCATAAGAAGTTCGTGCTACCACTGGGCGCTAGCTATTACTACGATACAACAACAACACTCGAGCCTTTATCTCATTATAATGGGGCCGACTATTACTACGATGCAGTAGCAAAATTTAAATGGTCTGCGCTCCGTTCCTCCTCCGCTCCCTTGGTTTTCTTATGATGATTAACACTAACTTCGAATGGTAGCCACTGCCGCTGAGCAATAGTGTCCTTTGGAATACATCGTCAAAACTCCGTGTTATTAGTGCTGACGTTGGTACTTATCATGGGGCGGTAGCGGGATTTCTTGGTGTCCGTCTAGGTTGACTCGAATCTGTTCAGGGACTACTTTAGGTCGCTCAACTGAGCTATTGCCACCAAACGATAGCCTCTACAGTCGACAATAGCATCTTTCTTGAAAGTCCTCCAAACACCCCCATAATTCTCTATGTCCACAGTTGATTGCTGTTTACAAGCCGACGTACATTGAGTGCTACCGCTATGCAGTACCAGCTACTACTGCTGGTGATAGTGTTCTGTTTTGGACTTGGTTATGTTCTTTCAGTCTGATTCGTTTCTTATCACCTATTATTTGTATCAACAATTATACTTGTATCTCACACTATGAAATACTTGCAAATATAGATTAAAGACTTCCGGATTTATTATTCTCATACCAACCACGTTCCAATAAACTCTCCATTTTGATAGTTATAAATCCCGATGATTGAGTAATAAATAATGCATAGAAAATTAGTGTTGATATTAGCCTAATCGTGAGTTGCAAAGCTATAATAAGCAGTATGCGTGAATGATTTATACTAGGATACGTCTACTCCCTTTAAATGATTGCTCCCCCTAAATTAATGAACTCCCCTTAAGTGTGGTATTTTACAATCGCAGTATTCTCTCCCCCTTTGTTATTAGCAATAACGAGTTATCTGTTATGGTCCCACCTCGATCGCGTAGTTCGCCGACCGTATCTACTCTATTTTATATTTTTATTTCGCGCTTGTTTAATCCTTCGTGTCTAAGCCCAAGGAGGGAGCGTTTTGGTGTTGCTATTTAAGACCCGGATGGGGAAACCTATGGGAAAGCAAAGGAAAAAATATTTCATTTTATAATTTCTCTCTCTATCTCTCTATTCTCTTTCTCCCATCCGCCAACCCTAACCCGCAGCACGCCACACACGCATCGCTAGCGCCGATCGACCGTTCCTCCCTCCATCGCCACCATAGATCGCCGGACCTCCCGGAAGGCCTCCTCCTCTGCCATCAAGGACTTCCCTCCTCTTCCCCGGTGCACACGTTCTCAATCAAGGGACCGTAACAACTTGGTATCAGAGGCACCAGTCCTCTCACCGACCGACTGCGAAGCTTCTCCACTTCCGCTCCATCCGGACACCGCCGACTGCCCCGATCCGGGCCACCCCCGCCATAGCCGCACTGTGTCGGCTTCCCCGCACCGGATCCAGCCCACACCGACTTCCCCGCACCGGATCCAGCCCGCACCAGCCCCGCTCCGCCCACTCCGGCCGATCCACCCCTTCTACCGCCGATACTACCCGACTCCTCGTTCAACGGGGGTCCCCTTCTCTCCTCCGCTACCGGCCCCTTGTCCCCACGCATCCTTCTCGGCTCCTCCATCGACGGAGGCCCCTTGATCGCTGCCTCTACCGGAATACTTCCGCCGCCGGACACTTCTTCCTCCAATCTCTCCAGCGCCGACAACCCTCTGATTTCGTCATCCGCGATGGCCGAACAACCCTCTCTCTCGCAAATTTTCGAGTCCCTCGCCAAGCTCCTCACAGATAACAACTACGCCCTCACTGCAGCCGTCACCACCCAACTAGAGGCTAACTGACCGGCCCAACCGGCGACAGGCTCCTCCAGTGAGACACTGATCCCGCCAACCCCGCCGGAAAATTTGCCCCGCGACACGACAATGACGGGGTGCCCCGGTACTTGCGGCTGGATTTTCCCATAATCGACGACCACGAAGACCCCTTAGCCTGACTCTCTCATTGTGAGCAGTTCTTCGCCCACCAACGCACCCCGTGGGAAGAATGGCTCCACGTTGCTGCTTTCCACCTGCTGGGCCCCGCACAACTTTGGTTTTCCCATCTGCAACAAGAGAAACCGCTCCTATCTTGGGAAGATTTCAAGGAACACTGCACCCTCCGCTTCGGCCCACCGCTCCACAGCAATCCCTTGGCGGATATCATTTCACTACGATATGCCGGTCCGATCGATGAGTATCTCGAGCAGTTTCAAGTCCACCTGGCCCGAACGACCTCCGTTCTTCCGACACAGCAGGTGTCCTTCACCGCGGGACTTCATGAGCGCCTCAGCATGGACGTGGAATCTCAAGCACCCGCAAATCTGACCACTTCCATGAACCTGGCTCACGTCTGCGAGAATCGACTTCTCTTGGATCGCCCTCACCTACATCACCGGGACACCGATGGGTCCAGTCGTACTTTGCGCCCCTGTCATCGGCCACTGTCAGTCTCCTCGGCCCAAAACTTGACACCGACCGCCCCGCTGCCATTCGCCGACTATCACCACAAGAGATGAATGACCGTTGAGCCAAAGACCTCTGCTACAACTGCGACGAGACATTCTTCCGTGGACATCGCTGCAAACGCCTCTTCTGGTTGGAGATCGACGACCCAACTGCCGAACGTGGTGCTGACACTGACACGGGCGACTCGCCGCAGACCGTCACTACAGACCAAGCTTGAGGGAAAGATTGTCGTCGGACGGGATGGCGATGTTATGGTCCCGCCTCGATCGCGTAGTTCGCCGACCATATCTACTCTATTTTATATTTTTATTTCGCGCTTGTTTAATCCTCCGTGTCTAAGCCCAAGGAGGGGACGTTTTGTTGTTGCTACTTAAGACCCGGATGGGGGATACTTTGGGCAAGCAAAGGAAAAAGTATTTCATTTTATAATTTCTCTCTCTCTCTCTCTCTCTCTTTCTCCCGTCCGCCAACCATAACCCGCAGCATGCCGCACGCGCATCGCTAGCGCCGATCGACCGCTCCTCCCTCCATCGCCACCATAGATCGCCGGACCTCCCAGAAGGCCTCCTCCTCTGCCATCGAGGACTTCCCTCCTCTTCCCCGGTGCACACGTTCTCAATCACGGGCCTGTAACATTATCACAACCTTAGAGGAAAAACCTTAAGGAAAGAATAAACATGACAACATAGAAGAAATGTTGAAATCATAAATGCGATACCATAAGGGAGTAAATGACAAACGTGAAACAAAAAATACAAGAGATAAGTGTGAAAAGCAAAGAAGAAAAAAAAGAGAGGGATAAGCTCGCATGATCACAAATATTCAACATCTAGATTTTGTATCATTGTCGAAGGAAACCTAGTGATATGGAGAATTAAAAAAAACAAGTTGTGGTGGCCAAGTGTAGTGTCGAAGCCGTGTATTAAGTAATGTGTTGGTGACAATCTGCGATCTTATTTGACTTGAGCGAATATTGTCTAAACTAAGTTTTTCTCTTATTTCATTAATAAATTATTCGTGATAATTAATCATTGATTGCGATTCCTCAAAAATTATGACATAAATAAGCACATCGAGACTAATCGTTTTCCATTTGAGAAAAACTTCTTAGTAGGACAATTTAATTTTCATTTGTTAAGAACAAGGATTAAATGATATATAAATTTTCCCAACTTAAAGTAGAATGTTAGAGAAAGTAACAAGGCCATCTTCGTAATTACCTCCCCAATTGCTTAGTTGTTAATAAAACTCGTATTAAACATTTAAGTGTGGAAACCCGAAAGACGACACATAAGAAGCCGCAAGAAACGATGATTGATGACTGTGCAAACAGTATAGCCGTGAGAGATGTGTTTTGAGCATTGAGGACTCTTCAAGTATTTCTGAGATAGCAGTTCGAGAGCATGTCATCACCCACTTGGGCCTGCATGCATCTACGTTTGTAAAAGATGTTGATTGGGTCGTTGTTACGGAGCTACACGACGACGGACCTCCTTGGAAAGTTTACACGCTCCGAGCGCGTATATCGGATGACCCCACCATTATCGCGGAAGATAATTAATAATTTATTAGGTGCCTTATTTGTTGAAGACGTTTATTTTTTCTTTATTTGCTTGAGCCGTTTTAAGTATTTCCGCATTCCCTAATTTGAGTTAATTCCTTTTGTATTCGTTCTTCATCGCTATAAGAGGACGCGTAAGCTCTGTATTATTTTCATCTTGGATGAATGTTTATGTTTCCTCTCTCCAACCCTAACTCTCCTCTCTCTCTATCTCTCCCTCTCTATTTCCCGTTCTTAACTCCACCGCACCTCCCCCCTCTCACACGGTACCGCACCAAGTGATCTGACTGGCCAGATCCTCCCGCCTCCAGCCGCCAGAGAACCAACCCCCTCTCCAGCCACTCCGTCCGTCCGCCTGCACGCGCAAGCCGCCAGCAGCCCGTCCCCCGCCGCTTTACGCAGAAGCCTTCCCCACGGATCTGCACGCCGTAGGCCGAACGCTCCTTCTGTCCGCCTTCCGCTGAAGCCTTCCCCGTTGTGCCGCTGCTTTTCGCTCGAAGTAATGGTCCCCAACACCCGTTCAACCGTGGATCTTCAGCAGGAAGACACCGCCGCTGAAGTCCTCTGCCGTGTCGAAGCCCAGGAAGCCCTCGTCGCCTCAATGCATGCCTCCATCCTCTCCGTTCACGCCAAATTTGATGCGCTCCAACCTCCCGCCGCCTCGTCTACCAGCGGATCCGCTGGTTTGGGCCCCGACGCGTCCATCCTCGGGGCACAAACATTTCTGCTCAATGGGGACACCGCAACCACGCTTCCCCCGGGCCGTCCTACCCTTGACTTGGACCTCCCCACCTTCGCCCGCGTGGATTAAATGGGGTGGATCGCCAAGGCGGAACAATATTTCGACCTCCACCACGCACCCGACCAAGACAAGGTCTCTACCATCGTCGTGGGACTCGATAGCTCCTCCCTCCATTGGGCCCGATGGCTCCGCCGGACCAACCCGACCATCTCAGGGTCAGAACTAAAGCTGGAGATGATAGGCCGCTACGACACCCGCTAGTCGGGATCCTCTATTGAACGGCTGTGTGGGGTACGCCAACTCGGTGCACTGGATGATTACATCGATGAGTTCGTGGCCCTCGTCACCCATATTCCAGGCTTACTACCAGATCACCACCTCGACTTCTTCATGCTGGGCCTCCAGCCCCACGTCCGCTCCCGTCTTCGCACGCATCACCCTCGGGTGGTGTCCGAGGCCCTAGACATGGCCCGCCTCGTGAAGGAGGATTTGGCTCCTCGACACACGCCACCTCCGGGCAGACCCCCTTCGGGGGGCCGACCATGGCAGATCGCCACCCCAGAGCCACAAGCCCCTTGGCCCCCCCAACCGCTCGACCAACTCAACCGGCCGCCCCTTAGCGGTTCTCCAACCGTGAGTTTGATGAGCTCCGTCTCAAAGGGTTGTGTTTCCGCTGCCGGCAGCCCTACTCCCCGTCCCACGTCTGCACGGTCAGGAGTTTCCTGCCATCATCGCCGATGTCGAATCAAAGATCACCTTGGCCAATTTCGAGGACCTAGAGATCAAAGAGGAGGACGCCACCGAAGGCGCGGTTGACGCGACCTTTCACCAGTTGGAGCTTCCTTGTTTTTCTGTGGGCGGCATTTCCGGGCCGCAAACCATGAAATTGGTCGAAAACTGGGCGACCACCACATTGCTGTCATGGTGGATGGCGGGGCGAGCCATAATTTCCCCTCCGCTGATCTGGCGCACCTGCTCCGCCTTCCGATGGAATCCGCGCCAGACTCTATGGTCAGTTTGGGCGATGGCCACCGACGCGCGGTCCAGGGCTGCTGCCCATCCGTTCCCCTTTCATTAGGCCCTTACTCGGTGACGACAGATTTCTACATCTTCGGCCTTGGTGGAATCAATGCCATCTTTGGCATGACTTGGCTCTACACACTGGGCGACATGCGATTCAACTGGAGAACTATGACGATGCGATTTCTCCAGGATGGTCGGGAGTGCTGTTTGGTGGGGATGCTGCCCTACTCTATTCTCCCGTCTCCTCTTGCACGATTCAGAGTACGACAGACGTCGATTTTTCAGTATGGCTCTGGACCATCTCAGACGCGGCACCATCAGGCTTGCCGCCAGCCCGACCACATGACCATGCCATTCCTCTTCAGCATGGCGTGTCGGCAGTATCGGTCTGCCCGTATCGCTATGGGCACGTTCAGAAGGACGATATCGAGAGGCTCGTCCACGACATGATGATGGGGGCTCATCCGCCCCAGTGCGAGTCCCTTCTCCAGCTTGGTCCTCTTGGTCAGAAAGAAGGACGACCGCCGACACTCTGTGTGGACTATCGAGAGTTCAACAAAGCCACTGTTCTAGACGAATACCCGATACCGGTGATCCAGGAGCTACTGGATGAGCTCTACGGTGCCACCGTTTTAACCAAGTTGGACCTCCGTGCCGGCTACCACCAAATATGTGTTCGGCCGGCCGACGTCGCCAAGACGGCCTTCCGGACCCATGATGGCCACTACGATTTCTTGATTATGCCTTTCGGCCTGCCCAACGCACCCGACAAACTTCCATGCCAAGATGAACGACATATTTCACCCGGTACATTACCATCATGCACTTTTTTTTAATGACATCTTGGTCTACAGTTTTTCGTGGCAGGAGCTACTACAGCACGTCCGACGGACGTTGACGACTCTCCGACTCCACCACCTTAAATTACACCCTACGAAGTGCTCTTTCGGGGTTCCAGAGGTGTGTTACTTGGGGCATACCATCTCCGCAGCAGGAGTCACAATGGATATCGACAAGATCGAGACGGTCATCCAACGGCCAACCCTGTCGTCTCTCCGCGATGTGCGTGGATTCCTTGGGTTGACAGGGTACTATCGGCAGTTCATTCAGGGATATAGCACGATAGCCCAACCCCTCACCTAGCTCCTCAAGAAGTCAGCCGAGGGCCCCTTCGAATGGTCGGCGGCGGCCTCTGCCGCTTTCACTGCTCTCCACCAGGCCTTGGTTCGCGCCCCGGTGTTAGCTATATCGGATTTCTCCCAACCCCTACCTGTGGAGTCCGACGCATCGGGCGTCGTCTTGGGGGCCGTTCTCATGCAAGCTGGCCGACCTGTGGTCTTTTTCAGCCGCGCTTTCTCGGACACCATTCGCAACCGATCAGCGTACGAGAACGAGCTCATGGGATTCTTCCTTGCAGTACAACACTGACAGCCCTACCTATTAGGCCGATGATTCGTGGTTCGCACTGACCACCATAGCCTTTTCTACCTCCTGCAGCAGAAGATTGCCATGCCCGCTCAGCAGGTATGGGTGTCCAAGCTACTGGGCCATGACTTCAGCATCGAGTTCCGGCCAGGGAAGGAAAACCACGCAGGCGATGCTCTTTTGCACAACCCCATACTTGCAGCCATCTCTCGGCCGGTTTGGGAGGACGCAGACACCCTCCAATGGGAAGTGGAGACAGACCAGGCGCTGAACAGGATTCAGACGGCCCTCATCGCGGATGACACCGCCCACCCACCGTTCTCCTTGGTAGACGACCGCCTACTCTTCAAGGGCCGCCTCGTGCTCGCCCCATCCTCCCCGAGCATTCCTCGGTTATTGGCTGAGTTCCATGCATCTCCGACAGGAGGACATGCCAGAGTGTACTGGACATATCGAAGGCTGGCAACCTCACTTTATTGGCTTCACATGTTCCGACAGGTCAAAGCCTTCGTGGCCTCCTGCCTCTTTTGCCAGAAGGTTAAGCATGAAGCCGTCTTTCCGGGGGTTCTACTTCGGACACTTCCGATTCCTGACCGCATTTGGGACGACGTTGCCATGGACTTCATCACTCGGCTGCCCCTCTGTCAGGGATTCGACTGCATCTTAGTTGTGGTAGATCGGTTATCGAAGTATGTGCACTTCATTTCCCTTCGCCATCCTTACACTGCAGCCACAGTCGCCGACAGCTTCATTCAGGGGGTCGTGCGCCTCCATGGGTTTCTCCGATCGATCGTCAGCGACCGAGATCCACTCTTCTTGAGCTCCTTCTAGAGTACACTATTCCTACCCCAGGGCAGCCGTCTCCGCATGAGTACGACGTACCATCCCCAGACTGACGGCCAGTCAGAGGTGCTCAACCGATGCTTGGAGATGTATCTCCACTGCTTCGTGGGAGAGCAATCGCGTTGCTGGGACAAGTGGCTCGGGTGGGCCGGGTACTCGTACAACACCGCTCACCATGAGGCGGCCGACATCACCCCGTTTGAGGTGGTTTACGGCCGACCCCCTCCGTCCATCGTTCGCCACCTTCCAGGGGAATGCCAAGTGGAGAGCCTAGCTTCAGCTCTTCGCGACAGGGATACTATTTTGGATCACTTAAAGCACCACCTCCGACGGGCCCAACAAAACATAGTATCCTTCGCTAACAGGAAACGACAAGATTTCTCTTTTGAAGTAGGGGACAAGGTCTTCATCAAATTTCACCCGTACCGCCAGCTTTTGGTGGCCCAACGACCATGCCCAAAATTGGCTGCCCGCTTCTTCGGGTCATTCGAGGTCCTTGCACGCATCGGGGCAGTAGCATACCGCATTCGCCTTCCAGACGGGAGTCGCATCCACCCAGTCTTCCATGTTTCGCAGCTTTGGCGCGCTGTGGGCGAGCACGCCATCGCGGTTCGCCTTCCGGCCAAGCTTGACCTTTCCAGAGAGGCACCTTACTACCCCGCCTCGATCCTCAATCGACGATGCTGCACTCCGGGGTACCATACGACAAATGAAATTCTTGTAGCTTGGACCGGACACCCCGACTCAGACGCGACGTGGCTTCCCAAGGATGATTTCCACCGCCAGTTTCCCGAGTACTGCCTTGAGGACAAGACACATTTTCTAGACGAAGGCATTGTTACGGAGCTACACGACGACGAGCCTCCTTGGAAAGTTTACACGCGCCAGACGCGGATATCAAATGGTCCCACCATTACCGCGGAAGATAATAAAAAATATTTTGGGAACCTTATTTGCTGAAGACGTTTATTTGTTTCTTTATTTGCTTGAGCTGTTTTATTTATTTCCATATTCCCTAATTTGAGTTAATTCCTTTGTATTCGCTCATCATTTCTATAAGAGGATGCGTAAGCTCTGTATTATTTTCATCTTGGATGAATTTTTATGTTTCCTCTCTCCAACTCTAACTCTCCTCTCTCTCTCTATCTCTCCCTCTCTATTTCCTGTTCTTAACTCCACCGCACCTCCCCCCCTCTCACCCAGTACCGCACCATTCGTCTTTTGGATAGTCTGGCCCCATTGTTGTTTCCAAGGTGATGACGAGATATTTTTATATATATTATTTATTTTTTCAAATTTTATCTTGAGAAATTTGAGAACCATTAAGACAGTGCAATCTGTACCAATCATAATTGTTCCCTTGACTATGTATCTATTTAAACGCGCTTAAGGGGCTGGTTGAGGTTCATCACATACTCTGTAGTCTTCTCAAGATATAGATGTCATCCTATGATGCCGACTTCATGAATCCTAGGTGCTAGCTCCTAGGTTTGTACTTTTCCTCCTTCCCCTTATTCTCTCTACTTTTGTCCCCATCCCATCTCCATGTGGCACTAAACACTTCCCAGTAGAAGACACCCACTTTACTGATTTCCCTGACTGTAGCCGCCCACCTTCCATCTTCCACACAACAACCATCCAGAACCAACATCTGCCCCATCACCTAGGCATCTACTTCCTTGACCATTCCACCCCAACCACCCTCCATCCAATCCTCCTACAGCAGCCGATGACCTCTCCCAGGCCACACCAACCCCTATTTCCACCCAACCACCCTCCCAAGACAGCCAACCCTCCTTGCAGTACTAATCTCCTAACAGATTGAACCCAACAATCCAAAAGTTGTTGCCCCCTTCCTTCCCCTTTCCATAAAAGCCCCCTTCCTCCCTGCAATCTCGACATCCACCACCACCTCCCTACGACCACCAGATCTCCACCCCTGCCCGACCTACAAACCCTTACGCTTGTGTGGGTTTCCTTATTTGGATTTTCTTTCCTTTTTCCATTATACGGACTGATTTCTATATGATTTTGAATGTGTTTATCAGTCTATTTGTCTCTATGATTTTGTACTGACTTGTATAGCTTATTCTAATTGTGCATTTTGCTTAAAATCACTTGCCACAAGTGTGAATCTCATCTTGCTCGTCTACAATCAAGCATACTGGTCATTTTAGCTTTTAGCTCTTTTAATTATTAATTGCAAATTACTAGCGGAAGAATCATTGCGTGTTGCATCATTCTAGGGCATTAATCAGGTTTTCCCTGATATCACCTCTTTAGGGTTGCATAGCCTAGAGTTGCCCTCACCTCCCTACCTTGCATTAATTCGCTACTTCATATAATTTCTTTTTATAGGTTTTAAAAGCTCTCCCTTGTTCTCTCTAGAGAACTCTCTTTTCCATAGTTGAACATTCATTATTTTCAGAACTTCAATTATGAATATTTAATGTACCACGAAGGTTGGTTTTGGTTTATCTTTATTTTATCTCATGATGTGGATGGTCAAGGAGAGAAAATAAAGTGAAATGGTAAACATTCTATTAAATCTCCTGGTAAGAGAATCTTCAAATTTCTCAGTCAATTTAGGCCTGGGAACTTGAGATATCCTTTATACAGTCAAATTGTTTAACATCTATTTTCAACATTGACCAAGTTTATCAACACTGCAACTTTTATTTTCTATGTAATGATCTGCGTTGTTTAAATGAATAGGATCATTCTATATGCGATCATTTTAAGGCACAAAATCAAGCGTCTTCTCTTCAATTTGCAAATATCTCGGATATTCAAGGATCAGTTTTCGAAAGGTATCTGCACAGTGCTCTTTTTTTCCCCTTTACTTTTGTTACTCATTCCTGTTTCTTGTTATTGCACTATGGCAGGAGCACTTGAAATGTGTCCTACATCTCGGATCGTTTAATTAGACCATTTAACCTTAATTCTCAAAATTCACCTTAAAAATAACAAAAAAGATATAAAAAATAAAAAACCGCATTGAATGCGTTGTCAGTCTCCAATCTTCATCTACTTCAAAAACTATCAATCATAAATCAACCACATGAGGCTTGACTGATCCCCATCATCCTCAAGTAGCATGAATTCAAATGCAAGCACCGGGTCATACCATTCTTTGGGCCAAACACTAGTTTTCATAATGGTCAAGAAATAAAGAACCGAAATTATATTGTTTTGCTTTATTGAATTTATGGACAAAGAAAATTATGCAAATAAGCTTCCTTGAGGTTATGAATTAGTTTGCAGACTATAATGAGGATTTTAATTGACATGCACAGTAGTGTAGCAATGCATGCATGAACATATCTACCAGGAGCTCAGGTTGAATGAATGGGTGTCTTTGATTTAAAATCTTGTTTATATATGTACATTTACTACTTTGATATCTATTTCTTTCTGTAACATTGCCTCTGAGTGGCTGCATGGTTTCTTTCCTTGGCTCATTTTCGCCCTTCTTTCATAGCGCCACCCACTGCAAGTTCAGCTTTCCCTATAATGAGGATTTTAATTGACATGCACAGTAGTGTAGCAATGCATGCATGAACATATCTACCAGAGCTCAGGTTGAATGAATGGGTGTCTTTGATTTAAAATCTTGTTTATATATGTACATTTACTACTTTGATATCTATTTCTTTCTGTAACATTGCCTCTGAGTGGCTGCATGGTTTCTTTCCTTGGCTCATTTTCGCCCTTCTTTCATAGCGCCACCCACTGCAAGTTCAGCTTTCCCTATTTCCTGCAGCTGTCAAGCTAATTCCCTCCCAAAATCCAACTGCAACTTCTACACTCTACTGCTATTATTCTTACAATCTTCTTTCCTCTTGAGTTCCAATTACTTCTCTGTGCCACAGAGATTCCTTCTCTTCTGCAAAAATTTCTTCTCCAAGCTCTTGCAACATGGGTGATTTTGTTACGAGTCATTTTATGGCGTTATTTAGTATTAGCTATTTTTAATATGTTTTTGTTTTGTCTTAGAGTCGCATCCTTATAGGGCGTCGTTATTTATGTCTTGTCTTTATGAGGTGTCGTTTTTAGTCGCATGTTCAAGTCTGTCGTTATTTCTTTTGACGTTCTTTCCTTTTTGTGTCGATTGTAAGTCCTATTTAAATGACTCAGTGGGTCTTGTATTGGTATGAATGAAGGAAATCTATTTTCCAAACTGTAAACAAGATCTTGGAAGCTCTCTCTCTAGGACACGCCCCGCTTAGGCAACCGCGGTCAAGGTTTCCTAGTATCTCCGTCACCGTCATATCCACCTCCGGCCACTCCTCCGACAACCTCAGCGGGCACTTGTCCCCATTCCGCCGACGCACGCGAACATCTCGCCGCTGTGATTTACGACATCCTCAACCCCTCGAGCCCCGTAACATCTCTCACACGATCGATGCGATTCTCAGCCCCGCGAGGCCTGTACCAACTCCGCTGAGTTCTCCACACTCCGGCGACGCATCGTACCGACCCTAAGAAATCAACGACGCACTTCGATCGCTGTTTGACTCCAGCAACACAGTCGAATGACGCCGACGGGGTCCTCTTCTCCTTTCGCTCTGATTGACGCTCCGCGCACGGTTCATTCTCAATTTCCCAGCATGTGTGACATCCAAGCAGGTGCCGCTGGCATTCGTCTTTGTGCCTGAGCGCCTACCTGCGTACAATTGGGCTTCCGTATCGCTCACATCACATGCACAAAGATTCCTTGCGCAATTTACTCTCAATTACTTGCTGCCTTCTTTATTAAAGCACGTCTACCGTCCGTATTAAAGCCCCGCTGGCACCATATTAAAGCAAGAAATCAAATTTGTGACACCCCCATTAGGAGACGACACGACACTCGCGACAACACAAATTCAGTCGCCTCCGACGATTCTAGGAGCCCAATCACCCGCTCTGTCTCCCGGCAAGCAAGTCAACAGATAGGCTCCCAAGATTTTACAACAGCTCTTCAGGAGGTGATGCAGACTTTCATGACCACCATGGAAACACGCTTTCAGGACGCGAAACCCGACATCAAAATGACCTGACCGCTATCACTGCCAGACTTAGGCTCCGTTTGGTGGAACTTATTTTCACCGTTAATGTCTGGTTCATGCGGTCGTAACCGCTTGACCGGTGAATATAAGTCCTCCCAAACAGAGCCTTAATGAGTTGACAACCTCCCTTCCCATTACTACTACTCCACCCACGAATCACGTCAGCAACAGTCATGTTCCGCTATCGCCGATCATCCTCCATGGGCCGCCACCGCATACCCTCTTACGTCCTGAAGCTGCCATTCTGCCGCGCTATACCCGATTGGAATTCCCCACCTATGATGGGAAAATAGATCCCTTGGTCTGCCTCACCAAGTGCAAACAATTCTTTGGACATCAACAAACTCTAGCAACTGAACGACTTCCTCTAGCCTCCTTCCACCTTTTCGACTCGTCCTTGCTTTGAGCCACTTTTCTCCTCACTGATTAGCCGGGTCTGACGTGGGACAAGTTCAAGCGATTTTGAAACCACGTTTCAGCCCTCCAATCCACAACAACCCTCTCGGTGTCCTCACAAGACTCCGCCAGACGAGCTCCATGGACTATTATCTGGAGCAGTTTCAACTTCTTCTGACACATGTCACACTGTCGCCAGTGATATATGTCTCCATCTTCACCGCCATACTTCGCGAATGTTTGCGACTTGATGTCGAATTTGAGGCTCCTTCGGATTTAGTGAATGATATGAGTTTGGCCGGTTTATGTGACCGGCGCCTTCAACTAGCACTTCGTGTCTATTTACCCACCGACTTGAGCTTTTAGCTAGTTCATTACAAGGAACATCCAACCCCTCTAGTCCGTAAAATATCTCGGGACGAGATGATGGAACGACGAGCCAATGACTTGCATTTCAACTGCGACGAACAGTACACTAGTGGCCACAAGTGCAAACAGATTTTGTATCTGCATGCCAATGACTCTGATGATGAGGGTGTCGGCTGACGCGAACACCATTTGTCTCCCTCGAGATTGAGGACATGCTCGTTTTGCAAGGCGGGAGAGATGTTACGGGTCCTTTTATGACATTATTTAGTATTAATTATTTCTTAATATGCTTTTATTTTATCTTAGAGTCCTACCCTTATAGGGCGTCGTTATTTATGTCGTGTCTTTATGAGGTGTCCTTTTTAGTTATATTTTCAAGTCTGTCATTATTTCCTTTGACGTTATTTCCTTTTTGTGTCGATTGTAAGTACTATTTAAATGACCCAGTGTGTCTCGTATTGGTATGAATGAAGAAAGTCTATTTCCCAAACCCTTATCGAGATCTTGGAAGCTCTCCCTCTTAAGCACGCTCCACTTAGGCATCCGCGGTCAAGGCTCCTTGGTATCTCCGCCACCGTCATCTCCACCTCCGGCCACTCCTCCGACAAACTCCGAGTAGACCCATAACAGATTTAGAGGGATCTTTCTTTGAAGTTTCCTTTCTAGCTATTTTAGCCCTCCTTTTAGGAGAGTCTGGCTCAGGATTTTGAGCTGTCTGTTCTGTCGAGGTTAGCTTTAACTACTCCGCCCTTACGCATATTTTTGGGATCTACCTCTCCTTTTTCCAGTATTCTTGTCTTTACCAAGCACAGAGTTCTCTCCCAAGTGTAGTTCTACTTGTCTCTTTGTTGGGCACAATTCTTTCGGCTGTGCACCTCATTCATCTGATGTATGGGGATGTCTTTGTGACATCTGCTTTTGTGCATCTCCATGAAATCTTACCATCGACTATGGCTTATATTGAATGTTTTCCAAAAGTTCCAAGTCTTATGGGGCTATGATGCGACCAATGACGCATCCTGATGATCATGTTATCGTTTTATTTTTATTCTGTAATTTTTATTTATGTACTTTTTACACTTTGTAAAGCGTGTTGGCTCGACCGACCAACATGACTTTTGAATAAAGAGGCCCAATATGATAATGGTTGTGGTATCCTATATAATGTCACAAATAAATTGCATAATTCAGCAAATCTAATTAAATTCTTAAACTTACCATGGCTGATAAATTGCTATATAATGTCATCATAGTCTTTATTTCCGCTAAGAAGACACTACTCTCCTACACACCGATTTCTCCTTGGCAGTGAAGATATAAACATTACCATGGCTGATTATGAAGTACTTGTGTGGAAGGATAATCACACCTTTTCAATGTGTATTGTATGTTAGAGATTATATACACAAGCTAATTGGTACCTGTTACGGATATTCGCGGAGGACGTGGCGCGAACCAATGAAGAAGAATCTGGAGCGTCGGGAGCAGCTCGATCCGACGAGGACGACCTAGGCAGGGTCGGCGCGGAGGATAATTAATATTCAGTTTATGTTTTGTTTTATGTTATATTATTTTTATAATTTTTTGTTATTGACACTCATCCTCTATAAGAAGGGATGGTTTGGACTTGTGAGGTTATCTTGGATGAATATTATGTTTTCTATTCTCTCCTAACTCTAATCTCTTCTCTTCTTATCTCCTTCTCCTCCTCTTTCCCTACCGTTGGCTTCTCTCTACCACTGGGTTTCCCTAGAACGTATGAATTTGGTTCGACCTGCCGCACCGCCCACACATCGCCGCCGGTGCTTTCCCGTCCGTTTGATTTCCACTGCAGACCTCTGATCCACGCCAAATGTCATTTTCCGCACTGCCTCGCTGATCGGTGCTGAACAGCCGCATACGCGCTGTGTCCCCTATTTTCGCCCCCTACAGTTGCCGATCTGCCCTAATGTCGATGCCAGGACACTTCCGGTGTCATTCCAAGCCTGGCCGGCCATCGATCCGCTGGATCAACCCCATTTTGACGCACACAGACCGCAAGCCGTCAGGTTTGATGCACGCAGACCGCCAGCCGCAGGTTTTTCCGCTCTCAGCCAGATTCGCTTCTCCCGGCTGGCGTCCGACACCTCTAGCCACCGCCATGGCTCCTTCGACCAGGTCCACTGCAAAACCACCGCCGGAGGACTCCACCGAGGCCCTCCTCCGCCGCGTCGACGCCCAAGACTCCATGGTGGCCTCGATGCACGTCTCCATTCTTGCCCTTCACGCGAAGTTTGACACAATCCAGCCCTCCGTCGCCTCTTCCACGAATGGCTCTGCTTTCCCAGCTGCCGGCGCGTCCATCCTCGGGGCGACACCTCTCCCTTACATTGGGGACTCCGTGACCCTTCCTCTTCCTGGCCGCTCCACCCTTGCTTTGGACCTTTCCACTTTTGTCGGTGTGGATCTGATTGGGTGGATTGCCAAAGCAGAGCAGTACTTTGACCTCCACCACACTCCCGAGCAGGATAAGGTTTCTACTTTCGTCGTGGGGCTCGACGGCTCTGCCCTTCACTGGGCCTGGTGTCTACGACAGACCAACCCGACTATCTCTTTATCGGAGATCAAACAAGAGATGATTTGCCGCTATGACAGCCGATACTCCGGATCCACCGTCGAACGATTGTGTGGGGTCCGCCAAACCGGGACATTGGATGGTTACATCGATGAGTTTGTGACCCTCATTACCCACGTTCCGGGCTTACCGTTGGATCATTACCTCAGCTTCTTCATGCAGTGCCTCTTGCACCACATCTTCTCCCGGCTCCGCACTCACCACCCCTGGACGGTTTCTGATGCTCTCGACATGGACCACCTGGTGGAGTCGGATTTGTGTCCTCGACCACCGACGCCGTCAGGTGCACCTCCGCCGGGGGCCGACTGTGGCGAACAATTACTCCAGAGACACCAGTGTTGGGTTTTCTATACTAGAGTGGAACAACACATCATATGTGTTCATCAGAATAGTGTTAAAGAAAACCCTAAACAGAAACTGAATTTTGCGATGAAACATTGATCAAGAAGTAAAACAAAAAAAGATTGCAATATACCTTAGATGAATTGAGTCAATACACAACCAAGATGCTCCAGAAGGCTGAGTGTATGCAGAAATAGATTTGCGGCTCTACAGGTATCCACACGAGTGTTAGGAGAACACCAAGATCTTGTCTAACAAGATTTGATATGGAGAAAAGAATGCCCTCTGCGTTTCCACAAACTGCTAGGTTTGCTCCAGGAGAGGTGACGACAAGGTTAAGTTACAGCGGAATTTAGGGTTAGTGACGGCTTCAAAAGCACACTAGCAACGTCGAGAAGCACTCAACGACATTCGATGCAATTGAGTCGACATGCAGTTGACGCGCCTGCGTCGATTTCTACTCGACGTAGCGTCGATAACGAACTGGCTTCGACATTGCGCTTGGATGCGTCGACATCAAGTCGATGTGCGTTGATACGCACTCGGCGCGCGTCGATACGCACTCGTCGCAACTCGTCAGAAATTTTTATGTCATAGATTTGGTCCCTTTATCATATCCCACATGAGTGGGGCCAACACAATCTTTCCTCCAATTTCTCTAAACACTCTTATGTGCGACCCTATAGGCTCATATCACGTTGGCAGTGAGACTAACAGCTTGATTTCTTTGCAATCACCTTGGAAACACCAACAAACTCCCACTAGATCACAAAGTATCAACAAAAGTCTCACAAACAATGAGTGGAATCTAGCAATACATCATTGCTACCCCAGTAATAACAGTTCATAACTTAACAAGCCTTTTATGACCAATGTATCAGTGTTGTCATGTCCCTTTGTCTTTTACATCCGAATAGAACTAGAGGCATGAACCATGTCACCATCATAATTGTTCAATCCCATTTTTTTGATCTAGAATGGAATTCCAGAAATTGGTGAGCCCAATATCATATATTGAATCAACCAAGCATGACCATGCATTTCTCAATCTCATTCCATCAAGGGACCCATGGATGTAACTTCTGTCATATAGGAGGACAAATTTCATTTCTGTCCACACACAAATGCCCAAATGACTCGTAACTTACCCAATAATCACCGTTATTATCAACCTTCTCAAACTTGATGAATGCTGTGATTTCGGGTCAAATAACCTCAAACACCATTGCCACTTGAGACTTACTTGTGACACGCTCATATAATAATCCACAAAATAGTCTCATGGTGGGTCTGTCCAGTACAACTTGTTCACTAACAAGTACCCATGTGATGACTTGATATCACAATATCATGACTTATGAGAACCGACCATCAGTTAATGCACATGCTAGTCTTAATGTACCATCATCACCCTTAGCTTCTAAGATCATACTCCGACTAGGGGCCACTTAAGAATGAAACTTCTTTTAAATATAGAATCATACACATTCTTGTCTCGGCGTCAAGGCGAACCAAGGCGAGCGCTGGGCGCCTTGACGCTTAGGCGTCATAGCGGACGCCTAGGCGACACTAAGGCGAGCAAGTCGCAAGGCGCCATTTTTTTTTTTTAAAAAAAAAGCAGTCTATCGACTGCGGTTATTATACTAACCGCAGTCTATACTATCGACTGCGGTTATTAACATAACCGCAGTGTATAGTATACATGCTATATACTGCGGTTGTATAATAACCGCAGTGTATAGTATACATGCTATAGACTGCGGTCTTCTAATAACCGCAGTTTATAGTATACATGTTCTCGACTGCAGTTGTTTAATAACCGCAGTATATGTTATATATACTGCGGTTAATAGAATAACCGCAGTATATATCTATTGACTATCGACTGCGGTTATTCGCATAACCGCAGTCGATAGTCATATATAGACTGCGGTTACAAAAATAACCGCAGTCTATAGTATGCCTGCCATACTTTAGACTGCGGTTAGTATAATAACCGCAGTCTACAGCTCCTTTTTTTTAAAATAAATTGTTTACCAATTACAAACACAGCTGGAGATTTTTTTGTTCTTCATAGCAGACTAGCAGTTAGCAGTAAGCAACTAAGCATAGCAGTTAGCACTTAGCAACTAAGTATAGCTTCTGAATCTTCTGATATCATGAATTCATGATATCTTCATATCTCAATTCTCAAATCTCAACACCTGATATGATCATATGACAAGAAGTAGGCAAGTAGCAACTAGCAACTAGCAAGCACAAATGTTTCAAGTTCCAACTACCAATATCATGTATTCTGTATTCATGAATCATGAATTCATGATATCTCAAATACTCAATTCTCAAACATCAATACATTCATACCTATGACCTATCTCAATTCTCAAATACCATGAAACAGTAAACATGTAACAGTAAAAAAAAACAGTGGCAAGCATCTATCAATGGTCAAGACTCAAGACAAACTTCAGAGAAAGCAATAACAAAAGGGAACACAAAAATAACATATTAGCATGAATAATATTTTTAACATTAACTTTAAATAATCATACAAGGTCAACTAGAATCATCATCTAGTAAGTCGTCACTGACATTACAGGTGTTTGGTTGGATGGAGGTACTCGCCATTTGCCCATAATTATCATAAATATCTTCATCATCACTGGCAACTACAAAATGATCTAAATCTTCATCCCCTTGAGCTATTAGTTCATTTATTTGAAGATTAGTTCCAACTCCATTTCGTAAATTTCGAGCCCCAGTTCCAAGAGCTCTCTCTACATCATCCCATGTGAGATTATCATCATCAAAAATTAGAGCTTTCTCTGGTTTGTTCACCATCCACTCACTACTCCAGTCGAGCTCATCAAGCACCAAAGGGTTGTAATTTCTTCCCTTTTCACGTCTTTCTTGGAATCGTGCTCGTAGACGCCGATTATATTGGATGTATACAAGATCACTAAGCCTTTGATGTTCCAATCTATTTCTTTTTTTTGTGTGAATCTGAATCAAGATAATTTCAAACTTATTGGTAAATTAGTAAATATAAAATATTAAAATTTTATTGAATATTTGTATACTTACAAACTCAAAAGTACTCCAATTGCGCTCACAACTAGAAGAAGAACAACATAAGCCAATTATGCGCAATGCTACATTTGTAAGGTCAATATTTGGTCCTCCATGTGCACCCCACCAGTCCACTATTCATTTAAGACAAATATAAATTGTTTGACATATAAATAATTTAACAAAAAAATAAAAATGTAAACAATACTTACTTCGATTTAAGGTGGTTCGTTACCTAATAGCCATAGTCTTTCCAAAACTATTTCGAGATGCTTTGTAGTTAGTACCTTGCTCGGCAATCTTGTCTTGCAATTCTTGATCGGGCACTAGTCTTGCAATAACATTATTGAAAGCATCTTGAAATTTCCAGGCATCATCATTATTTTGTTCCTCATATTCAAAATATTTGTCTGGATTTAGAAACAAAGCCGCCCTATACAACTTTGCTCCATTTGATTTGTCCATCTATTTTCAACAATCTCAATAATCTTTTTAAATAATCTTTCTTTGTTATCAAAATGTTGTTTGATCTTTTGTTTGGCTTCTTCCATTGCAGCATATACTTCAGGCATAGCCAGCCTTTCATCTCCATCTACTAATCGCAAAACTGCAATCAGTGGTTTTCCTCATTTTAGGCAATCTCTTACTCCATTCCAAAAATTGGTTGAAAGTATTATTTCCACAATCTGTTTTCCGGCTTCAGTTTTTGCCAAATTAGCGGCATTCCACGAGGGCGACACAAAGAATAATTTCAGCTTCTCCTCATGCTTATGCACACTTTGTAGAGTAAGGAATGATGTTGCAAATCTAGTTACTGAATGCCTCACTAGATCACCGCCTATAGTAATCCTTATTGCATCAAGTAAACGAGTGTGTCTGTAGATGAAATTTGTAATCATTCTTGCCTTTCTTATCACTGTTTTGTTCTGTTGTAGCTTGCCTATATCCTCTAGCATTAGATCAATGCAATGAGCTGCACAAGGAGTCCAGAATAATGTAGGTCTTTTTTCCATTAAAATTTTACCAGCTGCCTTGTAATTAGAAGCATTGTCAGTCACCACCTGCAGAGTGCAGACATTTGTAATTATTGAAAGCTGTAGAGTGTAGACTATTAAACTTGAAATATGAAAATTACTAAATTAATGAAACCAAAAAAATTACCTGAACAACACACTCTGCTCCTATCTCTCTAATCTTACTATCAAGCAAATCTGATAACATTGTGACATCTTGAATATGACTGGATGCATCTACGAAATCCATAAAATAGGATCCTTCTGGACAGTTGACTAGGAAATTGATCAAATGTCTCCCTCTCCTGTCTGTCCAACCATCTGACATAAGTGTGCAACCATATCTCCTCCAGTACGCTTGATGGTTTGTCTTCATCTCCATGACTTTATCTTTTGTATTTTTTAACAATGAGACTCTCAAATCATGATAACTAGAGCCTTTATAACCAGGCCCATACTGTCCAACTGCTTCAAGCATGACTTCAAAACTTCGTGCCTTTGCGGCATTGAATGGAATTCCACATTCATAGAACCAATCAGCAACATAACTATCGACTCTCTTTTTCTCTTCAGGTGTTCTAAAACATCTCTCGATAGTATTTTGTGCAGGACCTTTTGCACGTCTATCATCTACTACATCTTCAGGAGCACGCCTCACATGAGCATCCATAGGCCCCTTTTTGTGGCAAGTGGATTACTTTCCTTTTTTTGGCACTTGTCCCAGAACTTGGGACAAATGACGTTTTAGCTGTAGATAATGCCAGTGATACATTTTGTGACCCCGTTGGCTCTCTTTCTTGGTCACTCTCATTGTCATCATCAACAGTCAGATGCACATTGTCCTTTTTTTAGCATTTAAAGCTGAATACATCTCAGCTGCTATTTCAGAAGTAGTCTTCAAACACTTGGATACATCTCCATACCCGCCACATAAGTGTTGCTTCAATCTTTTGATACCACCCTTTATCAATCTACCACACAAATTACATTTAACTGTATTTTTATCTTCTAGGTTGGGCCAATGACCATACTTCCAACCAGGATCATTTGACTTTGCTTTTCGTTTAGGATCCGTTTTTGGATCAAGGTCATTGCTACCAATGGATGGAGCAAGAGTGTTGGTGTTTTGGTCTTCCATCTTTCACAAACAGGACCTATAGATTGCAGAGTTAGGTCGGGACAATGAAATAAATAACGGCTGAAGAAATCATCAGTCATCAGTCATCACAATGAATAATTTAAAGAACTCTAAAAGACATGCTCATTTAGAAGAGTCAACAAGACCATAAGATCATCAGTTCATCACTATAGACAAGACACTCCATGATAAATCTAGCAATACAAAAATACATTTGTCATGTGTCAATCAAATCATGATTCATGAAACACAATAAGTGATTATATAATGACAAATCATATTTCTAATATTATCTATTTTCTCCTGCGAAAATTGTGTCACTCCATGATAGATCTGCAATAAAACAAAAATGGTTAAAATCAATTCAACATAATTATTACCAATCTACATGCAATAGACAATAACGTCACATACCTTTATCAATGATGACATTGGCCTAGTTTTAAGAGCATCAACTATATCAATCATGTAGCACATGATATAATACCCACATTGAATACTATCTGGTTGTTTTGGGCACTACACAGTAACATAAATAAACAATTGGTAAGTATTTTAATTACAAAGGTTTAAATTACAATACATACTCATATAAGCTATACATCTAAAACTTACCGTAATCAACTTTGTAAGTTTTATTTTTTTAAAACTGGTACGCTGCTCTTTTGCTAAATCTTTTAATGCTCTTCATAAAATAAAAAAAGAATCAGTTTATAGCAAAATGTAAACAACTAGGAAAGTAAGTAAATAACACATTAATAAACTTACTTTGTAATGACATTCTTAATATCATCACGAATGTCATTATTTAAGGGATCAAGTCAATAAACTGTATAATTATTATAATCAATAATAGCCAACATCCAATGTTCCCTGTGAAACAAATGAAATAATTAATAACTTAATTAGAATAAAAAATAGTAATAATCATTGATATTTGATACAAAGATTTTTCATACTTACAATCTATTATAGGGCACAAATAATAAAGAATCTGATTGGAGTTGACTAAGCGTCCTAAGCTTGATTTTTAGATCTTCAACTCGTGTTTTTAAATGTTCTTTGGCATAGTCATCATTAATAGCAAAAATGGAATGTGGATTATGAAAATATACACCAGTATTGTATGTAAATTCCTTTAATTGTGAGTCTATGTACCTGCAAAAACATGTAAATTCAAAATCAATTTATATATTAATAAAAATTCTTAATTTTATAATATTTGATACTCAGTAGTCAGATGCACAATACTCACCCAATACATGCTAATATGATGTTAGCTCCAATCATTTTCATATTTAGAAAATCATACAACTCTGAATTTTCAAAGTACGTACATGTTGATTCAACACTCCCAAATACTGTTGAATCTAACATTAGAGATATTATTTTATCTTCATTCTCCATCTTTCTTATAAAACTGGCAAGATATCAATGAATTCATTTGTAGTCTCAGTCTCACTAGCTTGTGGAAGTAAAAGAATTAATATTGTGGAATGTGGACATAAATATTGAATTCATTGATTACATAAAAGTCAAAAAAAATATAATAAATTATAATACCGTGCAAGATAATTGTTCATGTCTACTCTGACTACTCTCAGGTTCATGTGACCTGGATTCGTACTCCGGCTGAGACTGAGAAACCAAAAAGTAACAAAAAATAATTACTTATCTGCGCAACAAAAAGAGAAGACAACATTTCATAAAAGTATAAATATTTAAACATAATAATACTCGTGCAACTGGAAGTGCAGCACTTGTTCCAGTTCTAGCACTAAACATGCGCATAAGCTCTTCAATTTGATTCTTCATAGTGCTAATCTCGGTTTGTTGCGCTTCTTCTTTTTGGCTCCATAATTTTTGTTGCGCTTGTTCTTTTTGGATCCATAATTCTTGTTGCTCTTGTTCTTTTTGGATCCATAATTCTTGTTGCTGGCTCAATCTTTCTTGTACTATAGCTTCAACATCTTCAATACGAGCTATTGGTTTGGGTGTCCTATCACTCCGCCTATCATTCTTGAAAAATCTTGTAATGGTGGAAAACTTGCCACCAGCTCTAACTCTGCCCGGATGTTCTTGGCCTAAAACAGATGCAAGGATGTCATTTCTTCCCTGTGACACTGTTTCAGCACTCCGGGACTCTTGGCTCGACAACTCGTCCTAAACAAAAGTAATAAATATTGGAAGTTGGAACAGAATTGCAGATAAGAAAATATACTTCTGAAGAAATATTACTATCGATAATTTACAAATGATGAAATGATTCATTTACACTTACCATTTTAGATGCCAATTCAGCTGCATCTTTACTAATGTATTCACCCGTCTTTCTTTTATGACCGGCTTTCCATAACTCCGCACGTGAAATTGGTGCAGCTTCACCTTGTTCAACCTTGACAATAAAATGAAAATAAATTATCATACAAATAATTGAGAAACCAAATTTTAAAATACAAAAAACGAGAGAGAAGTAGAGAGATAATACCATTCTTTTTTCTAATCCAGAATAACCCATTCTGGAAGTAGTATGAAAGGTCTTTCGTGTTTTTGCTCTCTCAGTATTAACCTTACTTTTCTCCTACAAAAATAAATGTGTTAATACTTAATTTGGTTATAAGTTATAAAGTTAAAAAATGATATAAACATTGAATTTAATAAAAAGTTAAGAACACAACCATATATTCTGTAGTAGTGCGATGGTCGACAAAAACTCTCCAGTCTTCGGCAGTAATAAAACTATATTTGACAGGAACATTGTATCGATGCTCCAAATCAACATTTTTTACATAATTGACAAAAAGTTTGGATTTCCAAGTCCTCCAACTTTCACCCATGCTTTTCATTAATGTCTTGTAATGACCATCAATATTATCAAAAAATATCTGAAAATAATAGAAAATATCACTTAAAAAGTAACTAAAACACCAAAGATATGTAATCACTAATCACTCATAAGTCATAACAAGATTACGTATATTTAATTCTGCCCATATGTGATCTTTAATTTGTTTATCAACATCCCTCCATGCAACATATGTAATTGGCACATAACACTTCACAAGAGATCCCATCAAACTCATCAATTTATTTGTTTCAGGACCGGGAATAATGCGGCCATCATCACGGAAAGAAATAATAAGCTTCCTCCCCTCTAGCCTAAGCTTATTCAGTTCATTCATTTTCGTGAAGCCTCTTGTTGAACTCGATGAAGATCCCTTGTCCGACATTTTCCTGTAAAACCCTAAAAAAAAACTAAACCATACAAAAAACCTAAACAAAATTCATACAAAACCGCAATGATATTGAGCAACTAGTTATTAGTTAGTAGTTAGTAGTTACTACTTACTACCACACAATGTTTATACATGTATAAATGTATAAATGTATAAATGTATAAATGTATAAATGTTTAACAAGGTTCCTAAGGAGGTTTAGACATGTATAAATGTATAATAATAATAAACACACAATGCTTAGCAAAGAGCAAAGAGATCAAAAGTTCAAAAACCGAGAAAAGGTATTAATAAATAGTATATCTAAGTGAGAATATTAGTTTTGTCGAAGAAGAATCGTTCGAAGCAAAGGAGAGCAGCAATTTGAACAAAATCGCCTTTAGGGTTTCTCGCAAAGCGCAGGGACTGTAAAAAGAAGAACCAAAAACACGGGGAAACACAAGATTTTTACGGCTCACGGTTAAAAATAGGTAGAAACGACTGCGGTTGCTATATAAACCGCAGTCTATACTACCTTCAACTGTGGGTATTGTACACACCGCAGTCTATTCTCTGGAAGTAATAGACTGCGGTTTGAAAAGAACCGCATTCGGTGTGAGAATGGACTGCGGTTTATACAAACCGCAGTCTATTCTCTGGAAGGAATGGACTGCGGTTTGAAAAGAACCGCAGTCGGTGTGAGAATGGACTGCGGTTTATACAATACCCGCAGTCTATAGTAGCATAGACTGCGGTTTCTATAGCAACCGCAGTCTATGCTAACCATACACTGCGGTTATTGTACAAACCGCAGTCGATGCTCTGGTTCATGGGATAAACTGCGGTTTTAAAATAACCGCAGTATATTCTCGGTTTCATACAATAGACTGCGGTTTATATATAAACCGCAGTCTATTCCCATATTTTTTGTAAAACAAAAAGGCGCCAAACGCGTTGTTTACAATTGGGCGCCGTGACGCCTAGGCGACGCCTAGGCGACGCCATGACAAGAATGATCATACATTCAAGTCAAGCACTTGAATTTCTATGAAAGTAAACATTTTAAGAGCATTTATTATGTTAATTAATCTATCATATAAAAACAGTTGATATAACAAAAGATCTTTGCATAAATGTAAAAAGAAATATAAAGTTCTTTATTCATCACATAAATAACAACCGACACATATATAGTTCACAAGTCTCCCACTAGAGACGATTATTCAGGTATTTAATACTCATTGATCTAGTATAACCATCATGCTTTCTTTATGCAAGAGACTTAGTCAGTGGATCCGCAATATTTTTTTCAGTCGGTACTCTGCATATGCTCACATCTCCTCGATCGACAATCTCTCTAATAAGATGAAACCACCGAAGTATGTGCTTGGAGCACTGATGAGATCTAGGTTATTTAGTCTGTGCAATAACACCATTGTTGTCACAGTAAAGAACTACGAGATCAACAATACTAGAAACTACATCAAGCTCGTCGATGAATTTCCTAATCCACGCAGTCTCCTTCACCGCATTTGCAGTAACGATATACTTGACCTTTGTTGTAGAATCAACAACTCTCCCTTGTTTGAAACTCTTCCAGCTCACAACTCCTCCATTCAAACAAGACAAAACCTGATTGAGATTTTGAGTTGTGCATATCACTCTGGAAGCTAGCATCTGTATAATCATTTATAACGAGCTATTCCTCTCCACCAATTACCAAAAATATATCCTTAGTACTTCTCTAGTACTTTACGATATTCTTGACAGCTGTCCAGTGACTATCACCGGGATCAGACTGATACCTGCTAGTCATGCCCAAAGCATAAGAGATATCAAGTCGAGTACATAACATCGCATACACGATTGATCCAATTGCCGAAATATATGAAATCAACTTCATGCGTTTCTTATCTTCTAAAGATTTAGAACACTGGTTTTTAGAGAGACTCACAGCATGAGACACGAGTATCAAAATATGAGAGGAATCAAAATGTTAATTCTATTGAGTTTGCCCCCTCTAAATATGGAGGTGGACACAAGACATAACAAAATAATACATATGATATATTGTAAAATACATATTGTAACACTGCCCTCAAATTGGGCATGAGATGTTGATCATGCCTAACTTGACAACAATTCTTCCAAAGGTAATTCCACTCGGGCCTTTCGTGAGAATGTCAACAAGTTGTCTGTCTGAGGGAGCAAAGGGAGTACACAAAAGTCCCTTTTCAATATTCTCCTTAATGAAATGACGATCCACCTCAATATGCTTTGTACGATCATGTTGGATCGGGTTGTGAGCGATGCTGATGACAACCTTGTTATCAAAGTATAACCAGATAGATTCATCTTCAGAGAGACCCAAGTCACTTAGCAATGACCGCAACCATAGACCTTCACAAACACCATGAGCCATAGCCCGAAACTCTGCTTCAGCACTTGATCTCGCCCCGATCAGTTGTTTTTTATTTCTCCAGGTAATAAGATTTCCACCAAGAGGACAATACCCTGAGGTAGATCGCCGATCGTCGACATGACCGGCCCAATCAGCATCGGTGTATAACTCAATTTTTAAACCCGAATTGGGGGAAAACAGTATTCCACTCCCAAGTGAGGACTTGAGATATCTGAGGATTCTGTTGCCAGCATCAGCATGACGAGTCTTCGGAGCGTGCATAAATTGACTGATAACGCTCACAGCATAAGCTATATCTGGACGGGTATGAGTCAAGTAGATCGGTCTCCCTAAAAGCCTCTGGAATACAGGAATATTTTCAATCTCCTTCCCATCGTCCCAACTCATTCCGTGGTTTGCTTCAATTGGAGTGTCCGCTGGTCGGCAGCCACTCATGCCAGTCTTCTCAAGAAGATGCAGAGTATACTTCCTCTGAGAGGTAAAATCTCATGTTTGGACCTTGCCACTTCAATACCCAAGAAATATTTGAGAGCACCCAGGTCCTTGACCACAAACTCAGAAGTCAATTTTTGTTTTAGGAGTTTGATTTCTTTCACATCATCGCCTGTGATAACGATGTGATCAACATAAACAATGAGAGCTGTAAGTTTACCGGTCCTATGCTTGATGAACATAGTATGATCAACGTTGCCCTGGTGATACCTAAAAGACAACATGACTTTGTGAAATCTACCAAACCAAGCTCTTGGAGACTGTTTCAGTCCATATAGGGCTTTCTTTAACTTGCAGACGTGTTCTACTGAGATTTTGGGAGTAAGGCCTGGTGGGAAAGACATATAAACTTCCTCATCCAGATTTCCATGGAGGAAGACATTTTTTACATCAAGTTGCTAAAAGTGCCACCCTTTACAATCAACACAGGATAGAAGGACTCTGATGATGTTCATCTTTGCTGCAGGAGCAAACGTTTCCTGATAGTCAATTTCAAGAGTTTGAGTGTACCCTCTTGCCACCAACCTTGCTTTGCACATTTTAACCACACCCTGAAAATTTTTTGACCGTGAACACCCATTTGCACCTAACTGGTTTCTTCCCAGGGGGGAAGAGACACTAAATCCCATGTGTTGTTCTTTTCAAGCGCATCCATTTCTTCAAACATCTCTTCTCTCCACACGGGAATCTCTAGGACACTCTGACAGGATGGTGGTATGGATATGAACGCAAGGGAAGACACAATGGTCTTATGGGATGTGGAGAAAGAGTCATAAAAAACATAATTAGAAAGATGATGTATAGTGCGGGACCGGATACCTTTGCGGGGAGCAATTGGAAGCTCAGAAGGCTCTGAGTCCGGGTCTAATGATTCTTCTTGTAACATGTCGTGTGTCGTTAGGCCTCTTTCTCCACCGAGTGTACACTTGCAAAATAGGAGCAGTAGGAGGAATAATAGTATGGACATGAATATGACTCACTTCCGACGATAGAAGTTCCCCCTGAAGTAAGGGATGTGAAGGAGGAATAGGCAGTTGTACAGACAATGAGGGCACAAACGAAGAGGGCAAAGGAGGTGAGTCACCTGGAGCAGGATAATAGGCCTCAGATTCACGAAATGCGACATTCATGGTAACGAAGACCCTCTTAGTAGGAGGATGAAAACATTTGTACTCATTTAGAGTAGGAGAGTGGCCAATAAACACACACCGTAGGGTGCAAGGATCAAGTTTGATGGGAGGAGGGTGATGGATGTGAACAAAGCATACACAACCCAAAACCTTAGGAGGGAGTTGAGAGGAAGGAACATGTAAAGTCCCGAGTGGAGTGACATTCCCAAGAACACGAGAGGACATTCGATTAATAAGATACACAGCCGTAAGAACAACATTGCCCCAATAATACTTGGGAAGACGCATTGTTGCTAAGAGACAACGAGGCACTTCCAAAAGGTGACGATTCTTACGCTCTGCAACCCCATTTTGAGCAGGAAAATAAGCACAAGTGGTTTGGTGTATAATGTCATGCTCAGCCAGAAACTCAGCAAAGTTGGAATTCAAATATTCGCGAGCATTATCACTGCGGAGGATCTGAATTTTGACATTGAACTGGGTGAATACGAAGTTATAAAATGTTTTGAAGGTGGAAAAACATCGCTTTTCTTTCGCAGTAAATGTAACCAGTTTGTACGAGAGAAACAATAAATAAAAGTAACAAACAAAGCACAATCAGAAATAGAAGAGACGAGATAAGGTTCCCAAACATTAGAGTGAATCACATTAAAGGAACTGAACTTGAGAAGGAAACATGACTAAAGGTAGTACGACAATCTTTGTTAATAGCACAGATATCACAAACAAAAGAAGTAAAAACAACAGCAGACATAACAAGTTACAAAAGCCTCATAACAGGGATGGATGAGTGTCCTAAACGACATTGCCAGGAATAGATGTCGGGCGTGCTGGAATGAAGGGCCAGAGAAGGTGCCACCGGGCTGGAGTCGAGCACGTACAGACCATTGAACAGACTACCAAACCCAATTACCGTTCTCGTCTTCAGGTCCTGAAATACACAAGAGGAAGAGTGTAAGGTTACTGAGCAGTTCATGGAACTAGTCAAATGGCTAATTGATAGCAAATTACATGTGAAATTTGGAACATGCAAAACTAACGATAAGGTGAGAGATTAATAAGAGATGAAGCCCTTCCCAACAATAGAGGAAAGAGAACTATCAACAATGCTCACCTTATCACGACCAGAGAGAGGAGTATAGAGGATAAAACCTGAGACAGAGCTAGTCATATGATCGGTGGCTCCGGAGTCAATGATCCAATGAGCAGAAGGGTGAGAAGCGGCAGAGTGAGCACCTGGGGTCCCTGTGTAGGTATTTGAAGACAACACAGAAGACTCCGTAGAAAGTCCCTGCATCATGCGGCGAAGAGCGAGAGCTTCATCAACCGAGAAAGCACCAGGGAGGACAGAAGAATCAACACCTGACAGAGCAGGAGAAGTATCTGCAACAGCATCAGTAAGATGGGCCGAATGGGGAGGTGTGCGACCAGTGGGGAAGATGAAGTCACGAACACCACGAGGAGGAGCACCACCTCTCGGTGGAGGAAAACCATGGAGTCAAAAGCATGTGTCTTTGGTATGACGGGTCTTCCCACAATAATCACAGAGGTGATGGTCTTTATCCGTTCCCTTCAGCATAGAATCAGAGGAAGGACGAGTCCCCAGTAAGGAAGGTGTTCCAGCAGCTAGAGCAGAACTCTCAGGAGCAGGGTTAGGAAGAAGGGACTGACAACGATCAAACTCATATTGGACAATGCTATAAACCTCTGGAAGGGACGGTAACGCCACACACCCCAAAATGTGAACTACCGCCCGTTGTGGGTCTTCTCGGGCCCGCCCGTTATGCTTCTTCATCTCCGACGAACAACCAAAAGCTTCCCACTGCGTGCGCCGACGCCACCCAACCTCCGACAGGATTGCCACCTGCCTAGCTTTCTCTGGTCCGGAAGAAAGACGACAGTTAGCGCCAAACTACCCAGCCAAACTACTTGGTTGCTGCTATCACCTTCAGGGGGACTCTGACCCATAGGAGGTCCCGGTTGCTCGGTCTGAAGCCACGAGGCTGTTCAAGGATCACGACTATCGCCACCACTCCGACTACTGCCTTGGGGACAAGACATATTTTTCAAACGACGACATTGTTATGAATATTCGCGGCGGACGTGACGCGGACCAATGAAGATGAACTGGGCGTCAGGAGCGGCTCGGACCGACGAGGACGATCTAGGAAGGATCGGCGCGAAGGAGAATTAATATTCAGTTTATGTTTTTTTTATGTTATATTATTGTATAATTTTTGTTATTGGCACCCCTACTCTATAAGAGAGGTTGGTTTGGATTTTTGATGTTATCTTGGATGAATGTTATGTTTTCTATTCTATCCTAACCTTAATCTCTTCTCCTTTTATCTCCTCCTCTCTCCCTACCGTCTGCTTCTCTCTACCGCCGGGTTTCCCTAGAATGTATCAGTACCCAACATAAGTTGTTTGTGTTATGCCATCTTTAGGGGTTTTCCTTAGCCAAGTTGCATAGAACTTAAGCTATTAGAACTTGAGCATCCAACAAAAAACTAATGTGTTGAAGGCCTTACGACTTATAAAGCAGAGGATGTAATCCAAGATACCCGATGTCGGGCTAAAGAAACTACTCATTAGATGGAGCTCCAACAAGGAATGATGCACATGAGGAATACTCAAGCATGGCTCACACATTGAAAGCCATGTGGATACAACATACACGTGGGTCCTCTAGGAAAATGCTTCTAACACACCTTTTCAAGTGGGTGTCATGTGGGCCTAGAGATATGGACCCCGAGAACTAACCATGATACCATAAAACTCGAGTATCAAACACAAAATCAATTAGCATTGTGTGGAGATGATCCATGACATATAAAGTAGACGAGGCTTTCCGAGATTCCTGATGTGTGACTAAAGAAGCCATACATCGGGTAGAGCTCCAATAAGGCATGAACAACATGGGAACACACAAAAGTGGGCCTACACAAAACCACGAGGATACAACACACATGTGTGTCCGCTGAGACAATGCCCCAACAATATAAATAGTTCTCTTATCCCTAGGTGGAAGAGATCATGACATGTAAATAACTTCTCTTAGTCGTAACCTACCCGGTTCTACTATGAGAGGAACCATGAGCAGATTGTCTTCATAACATCCCACTCCAAGGTATCATTCTTGAAATAGTATCAGAGAAGGTCATTGTGGCATACCTTTGTGCCTAAATAACTATGTTCAATTCATCTTTCAGCAGGTTCATCTCCATTTAATACCGACAATGTCTTTGACCTTGAACATATTGACACACCTATAACTCTTCCTTTTCATTCATACGTTGATTTAATTTAGCGGAGACATACAATGGCGATAATGTCTCCGCTTTCCCATCCAACGATTCTCGATTCCTTATGCGACTTCGTCTTGCGTAGACCATCAACCGACAATTTTGACATTATGTTCAATAATGCAGGGATTTTGCATTGCATCCAGGTACACTATTTTCATCCTACTGCTACTTTATTCTAGCGACATGTGACTGCCGTTACCATACGAGCCCCTTCTAAGGCTGTGGATTGTTTGTTTCTTTGGGTGGGGCAAGGGTGGGGGGGGGGGGGGGGGAGTAATTTGAACCTGTGAGTTGGCATCACATCTAGAGGCATTGTATTTACCGTTTCGTTTTGCGACTTTTGAGTGTAGTGCTTAGAGCAATGCCCTCCCTATGAACATTACTCACGTTTTGTCAGGAGGACCCTAGTTGTACAATCATGCATATGGTGCAGACATTCAAACACATATATACTTTTGTCATGGGTTGTAATCACGTTATCTCGCACCCAACCCAAGGATCTATCGAACAACAAGATTGTTTTGAAAGACTTCGAGTGCAAGATGCTCAAAGTCTCTCTATACTATTTCACAATGTTAGTTTATGGAGAGTCCGAAGCTTGGTGTTGGTTACGTAGTTGTTTCCTTACCTACTGATAAGGACATTATTGATGTTTGTAGCAAATTTGAAGATTTATCTAAAATCATGTCTGATGAGTTTCCAGACAAATTACCATCCATGAGATACATCCATCACACTATCGTCCTCATATCGAGTGCATCATTTATGAACCTCCCTCATTTTTAAGTGAACTCGTCCGATCTTGTAAAGCTAAAATGTCAAGTAAATATGTTGTTGCACAGAGATTCTTGCGAGAGATTGAGCCCTTTTATCATTCACTCATGTCTTACAACTAAGAAGGATGGGAGATGACATGTGTATTAATGTCAAAGCTATAAACAATATCACATTCAAATACCGTTTTCATATCACTCGTCTCAATGATCTTTTAGATGCCCTGGTTGGCACTTTGAGTTTTCGAAGATTGATCACGTAGTGGGTATTACTAGATTAGAGTGAGAGTGAGAGATGAGTGGAAGACGATGTTCAAGACCAATGACGGTCTCTATTAGTTGCTAGTTATATCATTCGGGTTATCTAAATCCCCCAAAGCATTGATTAGAATCATGACCTAGATATTGCACACTTACATATGCAAGTTATTGTCATCTACTTTACAACATCCTCATTTTTAGTCAAGCATGCCCCAATCACCTTCTTCATCTTTGACTTCTTTGACATTTCCTGAAATGAGTACTTGATGTTAATTTGAAGAAGTGTACGTTCGTGTTGTCTTCTGTGCATTTTGTAGCATATATATTTTTCAGCCTTTGGTATTTTTATTGACATTAACAAGGTTACGTACATTCCTAGGTTCCCATCCTATTGACTATTCATGAGCCCCGCAATTTGCATGGACTTGTAGCCTTCTATAGAATATTTGTCAAGGTTGGCGTCATCATGACTTCTTTTACGTATTGTTTTCATAAAGGGCAGTTTATCTCGACCAAAGAAATTGTGAATACGTTCAAGGAGATTAAGGAGAAGCTGTCCTCTAATCCGGTCCGGAGAGTCTCGAACTCTAACAAGGTATTTGAGGTTCCTTGTGATGTGTTAAGTGAAAGTCCACTTAGTGTCAACTACCTTCACCTATGGGGGGGGATAGGTGTCTTGCAGCGTTTTTGCGGAATTAAAATCGTACCTGCACACGAAAACAAAACAACACAGCACAGAAAGGACACAAGCAAATTATAGTGGTTCCCCGATTTGGGTACGTCCACTTTCCCCCTTCGACCTATCTCCCAACCAGGGACGACTCGGTCACTTCATCAACAGGATTGAAATCCAATCTTTGCACTAACGGAAGGAACCCTTCCACACGTAGGAGTCACCACTCCCACAACACGGGTTGCACCCAACCCTTACAACTAGGGACCAATCGGTCCGTTACAAAGAAATTGAAAATAGATTGTATAAGAAATACAAACAACTTATGGAGACTAAGGTGTCCATCTTCGTTCGATGACGTGTTCTTGAAGTCAACGAAGAGTCCACAACCCTAGATCTCACTTGGAGAGAATCTCTCCCGAAACCGGCGGCGGCAAGAAGGGCGGCGGCTTGGTTCTCGGGATCGGCGGCGACAACGGAGTGCTGCTGCTGTACTTTGGAGATTCAACTTTCGTAGCAAAGCTAGCAAGGTCTTCTAACGGTCACACTAGGATCGATCGTCTCGATCGATTCGGAAGAGGAAGGTTTTCCCGATCTACGAATCAAGAGACAAAGGATCTCTGGTTAGACGCGTGAGACGCTGTGCTTGGCTGAGCTTCTGTCGCCGGGAGATTTGGAAGAAACCACCGGCGATCAACTGGCACGAGCGGCGACTACGGCGGCGGAGAAGGATTTCCGATCTAGGTCACGTCGGCGGCTCGGCTTCTTTTCAAATTCGCTCGATGGACTGTTCAAAAATACGCGAGTATTTATACAGTAGAATACTTCTTTATGACCGTTGTGGGTCCCACCAGAAGAAACCCTAAAACCGGTTCAAAACAGCGCCAGCGGCTGAGTCCGGTCCAGCGGGTTGCAGAAATTCGCCTAAGTCAAAATCGGCGAGAATCGAAGGTGATTCTCGTCGAAGGAAATTTACGGCAAGCCGGAGCTCGACGATCGTTGTTCGGAGATCGACGATCATCATACGGAGATCGACGATCGTAGAAGGCAATAAGTCAACAAAGCTCGGCGATCTTCATTCGGAGATTCAGCGAGAATCAGTCAGTGATTCTCGACGATTTTGACTTAGCGACAGATAAGCACGCTCTGAGTTAGCCGGAGAGAATCGGCGAGAATCAGCCAGTGATTCTCGATGATTCGGCGAGAATCACTAGTGATTCTCGCCGAATCGGCGAGAATCACTTAGTGATTCTAGTCGATTATTACTTAGATGATTTTTCGTCTTTCCACCCATGAGCTGCTCTTTGACCCATCCTTGCTCCTTGTCTGCTCTTGCATTATCACAGCCCTGTACTTGAAAATAAGTACACTCCAATAGAGAGAGTACACGTAGGCCAACACACTGATCTGCTCAACGAGGGATTACGTCGCGCAGACCCGTGTATATTGACCTACTGCACCCTGACATTGGTGTGTACTTAGCGTGAAATAACTGCAAGCACAACTTAAAAGATTTCATCAAATACATTGTCTATTTACCTTAGCTTGTTCAGGGGCTTCTTCAAATCAGGTACGTTGTGGATACAATACCCAACAATCTCCTCCTATTTGAAGAAGCCTAAACCCTACAAGCTAAGGTGAATAGACCGTATGGGAATGAAAATCCTAAACTTAAAATTGAGTTGAGAGAGATATTCATTACCAATACCAATTTCTTGAGAGCAAACTTGGAGCCACCTTAGCCTTAGCCGAGAGAGTAATCTCCCCTTTTCGGCTTCTGCAAATCTGGGTCTGTTGCATTTGACCCCTTGCTCCCCCTCAGTTCTTGCACCTGTGCTCACACTTGAGTTCCTGGCAGAGGCTCCCCCTAGATGCACGAGCCTGGAGCTTCTGTAGTCTTCATTTCTCGTAGTTTAGCATCCCCAATTCAGTTCTGAAAAGACTGAACTTGGCTTCGTCTAAGGGCTTTGTGAAAATATCTGCAATCTGCTTGTCCGTGGGAACATAACAGAGAGAGATGTCCTTGTTCTCCACGTGCTCCCGAATGAAGTGGTAGCGCACTTCAATATGCTTCGTTCTGCTTTGCGATACCGGATTGTTGGCAATTGCAATTGCACTGGAGGAGTCGCAGTACATTGGTACTTCCTTGAACTGAAGGTCGTAGTCGGCTAACTGGTTTCTGATCCATAGGAGTTGTGCGCAACAGCTGCCTGCTGAGATGTACTCAGACTCTGCTGTGGAGGTTGCTACACAATTCTGCTTTTTGCTGTTCCATGAGATAAGCCTTCTTCCGAGGAATTGACATGTCCCGGAAGTGCTTTTCCTGTCATCCCTACTCCCTGCAAAATCAGCATCTGGGGGTTGAGCGACGTATACTTCCTCTTTCAGGTCTCTGTTCAAGAATGCTGATTTCACATCCATTTGATAGACTGTGAATCCTTTGTGCGAAGCATACGCCAGGAACAATCTGATTGCCTCGAGCCTTGCCACTGGTGCAAAGGTCTGGTCGAAGTCAATCCCCTCCTCCTGTCTGTAACCTTGAGCCACCAGCCTGGTCTTATTCTTTATGATGACACCATGTTGGCATCAAATTTTTGGATGTTATTTGCCACTACATGAGCATTCTGATTAACTACTGCGAGAGTATCTGTGTTCTTTTTCAATCCTTCCATAAGAAGAGTTACAGCTTTGCCGGCTGCTGTATACTTGTCTTCGAACTTCTTTTCCATCAAATCCAGTTTGTGATTAATTTTCACAACGTTCTTGAGCATTAGATTCTCAGATTTCTTAATTCTTTTTAACACTTTATTTTGAGCTTGCTCAAAAGACACTTTGAGCTTATCCACTATACCTTGAATAACATTCACTGTGTGATTAGCTAGATCAGCTCGTGGTGGATGACCCTGAGGCATTCCTTGGCCTTGCTTTTCAGCAGATTCACTTGTAGAGCTGGACACTTGCACAGTCTCTAAAGGGGGAGTATTTGCAGCCTCAGTAGATTTCTCAGAAGTACTTAGCAGCCTCTGCTGAGAGGACTCCCCCTCCACTGTTGCACTAGTTTTCTCAGGAACTATCTCAGGAGCTTGCTTTTCAGATGGAACTTCAGTGTCGTCCTGAGGCTCCATTACTTCTTGTCTCTCATTTCCTTCTTCCTCATCCTCATCATCCATGATGTCATTCTCAACTGCATCATCTTCCAAACCTTCCTCATCATTCACGTTCAGGGCCGCCTCATTTTCCACCACATCTTCACTTTCTTCTTGCAGATCCGCAACTGCATCTCTAGCTATCTGAGAGATGCTAGATATGATATTAGCAGAAGCGGGTAGAGGCTCCTCCTCAATTCCTGCAGTCAGTGCATCGAGAACTTCACTGGGAATAGCCACGGAATCTGCTACAGTTCTGTCCTCGGCAGGAGATTCTTCTTGTTCTACTACCACTGCAGCCTGCCCGATGCGTCGCTCCCATCTATCAAATACGCTGGAGTCCATTTTCTTCAAATAATGCAATGGAACTCCTTTACTCATGTCGAACCTATCTCCGTTCAACTGATTAATATATAGGCTGATGATTCTTCCAAAACTTGGAGATCTAAGAGTGTCCTTAATCTTCTCAAAAAGCATAGCCCCCCAGTTGAATCTCTTTCTGCAGACAATCGCCACAAGAATCTTGAACATGTCAGCTGAGATGTGGTCATGTGAGCCGGGTTTGCATATCAGTACTTTCCCAATGATGTCGGATAAGAGTTTCCCCTCCACATTCATTTCTTGATGTCAATTGTAAGTTTTAGTGACTTCCAATGACGTATCTTCTTTAATTTTCAGTGGACTAATTTATGCCATTGTAGATAGTACTTCTGTTATTCCAGATACTTGTTCCAATTCATTCTTGAAACATCTTCTGTTTAGTTCCCATCATATTTACGAGAACCTAGACTACCCTGCAAAAGAGTGTTACCTTACCTTAGGAACCCAATATGTATTGGGTCCTAGGTTCTTGTTAGCATAAAAACTCGAATGCCTTCCCTCAGAAATCCTGTCAGGAAGACTACCTCTGCCCAGAAGAGGTGGATAAGCCCTTGCCCTTGATACAGAGGGGTTGTGCCAACAGTCTATGACAAAGTGTCCCACCTTGCCACAGCACCAACACGTGTGAATGTTGTACCTCCGTTTCTGACCCGATCCAGTGACTGAGGTAGTCATGGTCCTAGGTCTAAACGGGATAGAGCCGGATCTGCTCACAAAATTGCCTCTTCCACCGTGACACTTGGAAGGGTGGAAGGAATGCATGTAGCAAGCGTCATGAGGCCTGGGAGGTGGTGCCTTCCTTTCAGTCAGCACCCTTCCAGAGGCCCCATGAGAACTAACTGCATGACTTCTAACCTCCCTTTCCTGTGTCCTAGGGTGGTGAGAAGCGCACTGAGAGCTGATACCAGCAGATTCATGCCGAGTTGAGGCAGTGACCGAGAATACAATGAGTTCAGAATGAGCCTTAGGTATTCTCTCAAGGGTGGCCATGACAGCCCTTGCACTATGGGTATCTCCACATGAGGGCAGATCACCCTTGCAGTGACCACGGTTGTTCCTGTGATCATACCTGAAGGCATGATGAGTACTCTTCCTGCCTGGAGTGGGGGGGTCTGAATACCGTTTCCTCATTTCTCCATGAATTGATAATTCGGGAGATCCACCCATTTTCTTTCTTTCTCTTGATAGCATCAACCTTGGAAAAGTTGAATACTATCCTTTTCTCATTCTCTAGACTACTCTCTAGATCTGAGATTTTAGAGTCCTTAACCTTGTTGGATGCCAATTGGAGAACCAACAAGATCTTCAGCCGAGCAATCTCCTGAGCTTGCTCCTCAACAAGTAGGTTGCTTTTCTGAAGGGCTCTCTTCAGGGAATCAGGATTTTCTGAAGGGTAACAATTCCTGTCTTCAGGAACTTCAAGAGAAAAGGGGCAAGATGAAGAAGTTACCTGCTCTTCAGAGTTACTGTTACTATCGCCAGAGACCGTTGTGTCAGCTTCATCAGAACTGCTTTCCTCAATTTCTTCTTCAGTCTCTGACAAGGACACCGGAGCCCTGATGCTGTCCGATTGATCCTTGCCTTCATCTTCAGAGGCGAGGACCCCCACATAGGCTTCATCCTCTTGCTGACAGCGGATCCCTGCTTTCTCTGATCCCTCCATGAGATCTGAGATGGTTACCCACATAGAGTTGGCCGTCCCACACTTTTCCAATCTAGATCGAGAAGGTCCAGACCAGCCATCCATGATGATCTGACGAATTATCTTGTCCAGATTAAATAATGAGAGTTCAGTCTCCGACATCTCAGTAATACACTTGAGAATTTGGATATCCTTTCCAGAGCCGGAGGTCTTCATAGGAATGAATGGACCCTCTTCCAAGATGAGAGATGCTCGAGGATCGATAGCCTCCAAGTGATAGGACACTCTCATCTTCTAGATGGGATAATACTCCTTTGTGCACGTGGGAAGTCTTAGTGGAGAGATCCCATGATCCAGCTCCATGCTTTTGACACTGGTGGCAGGATTCTACTCAAGGTGTGAACATTTTTGATGAGTAACCTCGCTTTGATACCACTTGAAAGTCCACTTAGTGTCAACTACCTTCACCTATGGGGGGGGGAATAGGTGTCTTGCAGCGTTTTTGCGGAATTAAAATCGTACCTGCAAACGAAAACAAAACAATACAGCACAGAAAGGACACAAGCAAATTATAGTGGTTCCCCGATTTGGGTACGTCCACTTTCCCCCTTCGACCTATCTCCCAACCAGGGACGACTCGGTCACTTCACCAACAGGATTGAAATCCAATCCTTGCACTAACAGAAGGAACCCTTCCACACGTAGGAGTCACCACTCCCACAACACGGGTTGCACCCAACCCTTACAACTAGGGACCAGTCGGTCCGTTACAAAGAAATTGAAAATAGATTGTATAAGAAATACAAACAACTTATGGAGACTAAGGTGTCCTTCTTCGTTCGATGACGTGTTCTTGAAGTCAACGAAGAGTCCACAACCCTAGATCTCACTTGGAGAGAATCTCTCCCGAAACCGGCGGCGGCAAGAAGGGCGGCGGCTTGGTTCTCGGGATCGGCGGCGACAACGGAGTGCTGCTGCTGTACTTTGGAGATTCAACTTTCGTAGCAAAGCTAGCAAGGTCTTCTAACGGTCACACTAGGATCGATCGTCTCGATCGATTCGGAAGAGGAAGGTTTTCCCGATCTACGAATCAAGAGACAAAGGATCTCTGGTTAGACGCGTGAGACGCTGTGCTTGGTTGAGCTTCTGTCGCCGGGAGATCTGGAAGAAACCACCGGCGATCAACTGGCACGAGCGGCGACGACGGCGGCGGAGAAGGATTTCTGATCTAGGTCACGTCGGCGGCTCGGCTTCTTCTTTTCAAATTCGCTCGATGGACTGTTCAAAAATACGCGAGTATTTATACAGTAGAATACTTCTTTATGACCGTTGTGGGTCCCACCAGAAGAAACCCTAAAACCGGTTCAAAACAGCGCCAGCGGCTGAGTCCGGTCCAGCGGGTTCCAGAAATTCGGCTAAGTCAAAATCGGCGAGAATCGAAGGTGATTCTCGTCGAAGGAAATTTACGGCAAGCCGGAGCTCGACGATCGTTGTTCGGAGATCGACGATCATCATACGGAGATCGACGATCGTCGAAGGCAATAAGTCAACAAAGCTCGGCGATCTTCATTCAGAGATTCGGCGAGAATCAGTCAGTGATTCTCGACGATTTTGACTTAGCGACAGATAAGCACGCTCTGAGTTAGCCGGAGAGAATCGGCGAGAATTAGCCAGTGATTCTCGATGATTCGGCGAGAATCACTAGTGATTCTCGCCGAATCGGCGAGAATCACTTAGTGATTCTAGTCGATTATTACTTAGACGATTTTTCGTCTTTCCACCCATGAGCTGCTCTTTGACCCATCCTTGCTCCTTGTCTGCTCTTGCATTATCACAGCCCTGTACTTGAAAATAAGTACACTCCAATAGAGAGAGTACACGTAGGCCAACACACTGATCTGCTCAACGAGGGATTACGTCGCGCAGACCCGTGTATATTGACCTACTGCACCCTGACATTGGTGTGTACTTAGCGTGAAATAACTGCAAGCACAACTTAAAAGATTTTATCAAATACATTGTCTATTTACCTTAGCTTGTTCAGGGGCTTATTCAAATCAGATGCGTTGTGGATACAATACCCAACATTAAGCCTAGACTAGGTGTATTGAGCCAAGATGGTCCTACGATCTCCTACTTCAATGAAAAACTGAATGACTCTAAGAAAAAGAATTTTAACTATGATCATGTATTTTATGGTATCATTCAAGCTCTCTGCTATTGGAGGCAGTACCATTGTGTCAATAAATTTTCTATTTTTGATCACTTGGCTTTGTGTTATCTCGACCCACAGAAGAAGCTGAGACTTCTTCATGCCAAGTGGGTCAAGTATTTGTAACCATTATATTCTTAAACACCAAGTAGGTTTTGTAAACATACCTACCAACGCTTTGATCGTCATGCCGACCTCCTTCACATTATGGGTGCTCGAGTTGTCAGATTCAAGCGAGTGATTGGAAATTATCCCATGTGTCCAGATTTTAGCGAGACATGTATCCTTGATTAGAGATCCCCCCAGTCATTTAGTGGGCTTTTGATTGCCGACAATTCTTTGTTTTAGTGATCTTACATATGCATTCCCCATACTTCTCTTCATAATCACTTGTTTTGAGAAATGCATGCTGGAGGAGCGCGCTACTAATCATTTTGGTAGAGAGAAGGTCACTTCCCTAGTTAAAAATCACTTATATTGTCCTTGCCTGAAGAAAGATATAGCTAAGGTAATTCGTTGTTGTCTCATCTGCCAGGACACCATAGGGTTTAGGCAAAACATTGAATTTTATAAACCTTTGTCAGTTCTTCGTCAACTTGGGATAAACATTAGGATAGACTTCATATTTGATGTTTCTTCCACACTTAGGAAACATGACTCAATCTTTGTAGTTGTTGATAAGTTCTCGAAGTTGCCTCACTTCATTGCATGCAACAAAACTGTTAATGCCTAGTATGTTGTGGCTCTATTCTTTAGAGATGTCTTTAGGTTGCTTGAGTCAACCAAGATGATAGTGTATGATTGTGTTGTTTGATTTACTAGGTATATTGGAAGTTGCTATAGAAGAATTGGGTACAACTCGTTATTTTTTCACAACACATCCATAGACTTGCAAACTGAAGTCATCAATAGGAGTTTGAGGATCCTTTTGCGTTGTTTTGTTGGTGAATACGTGCCTAGTTGAGATTCTATGTTGCTTATATCGGAGTTTGCGTATAATAATTTTGTCATAGGACTGCAAGGTTGGGTTCATTTCAAGTGGTCACAGGTTATGAACCTAAGAAGCCCATCGATCTTACTCACATTCATGTAAAGTCTAGCCCTAATTAATTAGTTGAATCTTTTGCTTGGCATTTGCATAAGTCAAATGGTACTATTAAATGTAAGAGCACATTAAACAATGAAATATATACATATTACATAGATATCCATAATAGAGCGCATTATTTTGTTGAAGGCGGCCAAGTGATTCATATTTGATTAAAGAGGTTCTCGTCAGGAACGATTAAAAAATTTAATGTCAGGCGAATGTGCCCTTATACGGTTCTAATATAGACTGGCCAAATGCATGTGAGCTGGATATCCTGAGAATACAGGCATCCACCTAGTGTTCAATTTGAAGACGGTCACAATTGTCCTTGCTCGACACCTCGCGATCACATCACATCTTATTGGCGTGGACAATCAATTGAGTGATGCCCATGTTTGTTGCATTTTAAACACATGTAAACTAAAATTTGGGTATGATTTTAAGGGAGTGTAGTTGCTTCTTTAGGTTTCTTCATGCCAATCGCCTACCATTTTATCCATTGACCTTTACGTATCATCCACGCTAAAGAGTCATCTTTCAAGGTTTCAATTCGTTGGCTCTAGGCTATCCATGAAATGAGAGACTTATTGCCCATAAATTCTACATTGTACTATATAACGTTGTGAGTATCTTGAGCGCATCATTAGTATTGATGAAAAAATGCTCCTCGTAGTCGTCTGGTAAGAAATAGGCATTCATTTTCTTTTACATTTTCAAGGTGGAACTGTTTCTCTTTGCTTCCCGTCACCTCTCTTCCTGCAGTCTATACCACCATGATGTTGCTCCAGATTTTAATTGATAGAAATTAACTTTACTCTGATGTTAGTAGGAATATTCATGTAATCAAAGAACAAGTTACCTCCAAGGCTAGACCATGAGCTTTTGAATAACATGTTTACCTTAGAATATTAAATAGCCACAATCAGTTTGAAGCCATCTCAACATTGATACAACACTTAGCTACTACAGCCACATTGATTTTTGAAATTGTCATCAAACAAACATTCACATCTATGGAAATCTTCATCCCATGTTCGCCATGGAAATCACCTCTATCGAATGTGCATCAACCATCATTCTTATGTTGGTATGCCATCCAATCGTCATTATAATCTCCAAATCGACCCCTTGTAATAACATCATTTTTCTCTTTGCTCGAACTAGAGTAATGTAGTCGAGACCTTCGTGGATAATGTTCTTACCCTAATTCTCAACTTTTATTTAGGTTTGTGAGTTAGATTTGTGTGTGAATCCATTTTTGTATCTATAACTGGTTGCCTCAAAGGTTCCTAAGAATCTCCTTTTTGCTTCAATCATTGGGCACGTCGATTCAAATCCCAAAGAGATGCATCAATATGAAGGACAACCACACAGTCCTACGCCATATTGATCTTTGTTAAGAAGTTAGTTATTTTCACTGTTGTTGGTTCTCATCATTATTCAAGTCGAAGTTCTAACACCACCTAGCACAAACTCATAAATGTCTCTGAGAACCAACAATGCACTCAACCACACATTAGGTTTTCTTCCTTAACTGCCACACCATACTACATAAAGGGTTGGGTGTTGGAGCAAATAGTGCCACTGGTTCCCACATTTTACGTTGAAAAGAGAAAAATAGGGGTATTGCTGATTGCATGTTACTTTGCGTCATGAATGGTTAGGTGTGGGGTTCGGAGGAGATGAGACAAGGCTTCACACACGACAAACATTTAGCTGCGCATGATTTTATTGATTGAAACTTTGCTTACAAATTGAGTTGTTAAACACTACTTTTGACGTGCGAGTGCTTGGGTCAGGTGCCAATGCTCACTCAAGGTATTGTTCATCCCTATTTATACTGATGGGAGGCCTACTTCAGGGAAGTTACATTCAGAGATGGCATCTTGAGCGCTCTGATAGGGACAATAAACTAAGTAAATACAATTATATCACACAGGAGCCTGAGGATGCCAAGTAAGGTTGCTTGCCGGCGAGATCAATTGGAGTGTCTGCTAGAGAAACACAACATATGCGAACATGATGAGGTGTTAGTGGGAGCAATATTTCTTGAGATACGTGGGGCTTCAAGGTGTTGTGAGAGTACTTGTGAGAGCCTTAAGCTTTGGTTTGCTTTAGAAACGTCATAAATGTCATGATGTTAGCGAATACTTCTTCAGACCTATAATAGAGGGGGGGGGGGGGCACATGACTATAGGTAAAGAGTATCCAAAAGTTTTCTAAATCTTGCCATAGATCTTAGAAATATTGAATACTCGCGAGTTCTCCACCCTCATAGGTGTAAAGTAGGCAATCTAAAGAAAGTCAGAAGATTTATAATTGCTGTTGCAAATTGTCAAGGTAATTATTGAGTAAATTGTTCTACTAGAATGAAGTATTTTGACTGTTGTAACTTCATCTTGCATGAATGCGAATGATGTCGCGGTGATAAAACTCAGTATGATGAGGATTACAAAACTCTTTTTGTGAATCATTTTGTGTTAGTCGTATAAGATTATTGAATGCTAGAGGCTAAAGCATTGTCTGCTAATGATGCATTACATTCTTGGAAGGTATTTCTTTTGGTACATCATTGGAGTTATTGGATTCTTGTCTATAGTTCAAATTTACAAGATGAACAATGATGACTGTATTATGTCACCGAACATTGTTTAATAAATTGAATATTGAATTTTGTTAGATATCATAATATAATTGAATACGATTTCACTGTTCATGGAAAATTCCGTAAATTCTTGCTTATGACTTGAGTTTCAGTGAACTCTGTTTTGTACCTACATTTCAACTTTCCTTTATGATTAAATAAATAGGGCGTACTTCATTCATATTTCATCTGTACAGATTCAAAAAAAAATCTGCAAGATGCACATGAGAACTAGCCGATGATTTAAGGAAAACACTTTGAAGATGTTGAACATCAACTGCAAAACTATTGAAGCGATTGTTCAAAAAATTAAAATGTCCCGGAATAAAGGAGCAAGTGTTTGCAAATATTCCTGCTATACGCTATATCTTAAGCTTTCGTTTCTCATTAATACAAGAGCACCTGCATGCCTTTCTTAGTGTTGTATGTTGACTCCTTTGACCCAAGACATGCAAAAGTAGAGACTCACGAGTGCCTTGCAATTTTGTGTTTTGAGCCCCCTTAGTGGAAACTCCCAATGGCTTCTGCGATTTTGTATTTTGAGCTTTCTGCGAGAGTAGTAGGAGCACAAGTCGAAGGAGAAGTAGGAGGTGGAACATGAGCAACAAATGGTGAAGGCTTGGTCCATCATAGGTGGGCCATCATGCACAAGTTCCTGGGGTTCTTGGCGACTTTAACGAGTTCCATGATACCTTAGTAGCAATACACAATTGTATTGTCACTTTTTGCGATTTTCTGGATGTTGTAATATTCGATCGTCTTTGTGAATGTAATAAGTTTTTTGATAATGCAAAAGGAAATTCACATACTTGTTGCTTAATGCTTCTTTTTCATCTTATTGGTTTGAATATATTTGCAATTTTTGGTTGAATGTTCACTCGCTTTTACTTTGAACTTTAAAGTTTGTGAATTAGTTTGAACGATATTTGCGATTTAAGACATCCGTTAACACAGAGCATGTCCTCAGAAAGTGGTTTCTAGTGTCAGCGAGTTATTTGTTGATGCACCATAGTACCAAACGATCATGTCTATTAGATTAGTACTACATACAAGTCACGAATAATTTCAGCGAGGGTATTGGTAGTGGGTTTTACGACAATCGATTTGGTGATGAGGTGAGACAGATGTCAATGAGAGATAAAACCACATATCTAAAGATCATCGTATAACATTGGATCAGGTCGGCCACTACACACACACACCAATAGTTCTAGCGAGATGTAATTGGTGGGAGTTATGAACAGACGTCCTCAATACACAGAGACGCAAACGGGTAACAACGAGAGTTTAAAAGCTATATGCCAAAGGTTTATCCTATATCATGCCTGTTTGATGAGATTGGGGATGGATAATTCGCATGACTAAAGAGGTTCCTGCGACCAATCCAATTTGATCGTATGCGGGCAGAACCTGTGTTCTTTAGAAGAACTCACGAATTCTATATTAGAGGCCTCAAAAAAGTGTTTTACATTTTAGACAGTGTGTTGGTCGCACATGCTGATGTTGTAAGTTGTGGAATCATCTTTGTTGGGGGTTCACAAACAGTGATGTTTGCTTTTTGATGCTACCATGATAATTAGTAATTTTGTCCCAATTGGGATTGAGTTTCGAGATTGAGCTCGTTGATTTGATGACATCGATGCCTTTTTTCCTTTTATTGCCGCATCCCTAATTGCGGACTGTCTTTTCTGAATTGAATGTAGGATCAATTCAAGACGAAAAACAAAGAATCCATTAGGCAAGTTTTATTAATCACTTGGTGAAAATTATTTATTTCTCATTTTTTGATATAAACTTCACCTTTACAACGAAAAATTTACGAATAAAGTTTTCCCTCAGGAATTTATACAACTTTCCCTCTAATAGATCCTACCACGATAGTTGATTCCATTTTCAAATAGAGATGTAGATGCACTTGAGGAGGAGCTAAACCAGTCCTTCTTTATCTTTGAGTTTGGTATCACAGGAGATATCTTCTTAGTTTTTCCAATCTCATCTGACCTCTATCTCTCTTCTTTATTGATATCCTTAGCTTCTTGATTGATCCCAAATGGGGCTTTATTGTTCATAGTAGTCTGTCCTTTGTAAAAAAGTTACTTTCCTACCGTGTTGGCATAGCTCATGTATCATTCACTAATGATCCAGGGTTCACTTCATACTCTAAGTTGTTTGCCTTCCATACTGAATTTCAGAACTTTATGATAGGTGGTGACAATTGCTTAATATTTATTTGGAGAGGTCAACCAAAGATAGTGTTATAGCTGCAAAGAGCGTTCACTATAATGAATGTTTCCTAATGGGTCACTCTACACATGGAAACTGAAAGAGTGACGCTCCCTTCGATCTCCTTTCTCTCCGACGAACCCTTAGAGAGACCTTTCACTTGCTTGGAATTTATTCCCAATATTCGCTTCATCAAAAGAAGGCTTAAAGTGTGCCTTAACAGAACTACTAGTGTTGATAAGGATTCGGGACACCAAATAATTTTTAAGAACCACTTTTATTACTACAACGCCGTTGAAGGGGTTGATGGTTTTAGGGAGATCTTCCTTGTTGAAGATGACATATCCCTGTGGTGGAGCGATCTGAGAAGTGGAAGCAACCTCCCGCTAATAGGCATGCCCCACACTGACCTTCTTTGAAGATTCCAAGCCGACTCCATGAATGCAGTTGATCTGGCCTAGGAGACGATGTTTTCCTATTTTATGCACTCACATGCACAACTTATTTTGTTGAGGAGGCCAACATATTCTTCCTCAGTACACTCCCATTGTTGTGAGAAATGTATTTCAGCCATTTCTTTGCCCTTAGTGGATGTTGGTTTATGTCCAGACTTGTAAGCAATGTATTCTCGCTATTTGTCCGCCTTGAGCATACTTTCAATCAGATCACATAGAGCTCGACAACTCTTTATGTCGTTTTCGTGATCTTTATGGAACTCGCTAAAGAGCTCCTTATTGTTTTCCCGTATTTTGATTTAAGTGGAGGATGCCTCTTGAATCTAGGTTGTTTTTGAATGATCTGAACAACCTCCTCCATAGGCAGCATACAATCCGTGTACTCTTGATTATCATTAAATCTTGGAGCACGGGAAGGAGTATATGATTGGATGGGTTGGGTTGGAAGATGTGTAGGTTGTATGGCTTGGATAGAGGTCTCTCCATTCTAGTTTGTGGAGGAGAACGAGGCTGAGGTGGTTTCATCTGCTGGAAGTGACAGGCTGAATGTTGTCGTTGATGATGACTGAAATTTTTTCTTCACTGAGTTTCTGGAGGAATGAAATCGTGACGATGTTCGGGAACCCAATGGGATTGCCCAACGGGTTGTGTGATGGTGGTAGAACTCCCCATGTGCTACCTCTGCATGAGTTAAGTGAGGGAAGAGATGAACCCAGAGTTTGTCGTTTCACCCTCAATAAGGTGGTTCAACATATTGATGAGCTCTCCATAGGAGTTGGGTGGCCTTTGGCTAACTTCAAATTTGAAGAGCCCTTCCTGAAGATTGCAAACAAAAGGATCTTGGTGCTTCACCGGATCTACGTCATAAATTCCATTAATCTCTTCATTGAATCTATTGATGTAGTGGATGATGGTCTTAGATATCCCCTGCCTAATTTGATAGAGTTCTTGAGGTTGACTCTTCTGCTTTTGAGAGGATTTGTTCCAAAACCTCACGAGTAATTCCCTCTGGAATTCTCCAAAGGAGCCGATCGATGAGGAGGGTAGCTTGTAAAACCAATATTTTGCATTCACGTTGAATAATATAGTGAGTAATTTACAGCAGATACCATCAGAAAAGTTCCACAATGAAATAACACTCGAAAGCATGCAAGTGATGTACATAATCCTCTCCCTGTGAATCTGGAGAAATGTGGATCTTTGAGTCCATCTTGGACAAGTTCCCAGCGGATCACATCTGTGAATGGAGAGGACTCATCCTACTCTTCCATTGGATCAACGACCTTATTGAAGTCCAGTGCTCGCAGAGGTCCAGGTGTTGAGGCGACCTTATAGTACTCGCGCCTGATATAGGTAAATGTCACGTGTCGCTGCACTGTGTGCTAAGGATTCAACTTGGTCAGAAAGGCGAGTAACCACGATAGGTAAGGTATTGAATTCAGTCCTACTAATGGGAGCTTCCAGTTTTTCATGAGAGCTCTCAGGTGAGTTCCCAGACACATTGCGTTCAACCATTGTGATAAATTGTTCAATTGCAACCAGAATGTAAAGGTCGCTTGTTTGTTCTGTTGGGGCAAAAAGTGCCCCCGGTCATACTTTTTTCATTGAAAATGAGAAAATGAGGATACTACCAGTCACTCACAGGTTACTTTGGGTCACGAATGGTTGAGTATGAGAGGTTCGGAGGCGACGAGACAAGCTTCCACACAACGGGAACTTGTAGCTGTGCATGATTTTATTGATCGAAAATTTGATTACGGATCGAGCTTGCGAACACTACTATTGAGGTGTGAGTGCTTGGGGTTAGGTGTCAGTGCCCCCTCAAGGTATTGTTCATCTATGTTTATACTAGTGGAGTTCCTATCCGCGGGCAGTTATATGGAGAGAGGGCTGCCCGAGCGGTCAAATAAAGGAAAAAAATTAAGTAAATACAAGTATGTCACATATGAGCCTTAGGATGCCACTGAATAAGGTGGGGTGCCCCCGTGTCGAAGATAGAGGAGTGTCTGCGAGAGAAGCATACATATGCAAACATGATGATGTGTTAGCGAGAGACGTATTTCTCGAAAAATGTTGGGCTTTGAGGTGTCGCACGCGTCCTTGCGAGAGCCTTGAGCTTTAGCTTGCTTTGGAAACTTCGTAAATGTCATGGTGTTGGAGCCTATGACAGGGGGTTGCGGAACTCCAAATAACCTTAGCTTTTTTTGCTTCATGTACAAATTTCTATTTATATTACATTATTGGCCCCCAAAAAACCGCAAATAATAAATCAAAACAATAAGTACTGGTTCTCAAACTATTATCCATGTCTCAGGATCTTATGAAGCACGTACAAAAAGGCAGTCTGTAGAAGTATTTGAGTGGATCCCGGTAGGAATACTTCACAGGACGATCTTGTAGGCTCATGCGGCTAACATGACATTTGCTATGTGAGCTCACATGATTGCTTTTATGTCACCTTCCAACTCAACTAGGTTCCAAAAGGAATTTTGCTCAAGTCTGCGACTAAAAAAGCATCTAGATTTTTTCTCAGTCCCTCTCTAAATTCTGTATGTCTGCTCAATCTACTCTTTCGTAGTTCAATTTTGACTTGGTGGTCTTTGAGGAGAGATTGCAGATTATCTTACATGTGTGCAGTCCAATTTGAATAAGAATTCTCTACTTTTTTGTTAGCAAATTATCTTCTTTGTTGGACACTCTAACCCAAAAAGATCATGATGTGTAATAGTTATCATTACTCATATCACATCTGCTATTGTGCTGCAGGTTTCCATTAGAATTACTCAGCAAGTTGAGCATTGAGTGCCTTGCCATGCAAAACCATAGAGTGAGTTCTTCAGGAGTACATTACTATGCTCACTGTAGAAATATATTATTACAATCACGAGTTTTCTGTTCAAAAATGTTTTCTCCATGTTATGTTTCATGCATCTTGTCAATTCATTTTTTTTCTGACATTCTTTGTGAATTTTGATATGTGAAACTTGACTTAATGCGTGTTATTATTAGCAACATTTTGGTTAGTATAAAAATATCAGTTCTTCTCACCACTAGTAAATTGCTTCATCGTTCTGTTAACAAAATTGGATTAAAAGGAAGGGGTTTCACCAAGAAGGTTGCAAGCCAGTGATGCACTCTCAAGTTTCTTTAAGATATTAACAACGAGCACAGATGAAAATAAAGAGGTATGTTGGTAGTTAGAGTCATTCTTTTTTGTCAGCTTCTTTTTCTACACTTATATTTTCCTATTTGGACTATTTGTTTTTATAGAAGAACTATGTATAAGCCCAATGTAAAAACTCACCTTCTTGGCCCATTAGGAGATGCCTCTCATATATAGATTAGTCTCACACCTTGATATGAAGTTAAAGATCTCACTCATCCCTCCTATATGTGTGGACAAATACTTGTATATTTTCAAGTTAATGTGAAGTAATAAAATTATTGTGCTTGGTATTTCACTTTTCTACATGGTATCAGAGTTGTATGATTCTTGAAGTGAAACTCTTGATGATTGAGCTCCTACTCTTGCCGATCAAGCTACCTTCCTTTGCGCAATTTGCCCGCCACGTGACCTTTCTGGCTTGAGCCCATGAAGCTCACTAGGCTGAGATTGAAACTCCCAGTTACCTAGTTTGGAGCTCGTCAAATTCCTCTCTCCACATGTTGTTCAAAACTAATCCCCGCTCCATCTTTTATAGGCTTCCCAACTGCTACTGTATTCGCCAACATCTAAACCCGAACTCACAGACTCCTCCCGCTGGTGTGCTCGTCGACTTATCCAGCGCAGGTCTCTCCGCTTCCTCCTACCACTGAACTTACCGACTCCTACCGTGCCTAGGCTCGCTGCTTCCTCCTCCCACAGGACTCGCCGATCCTTCCAGCTGCAGGGCTCGCAGGACTCATCGTTCCATCGCTGAACTCGCCACTTCTTCCACATTATAGAGTTCGCTGCATACCGAGATCGCTAAGCTCGGTCTTCAAGGCTCGTCGACACCGGCCCTTAACAGATTCAGTTCTTGCACTCTGCTGAGTCCCTTTCTTCCATAACTCGCCACCCTAGTATCCTAAGCTCACCCTGTGTAGCTTGAGCTCTCGCCAATTCCTCTAACTGCAACACTCGCAACCTCCTCCATCCAGAGTTTGCTCATGTGGCTTAAGCCTTCCCGTGTTGCTAAAGCTCGCCCAGACTACTTCCTGCAACTTGCACCACATAACATGGGAACAAATGTTATGTTTGCCTCGTCAACTGTTCCGACCATGCTCGATGAAACTCCCATCTATGAAGTCCGTGATAAACTTTGTATTACCACTATTTCTCTCTTTGAGAAGAAAGAAATTGTTGAGTGGCTCCACTTGGTGTGACCAAGTGGAAGAATCGCCACCTCCTTGTGCCTTCCTGTATTATCCAAGTTTCGAGTTCAATTAAATTTCTTTTGGATCAATAATGCACATGGATATAATAGTTACATATTCCCGAAACTTGTAATACATTGGGTATTTTGTATCAAACATCCTATGATTATACACCACAACAAAATGGTGTTGCCAAGTGGAAGAATCGCCATCTTCTTGAGCTTGCCCTCTCCCTTGTGCTTCAAATACAGGTTGACAAGATTTATTGACACTTCACAATCTGCTTTTTAATTAAGAGCACACCCTCGTCAATCCTAAACTTTGCGAGGTCATTCTCCATCCTTTTTCCTTCAACACCCCCCACGCTCATCTTGTTTCATAAGTGTTTGTTTTGTCCATCATCTTGGTCCTCCTGTGAACGACCTGGCCCCATCCGCTATTAAGTATATCTTTGTTGAGTTCTCTCGTACACATAAGGGTTATGCGTGCTTCTCTCCCACCGATTGGAAAATGGTAACATCCACGAATCTCTCCTTCCTTGAGGATTAACCTTTCTACCCCTCTCCTCCTGATACCGTACCACTTGCTGTCCAACATCCCCATCACCCACTTACCATCATATGTGCTATTGACACCCTCTCCTCCGCCACCTCCTTCATAACCTGCTTCTCCTCTAAGAGTATACACTGTCGTCGTTTCCATTTTAATTCTCTTGGACAATTTCCCCTACTAATGACCCTCCATGGCCAGATGATTCAACTACGTCTCCTAACCAAGATGTCATCAGCTCTACAATCACCCTCTCTCTCATTATGTCTCCTTTCACCATTTATCTCCAAAATTTCATAGGTTTGCGACTCCCTTGTCTTCTATCCCCCATCTTCTGTGCCAGAAGCTCTCCAATATCCGGGATAGCAGATGGATGATGAAATGATTGACCTCTCTCCTTTCCTCCGGATCAATCCCATGTGGGGTGTAAATGACACTTCACCATTAAACACCGCCCTGATGTGACGCTTGAGCGCCTCAAATCCTGGCTTGTGGCTCGTATTTTCACTCAACAATATGGCCTTGTCTGTGAAGAGACGTTCTCTCCAACCGCTAAGCTGAATACGATACGGGTATTGATCTCCTTGGTCGTCCATTGTCATTGGCAGTGGTATCAAGTTGATATCAAGATTGTATTCCTTAATGACGATTTAACAAAGATTGTTTATATGCAACAACCTCCTGGTTATGAAATTATGGGGTGGGGGGGAGGGGGGTGGTCTCTTGTCTTCCACCTCAGGAAATCTATCTATGACCTCAAGAAGTCCCCTTGAGCTTGGTTTGACAAAGTTCATTTAGGTCGTTTGGGATTTTGAATTCACTCGGAGCTTGGAAAGCTTCTCCTCATTTACTCGTCATCGACCAAAAAACACAGTGATACTTCTTATGTATGTTGATGATATTCTCATCACGGGAGTTAATCTAAATGATATATCTATGATCAAGAAGCACTTATCCTCACACTTTCGGACCAAATATTTGGTCCGCCCCTAATACTTCCTAGTTATTGAGGTAGCTCGACCATCCGATAGAATTTTTTGTCTCAATGGAAGTGCGGTCTTGATCTTCTTCAAGATGCAGGCTACTCAGATTACAAGTTTGTTGTCACGCCAATGGATGCCAACCACGAACTCTGTGTTCACATGTTCGATTTTGACCTACTTCCTAATCGGAGTACTATTGTCGCCTTGTTGGCAAGCTTATCTATCTGATTGTCATACGACCCGATATCATTTGTTGTTGTTGTCAGCCGATTCACGCATACACCTCGGGCATCCTACCTACAAGCTGTCGAGTGAATCCTCCGGTGTCCAAAGAATGCCCTGGGATAAGGGCTTGTGTATAAGACCTTGTCTTCCCTATCATTAATTACCTATTCTGATGCAGATTATGCAGGCTCCTTCGATAATTATTAGTCTACGAGTGATTATTACACATTTTAGATGACAACCTGATTGGTCACTTGGAGGAGAAGAAGCAAACAATTGTGGCACACTCCTCTGCGGAGGCTGAGTATTGTTTGACGACTTTTATTGTTTCCAAACTCACGTGGCAGGAAAATCTTCTTACTGATCTTGATGTCAAACTCCCCTCTCTAGTCGTCCTTTGCTGTGATAGTCAAGAATCTAGTTTTTCATGATGTTCCATGCATATTGAAGTCAATTGTAATTTCATCCAAGAAAAAATTCACTTTCACAAACTTAATTTGCGATATATACACATTGCTGAGCAAATCTCTAATATCCTAAGTCCTAACCAAGGCCTTACCTTGCCCCATATCCCGACAATTCATTCCCAAGCTTAACGCTCACAATTTTTATGCTGCAGCTTGCAAGAGAGTATAGAAAACTATGTATAAGCTCATGTAAACTCTCATTTTCTTGGCCCATTAGGAGATCCCACTCATGTATAAATTAGTCTCACACCTTAGTTTGGAGTTAAGATCTCACTCCTTTCTCATATATATATGTGTACAAATGTTTGTATTTTTTCAAGTTAATGTAAAGTGATACAATTATAATACTTTATTTCACTCTTCTACAATTTTCATGATATTTCTCTTTCTTCTAGGTTTATATTTCAACTGCACATGCTTATCGATACCCGATAACTTGTTTCCAGTGGCATCCAGAGGTAATTATGAATGATATATCAATATCTTGCGGTATGTTTTAATCAGCATGTTTTTGCTTCTGTCTGATTAATTTTACTCCCTTTCTAAGCCAAAGGGTCTTTTCTTCTCAAAATGTTATGGCAAACATGAATAAAACATAGAGTAAAGTAGTAAAATCCCTGGTCAAACAACCTCTTGGTAATGCTTACACTAGATTTGTAACAAATCCCAATTTTTTGCATTCTTGTACATCTTTAAGCTTTTTAATTATGCATTATGCTTCAACAAGGTCTTTGGGCATGTCCAACATGACAATTCTTATTGCAAAATGATATTGTTTTCTAAAAATAAAATAAATTATGTTCTTTTGTAAAATATATGTTGATATTTTTTATAATATATTGGCCGACACTACTTTCAAACATATCGCGTGCTATTTTATTTTATATTATGTTAGCAATTATGTTTAAATCACATATATGCATTAGATTATATATGTTTAAATTGATTGGACTTATTGTTCATTTTTTAGTATGTGTTATTGGTATAAACAATTATTTTTAATTATTTCTCGCTGTATATTTCTTATTTTGTATTACAAAAAATATTAAAACTTTGATTAGTTTTATATTTTTAACATAGATTTGTTAAGCATGAAAAAGATTTATAATCAATTAAAATTTTTTTAGCTTTTAAATATTTTTATTTGATATAAACTTAGTGTTATTTAAATAAAATTATTGTATAATATTAAACATATTTTACAATTTATCTAGCTAGCTAGCGGGTGCACGCTAGCTAGTTGAAAAGTCAATGCCTCATGAAGTGTTCTTCTTCCCCCTCCTTTATTGTACTTTTCTTTGCTTTTGTTCCACCCTACGCATCAAGGTAGCTTAGGATATTTTATTGTACTTGGTATTCTCTGAACTATAGGTTTTGGGTTTAATGTTTCCGTTGTGCTGCTTGGTTTACTTTGATGCTTTGTTTCTTATATCAGTTTATAATGCTAAAATTTGTGATGGTTATGTGATGTTGGGCCCGATTGGAATTATATTATATGGTTGTTGCGGTAGAGGTGTTGCACATACCCCCTTGAAAACTGAAACTGAAACTTTCAACTACAATAATTTTGTTTCAACCAGATATTGTTAGGATCAATGACAAAAAATTTCTATTTATAGCTACTCCACTTCAACACGATGTAGTAAGAATTATGCCCCCCCAAATGTATTCAACTACATTGTCTCTTCTTTGGCCTAAAAAGCTTTCACCACATCTCATAAGTTTCGTCCTGACATTGTAAGGTTTGAGCACTGAAAAGAGCTTACAAGGTGAGCTCAACCAGATTTTCAGCCTCCAAGGTAATGGCTTGCTATAAGGAGAATAACTCCAGGACTCAAGTTTACATACAAAGGCCCATAGTTGGCCCCTCGGATCTGCATTGGACGTCCAAAAATCACAAAATGCCTATGGGTTTATGGTACTTATAAGACATTCCTCTAGTGTTGTAAAAAACCTCAAAACAATGTTAGGCTATGACTAATAGAGAAAATTAAACCTCTGATTTTGTTTCATAAAATATCATCTGAATATTAGAAATTTTCTTTATTAGATGAAACCTCTCTTGGTATTATTATAAACTATTCATTACCCAATCCTCCTTTAGGAGTTAGCATAATTTTAGGTTGCACCCTCTATCTCTTGAAGTTGCAAAAACCTCCCTTATAAGTTACATTTCATAACATCAGGGCAGCCTGGTGTAGAAGGCATCCCCGCACAACGAGGGCCTGGGGAAGGGACCCACAACCAATGGTGAAATGTAGGCAAACCTTACCCTGCATTTTTTGCAAGATGCTGCTTCCAGGACTCAAACCCATGATCTCAAGGTCGCACGACAATTTTTCATAACAAGCATGCACCCCCCCCCACGCCGCCGCCACTTTCCTCAAGAGAGTTTATATAATGAAGGCTCACAAAGAAGGATTTTGTAATTTCAAAAGATAGAGGGGGTGCAACATTTAATTTTGCAAACTTCGCGGGGAGGTCCTGGTAAATGACCCTACCCTACTATAAAATTCAAAACCTAAAACTTTTTGGGATGGACATCATGAATAAGAACAAGAACAACACTCAAGCCTTTATCCCACCATAGTTGGGTGAGCTCTATGGATTATTTATGTCCATTGCACCCTATCTTTAGTCATAATCTCACTAATGCCTGAGCACATCACGTCTTTCCTTATTGTTTCATTACAAGTCACTTTTGGTCTACCCCTCCCCCGTTTAACTTGCCGATTAGCTAAAATTTCACAACGCCTAACAGGTTCCTCTAATTGTCAACTTTGTATATGTCTGAACCGTCGTAATCGAGCTTCTGGCATCTTCTTTACATTTGGTGACACTCCGGTCTTATTCTTGATATATTCATGCCTAATTTTATCCAATATTGTGTATCCACACATCCACCTAACCATTCTCATCCCCACAGCCCCTTTTTTTGCTCACGTGCATAATTCACTGCCCAACACTCAGAATCGTAGTTCATCGCTATTCTAATTGCAGTACGGTAAAACTTGCCTTTAAGTTTTAATAGTACTTTGTGATCAAATAAGATCCCACACGTGCCTCTCCATTTCAACCAATCTGCTTGGATTCTATGCATCACGTCTTTATCTACACCTCCATTTTTTCGAACTATCGATCCCAGATATTTAAAACACTCACTGTGGAAAATATCTTGGTCGCCCATCTTAATGACGGATCATCTGTCCTTCTTGCACTATTATATTTAAGCTTCATATACTCCGTTTTTGTCCCTCTCAAATTAAAACCCCTCTTTTCTAATGTGTCTTACCTAGATTCAAGTTTCACATTTACACCCTTGTGCGTCTCATCAACGAAAACAATATCATATGCAAACAACAAACATAAGTATTACTTGTTGGATATGTCCGATGAGCTCATCTAAGACATGGGTAAAGGCATAAAGGATTAATGTTGAGCCTTGATGTAAAAGAATAGGGATAGGTAATTCTTGTGTTAATCCTCCAGATGTCCTCAGCTCCGTCACTAAATTTGTATACATATATTTGATTACGACAATGTATGGTACATTTTCGTCTTCCTTTCCGAAGACTCCCCATAAGACCTCTATTAGAATTATATCATAAGTCTTCTCATGATTTATAAACAACAAATTCAAATCTTGTTTTTCTCCGATAGTTGTCAATTAGTCTCCTCAAGAGATGTTTAGCTTTCATAGTCGACCACCCCGACATAAATCCAAATTGATTCTATCGGACCCTGAGCTTTGTCCTATCGTGGAGTCACTTTGATAAGAATATGCCACTTTTCCCAGATTTCGGATGCAGAACGAGCACTTATACTTTCACGGCCGGGTGGTCATACCCTCGACGTCGGCGTGGAAGGACACTATGTTACACGAGTTCCACTCTTCGCTAGTGGGGAGACATGCATGATTTCTACGTACCCTACAATGAGTTAAAGCTAATTTGTTCTGGAAGGGCCAACGAAGGGATGTCCAGCGGTTTGTGTAACAATGTGAGATTTTTCAACCACAAAAGTACAAAACCACATCCCCGGCGGGCCTGCTCACTCCCCTGGAGATACCGTGGTAGATTTGGGACACAGTCTCTTTGGACATCATCGACGGGCTGCCGAAGTCCCAAGAGAAGACAGTCATCTTGGTAGTGTTGGATAAATTATCCAAGTATGGGTACTTCTTGGCCCTGAACCATCCCTACACTGGTGAATCGGTAGCTGACTTGTTCGTGTGGGAGATTGTCAGACTGCATGAAGTCCTACGTTTCATTATCTCTGATTGGGATCCACTCTTTGTGGGCAACATCTGGAAGGAACTCTTCAAGCAGCAGGGTACATTCCTATGTATGAGTTCAGCCAACCATCCACAAATAGACGGACAAACATAGGTACTCAATCGCGGAGTTGAGACACACTTACGGCGCTTCGTGATGGACGAGCTCCGCACATGGATACGGTGGTTGCATTGGGCAGAGTACTGCTATAATACCTCCTACCACATGGGCAGTAAGTTTACTCCTTTTGAAATTGTCTATTGGCGCTTCACCCCAAGCTTGGGTACTTATGAAACGGGGGGGGGGGGGGGGGGGGCTCTACCCGCTGTTGATCGTGAGTTGCGCAGCTAGGTTTTGCCATGTTACGAGAAAACCATCCTAGCCGCTCAAAACCGAATGAAGGTGCATGTTGATAAACACTTGTCCGACCGTCAGCTTAGAGTTGGTGATGTGTTCTTCTTGAAGATCCAGCCCTACAGCCAAGCCTCGGTGTCCCGACAGACTAACCAGAAGCTGGCCCCCGCTATTATGGTCCCTTCAGGATCCTTCAGAGGGTGGGACCGGTTGCTTACACCTTGGACCTTCCGGCAGGCTCGCGTATTCATCCCACATTCCACGTCTCCTTGTTAATGAAGAAAATCAGGGGAAAAACACAGGTGTGCCCTGCCCTTCCAGAAGCAACCAACGGAGGGGAAATACGACCACTTCCCGAGGTGGTGCAACTCACCAAGTGGAGAAAAGGTGGAATGGAATACAGTCAGGAGATCATTGTCAAATGAAAGAATTTATCTCCAACCATAATAAAATCGTACTTTGACAAGACACCTACTCAATCAATTCCGCTCGTGATCGGACCTTACAATTAAATTTTATTTTTTATTATTATTTTGCATTAAATTACGGATGTTAAAGCCTCTAAAGCCCAGCTACATGTGTTTTCAATCGACTTATTCCTACACTAAATACTTGCAATATTGATTTCGAATCCTAGTGTGTCCTCATTAACATTTTCACTATGACAGCGGAAAGGATCCTTATCTAGCTTTGTAGTTTATCCTTTCGTTGAACCTACAGGCAACATCCTATGGAAGATAATATATACATATTCAAACAAAGAAAGGAGTTAAAGAGGACAAAAAAGCATTATCATCAAACTAAACTAGAAAAGAAAACCAAATCAAAGATTTTTATTATGATATTAATATTATGCTATAAATATATAAATTGATGATGTAACTTTGCACATAATGAAAAAAGAACGTTGAAATTATACTCTCATTATTAGAAATTAAATAAAATAGTAAACAAAATTTAAGGGAATGGTTCCACACCTTTAAATGTTTTTGGACTTCTCTTCACCTCTAAAGGTGGGAGGTTAACTTGAAAAAATGTAGTATCTAGGAAAAACAAAACAAACTTCTTGCAAGGAAAAGAAATCTCAATGTATACATCTTCTTGTTACAATTTGAAAACACAAAACAATTAACATCTTTGTTAGAGAAATTGCATTGAAATTCAAATGACTAGAGTCTTGAATTCTTCCCTTTGAAGCAAGAAGAAAAAAACAGTTAAAAAATTATGCAGCCGTCATAGTTATTAGCACAAAATTAGGGGATTAAAGTAACTTGATGAGGGTCAATTACTTCAACAAAGAAGGCATGAAATGGGCACAACTTTCATAAGGATTCTTATACTACATAATATACCATTGTCAAATGACTCTGTGCAAGGCTTGATGAACAATAGATTCACGGATGCCCACAATCCATAATTTGCAGTTATATAACCCAATGTGGAATTGCGACTTGATTGATGTAAAACATGTTTTTTGCTAATAATTGGAATCCTTTAAAATCAGAGAACAATTCAAGTGCCAATAAGCTATTTTTGTGATAGTTGCACACTATGAAGAATTGAAATGGTAAGATTGAACACAAAATTGGGATACAAATGTCAAAACAAGCTCGATCCGAACTCTTGAGAGTTGTTTCCCCCTAAGAGCCTCTCTCACCTAGGGTAGCCTAACACTCATAGTTTCTCCAAGATAGATAATAAGAGACACTACCAATCCATTATATAGGGAAGTGGTACATACACATTTTGATAATGACCCTTAGGGATACATAAGCAGAGGGAGATGCATGTCCCGGAGGTCTTATCCGTGTCAACACTGCCCTCCCGAAAAATGACCTTGTCCTTTAGGTTGAGGTTCATAGGGGTCATCTGCAAGCTTCATAGGATCCAAGGATCTGAAGTTCGGATTGTCATCTTCAAATCCAACCAGCACACCCAAGTCTTTGAAAGTGCAGATGTGAGTGGGAGAGTGTGGTTGTTGACAACGAAAGTGAAGGCCCTCCCGGCGAATCTTGAGGTGCTGCTCGTGAGATAAGATGTGGGGTCATTTGGGTGTCATTGGAAGCGGGGCCGGCGTAACTGGCGATAACGAAGGTGGGCCTAGTGGGGGGAGATGGTGATCATGCGGGGGCAGGTGATCGAGGCGGTGGAGATTTCGTGGTGGGTTTGGGAAATGACTCGCAGCTAGCGACGGGAGGAAGGCTCAAAAGATGCAGTGTTAGAAGAGCAATGGAAGGCTAGTAATAGTGCAGAGCGAGAAATAGAACAATCGGAATCGGCATAGCGAGAAATGGAACAGGTAGGCTGGAATAGGGCATGTCCAATCAGGGTTTCGGCCGAAACCTAAATTAGCGGCAGGTCAGACCAATTTATAGTTGCACACTATCAAGAACTGAAATTATAAGATTAAACGCAAAATAGGGATACAAATGTCGAGACATGCTCGATCTGAACTCTTGAGGACTGGTTCCCCCTGAGAGCCTCTCTCACCTAGTAGAGTTTAACACTCATAATATCTCCAAGATAGATAATAAGAGACACTGCCATTCCCTTATATATGGAAGTGGGGTATACAAATTACGACAATGCCCCTTAGAGCTACATAAGCAGAGGGAGACGCGTGTGCAGGAGGTCGTATTCGTATCATTTGGTGCCTTAAACCTGTTTCTAATCTAACCATATAGCACTTGGATTTGTTGCTAAATAATTTTCCTTCATACATCATAGTCTTAGTTTGCTCGCTGCCATGATTACATCAAACTACAATCCCAACAGTTTCTTGGTCCTATTAGTTCTTGTACTTCCCTAAAATACTTGTTGCTGTAAGGAGAAGCCATCATCTTATCCAAATTCTAACATTCTAAAGCCACCTGAGGGAGAAATAAGGCTCTATTTGAGAACCCGTTTCAGCGCCATTTCGTTGAGGCCGAACTGGAGGTGAGCGTTTGGGTTACCAGCGCGAGCTCCGGTTCAAAAAGGCCAGCATTAAAGGGAGAAAAATGGTCGTTCTGATTTCCACGACCTTCCTCCTCCCAACGAGCCACCACGTTCGCCGATCCAGGCGGTGGTCGATGTCGATCCATTCGGTGGTCGATGCCAGGACAGGCGGTGGTCACCGCCAAACGACTGTTGATGTCGATCCAGGCGAGCTCGGTATTTCAGATCGGGAGGAAGAGATGAATGGCTGCGTACGGGATAATATAAAATATAATTTAATATATAATAATTTAATATAATTAAATATATAATAATTATGTTTAAAGTAATATAAGTAAAGTGGTAATATAAGTAAAATATTATTTTGGATATAATTTAAATAAGAGTGCTGTGATAATTTAAGATATAATTTTTAAACCGCCACCGGACCAAAGGTTGCCCGAACAAAACCTCAGTTTTAAAAATACAGTTTTGAAAATACATTTTTGAATCTCTTTTTAAACGGCACCGGTATCCCAAACAGAGCCTAAAAAAGGTAGTGCCCATGTAAGCATAACTGAGAGAGAAATACACCTGAAAATAGAGATTCACTATGAATATATTTAAATAAGTTCAAACACCATCCTACAATATCAAGCAAGCAGGACTCTAGATACTTTAGAATTTTAGCATTCATTTTCTCTGTCGCAATGTACATGGAGAGAGATCAAAGCTGCCAATCACAGAATTCATGAATATCGATCTTACAAGAGTAGATGAAGTGCAAATAAAGTCTAATACAGAACTATAACAATTATGATTTTTATTTTCACTTGCATCTGATATCTGGATCATTTTTCACTTGCATCTGATATCTTGATCCATTTTTCTAATTCTCAAGTTTTACCATGCCAGGAGTGAAAATATTCTACAATAAGAAGGATAAGGATCTTATAAGTTTTATCCTAATAGTAGTGTTGGTGTATTGGCGATGAGTGCATGCACAAGCCTCTCGCATACCAACTTCTGTAGGATTTGTTCATAGTGGAAGAAGGGTTAGGCCAGTGCGGGAAAGACCATAGTTCTGTTGCTATTAAGGAGAGAGCTCGGTTGTAACATTCCTGAATTTTCGATAATTAATTCAGTCGTGTAATAGTAACGTAAGGGCATTACGTTAGTTCATGAGTTTCGGTGCGTCGGCAATTTCTTTTGTAAACATCGATTATGTAAGGTAATAATAAAATTTTCAATATATTTAATTAAAATCTCTCCACCTATAAAAGCCAAACCCTTAGAATTAGGTTTTTACGAAATTTCTTCCGCCGAACCCGACCACGCGATAGAGGAGAAGTCGGCCTTTTCGGAAGTCTACCGCCCGCCGCCGCCGGAGTTAGAGTGCAGGAAATCGTCGTCGGAGTAGAGATTTGGACTGCTCTCACCGAGACCTTCGTGTGTGTGGTGAGTTTTTCAGGTTTCGTGGATTTTTGGAGTTGGAGCGAGTAGCCCTAACCTTCGTTTTCACCCCAATAATTTCAAATTCTTCTCATTGGACATTTCTGTCGGCAAATCCGTGGAGTGAGGTGCTGTAGAGGCGATTTCGTCGAGATTTGAGGCAAGTGGCGATCTACCTCTCTTGCCTTGTTACCATTATTCTTGTCTATTTCTTCCCTTTCTTCATAGGACTTAGAAATATCGCTAGTTCTAGAAATATTCGCATTGATCGAATTTGATGATTTAAAGAAATTTCTCTTAAGTAAAATTCGTCGAGTGAACTCGTGAGACCGAGTAGAATTCGTCGAGTGAACAGTGAATTCGTCGAGTGTTATCGTGAATCCTAGCCGAATTCGTCGAGTGAACTCATGAGGCCGAGCCGAATTCGTCCAGTGTTCCCGAGTAATTAGCTGAGTTGGTCAAGTAGAATTCGTCGAGTGTACACGTGAAATCTAGTAGAATTCGTCGAGTGAACTCGTGAGACCGAGTAGAATTCGTCGAGTGAACAATAGATTCGTCGTGTGTTCTCGAGTAGTCTAGCCGAATTCGTCAAATGAACAGTAGATTCGCCGAGTATACCCTTAAAAATTTCTGGATTTTCTTTACTTGCGTCGCTGTGACAATCCGATGCTAGGTCATTTATTTCTATTTATTATTGTATTTGGATTTATTGTTGGAACTTGGGTTGACAGTGGATAAATGACCACCAACTTAGTGTCCGTGTGAATCATCCCGCCTGACGACTTTATTATTTGGACTTTTGGTTGGCAATGGATAAAGTACCGCCACCTCAGTGCCATTTTTCTTTGGATGTGTTGGTTTGATGGTTTGTGTTGGAAAGATAACAACCGTCTCAGTACCATTTTATGTCCGACATCGATGATTCACCCTTCCAACTAATAAATGTTATTACAAAACTATATATATATATATATACCTTGGACTCCAATAAGAATCATTTTCGCACTTAGTGCAAAGTTTTCTCCTTATGACCGCTTTGTGCCCAGCTAATCATTTCCCTTACTCTTATGCATTTGACTTCTGTGATTTTGTAGTTTTTTAGGGATGTTGGTAACCAACTTTCCTTATTTATATCTATTGATTTATGTTCAAGTCGCGTTTTGCGCTATTGTGCTGAGACATTTTTTCTTTGAATGCCTCAGGTGCAGACATGTAGCAGGTAAAGCCGATCGAGTTGTTGGACCAGTCTTTTCTGGTCGTTCTTCCCCTCCCTCTTCCAGTTGAGGAGTGGTTGATGTCTTTTTCTTTCTTGGTGTTTCTCTCCTTGACTTCAGAAGTTCAGACTTTTTTTGTTGATGTTATGAGTTCGTGTCAGTTTGTTGGCGCCCATAATATAGTTTCTTGTGTTTCAGACGGTTGTATTTCTGTCTTCGCTACTACTGCATTTTCACTATTAAAGTGTTTCTCTTTCTGAGAATGTTTTATGTTAGGTTGCATGTTAGTTGTTTTCAACTAAACAAATCTGCATTTTAGCTTAGATTCATCGCATCTCTTTCAACTTTATATCAACCTACTTTAATGGATATAAAACTCCTTTCTTTTACTTATACTAAATTTAGAAACTGCACACATTATCATGTTTGTGGGGTTTTCACGTTCACATAGGATAAATGAATGTAGTAAAATAGAGGTTTTCCGTTGCAATTATATTTTTCTTATATGTGGACTAGTTGATCCATTAAACTGAGGTACACGATCTTGAACTTTAAACTCAAATAACGTTTTCAACCATAAGGATACATGTCTTTTATGAAATTGATTAAAAGTTTGTCTTTGCCTTAGCGTTTGCAGTTGTCCCCTGCACGAGGTGGCATTACGGCGCGTGTTTTCTCTTACTCTGATAATACTTTAAATCTCTAGAAAATGCGGGCTGTGACACTCGGTATCAGAGAGAGATTGATTATTTTATTTCATTTCATCGCATACACACACCGATGTGTCATCAGTATGTCTTGGCTGAAGAATGAACACTACACTCATAAGCATGATAAAAGTATACATGACATATTATATAGTATGAGATGCATAATATGTGTTTGTATATAAATTCTCATAGGAATGACAACATGTGACAGTTAAGTTGAAATGGACAACTTAACAATCATCACCTCAATGCTCATTAGATTTTACCTTTCGTTGCATGTGATATTGTGTACTATGAGATGCATAATATTTCATGTATACGTCGCTTATAACATGTATTAAAGTCTTTATTAGAATGCATAACACAACATGCACCACATAACATAGCATAAACACATGTGCCAAGTTAAGATTTACATGATGACACTTGTACACTCATGATTTGAAAAGAAAATTTAAGTGATCATGCATTCATGTTATATGCACAAAAGACGAGAGATGATGGTGTATCATCCTAAGTTAAAGCATAACATCATTTATAGAAAATCCCAGAGAACGGTAGTAGCAAGAACAAATGTTTGTGTATTTACGATCTTTTTTAAGTTAAGTAATTCTGGCGTTTAGCTAAGTCTTGATGAGACGCTCGTTCGTATTTGTGGAAGATGGGCCTAAAGCATTATACGCTAAGATCGGCTCCCCAGTCCGAGGGTGATTCTTCGAGAGCGCATAACAAAGCGATGATAGAGGAGCTGTGTCTGAGCAACGAGACTTTGTCTAGACAGATGGTTGCGATGCTAGCGCAGATGCATGCATTGTTGACTGCCACCTTAGGGCAACAGACTGGTGTGCAGCCCCCTGCGGTGGGTCAGGCTGTGTGTGTTCCTCTTGCTCCCTTAGTGCCTCCTGCTTTGCTTCTGCCTGAGATGAATTTCAACTCGCATTTCCAGTGTTTAGGACCCCCGACTTATGATGGGAGGGCTGATTTCATGACATTAGATGACTGGATCATTTCTATTGAGGAGATGTTTTCCTACTCGGGAATTTCTGAGAACCAAAAGGTCATGGTCGCTGCTTATCAACTGAAAGGCCTTGCTATAGACTAGTGGATGAGAGAAAAGAAAAACCTTGTAGATGGATGCTCGTGGGAAGGGTTTAAGGGGACACTATTGAAAAAGTTCCTGCCAACGGTGGAGCGAGATAAGTTGATGAACAATTTTCTACATCTGAAGTAGAGGCAACTCACGGTTGGTGAGTATGAGATTGAGTTCAATAAGTTTAGCAGGTTTGCTTCAGAGTTAGTAGCCACTTAGGAAGGCAGAGTTAAGCATTTTATGAGTGGTCTTCAAAGCGACATCCAATAGTTAGCCAGTGCTTATCGATCCGGGAGTTTTACGGAAGTGGTGGGGGCCGCGTTAAAGCTCGAGGCTATTGACAGTGCCAAGAATCGTGGCTTGTTATTGAGGAAAGAGATGAGAAAGAGCGAGGATAGTGAGAACTCTTGGGTATCTGGTCCTGCTCCAAATAAAGGAGGCAGAGAAGTATGCAGTTTTTGTGGTCGTCCGGGCCTCCCGTTGAGAAGTGTTTCAAAAAGAGGGGCCCCCGGAAGCAACCTCAGGTGCTTGCGATTCAGAGTGCACCTAAGGGAGAACTTACCTGCACCTTTTGCAAGCGAAAGGGGCATGATGTCGCTTGTTGTTGGTTAAAAGACAAGACCTGCTACCAGTGCTGATAGAAGAGACACATGAAATCTAGATGTCCTCCGTCCCAGCCCGCGATGCAGCCAATTCCTCTTCAAGCTCTGCCACCGCCGCAGCTGCAGCAGTTGGACGTGGGAAAGGGAAAACTGAACGTGGTAACCAAGGAAGAAGCTCAGTCTTCAACCAAAGTGATTTCAGGTTTGATTCCGACCTAGTTGCTTGCTAGTAGTTGTAGTTTATTGGCGGTCATATTAGTTACGTGTACGATTTTATATGTGAGTTTAAGGTAAAGAATCTTTGAGCGCCCTTTCTATTCGATTCATTCCTTCGTGGCAAGGAATTTTATAGACCGACATCGTTTGGTTATCGATCAAGTTGGCGAACCGCTTCGTGTTAAGTTTTCATTCAGTGATTTGGTGGTGTCTAATCAGAGTATCCAGAATTGTCCGATTCTCTTAGGTGGTTTTCTAGCGTATGCCGATCTGAAGGTGCTAGATTTGGAAGACTTCGATGTGATTTTAGGTATGGATTGGTTGTCCAGATATTATGCGGTCATCCAATGCAAAGTTAAGTGTTTGGATTTCAGGATGGATAATGGCCAACCCTCGACCGTGTTTCGTTTTTCGCGCCAAGACTCCTCAATTATATCTACGGGGCATGCTTAGAACCTTTTAGAAACCGATTGTATTGTTTGCCTTGTTTCTGTTTTGGAAGCTGCTCGCGATTCGCAGCGTGTCGAGGACATTCTCGTAGTGTGAGAGTTTCTCGATGTTTTTCCAGTCAGTCTTCCTGGTCTTCCTCCTATGAGAGATGTAGAATTTGTTATAGACCTTGAGCCCGGTACACGTCCTATTGCGAGGGAGCCTTATCGTATGGCTCCGCATGAGTTGGAAGAGTTGCGAACTCAATTGGATGAATTGTTACAGTGTGGTTTTATTAGGCCCTGTTCTTCGCCTTAGGTGCTCAGTTTTCTTTGTAATGAAAAAAGATGGTTCATGTTGGGTTTTGCTAGATGACACAACACTTGTGCGCGCAACAGAATTAAGGAATAAGAAAAATCAAAAGAAGTTCGGATCTAGCAATGGACATGTATCAAGAAGAAAATGCTGTAAATAAAATTTACCTCTGCGGGATTGAGTCAATACTCATCCTAGATGCTCCAGAAAATCAGCCGATCACTCTGCAGCTACAGTCCTTAGTGTAGAATAGTGTCCGCACCTCTACAAGAAATCCACACGAACGGGAGAACCCGTGGAGTCTTGTCGCACAAGACTTTAGGTTGGGAGAGAAAGCTCTGCGTTTTCACGGACTGCTAGGTACGTTACAGAAGAGGCGGCAACGACACTCGCCGGAATCAGGCTAAGCGGCAGCGACGGGATCGGCGGAGGCGGAACAACTTCCGTCGACCTTTTAGGTCTCGGGTCTTTCGCACAGTGCGGCTCGTGTGCTTAGACAGAATGAACAGTTAATTCAGAAATCATAAAATCTTCTATTTATACCCAAAGGAATAAACAGAACACCCCGTCGCTATTTGCAGACCCAGGACTTAGAATCTATCGTTTTCGACCAGACAACCCTTGTCTCGACGAATCGTCGAGTATCAATAACATATTCGACGAATCGTCGAGTATCAATAACATATTCGACGAATCGTCGAGTATACAAACTATACTCGACGAATCGTCAAGTATCCATAAAATATTCGACGAATGACGTTGAGTGAACTCAACGCTCTCAGCGTCAAACCCGTCGAATTAACATTTGACTCGACGAAGGCGTTGAGTGTACTCAACGCACTCAACGCCTAAGTGCCAGATTCGTCGAGTTAACCGTTAACTCGACGAAGGCGTTGAGTGAACACAACGCACTCAATGCCTGAGAGTCAGACTCGTCGAATCAACACCTTGACGAACTCAACACACTCAACGCTTAAGTGTCATACTCGACAAATCGACTCTTTGACTCGACGAATCGTTGAGTAAACTCAACACACTCAACATCATCATTTGACGAGTCAACACTTGACTCGACGAAAGCGGTGAGTGGTCTCAACGCACTCGACGCTTCCAAAGCCTGGTTGTGCTAAGTCTTTTCCACTCATCATATGAGCAAATCATATTAAGCCAATCTCCTAATTTCTCCAAACGTTCTTATGTGCGACCCTGATAGGCTCTACTGCGTTAGCGGTGAGGCTACATACTGATCACTTCCAGATCACAATAGTAACACTAACAGTCTCCCACTTGATTTTGAAAGTATCAAACAAAAACTTCACAAACAATGAGCGGTATCTATCAATATATCATTGCTCCCCAAACAGTAAGAATTAATAAACTCAAAAGTCATTGTGACCAATGTAACAGTGTTTCCATGTCCCTTCGTCTCTTACGTCTGGATAGAACTAGAGGTATAGACCGTGTTACCCTCATAATCGTTCAATCTCAGTTTTCTGATCTAGAATGGACTTCCAGAAATTGGTAAGCCCAATATCATATATTGACTCAACCAAGCATGACCATGCATTTCTCAGTCTCATTCCATCAATGGGCCCATGGATGCAACTCCTGTCATATAGGAGGACAAATCCCATCTCTGCTCACACGCAAACACCCAAATAATTCGTAACGTACCCAATAACCATCTTTATCATCTAGACTGAACTTTTAATAGCATCAAATCACGCTCTTCCTCACTCGATGAATGCTGTGATTTTAGGTCAAAGGACCACAAACAACTTTGCCACTTGAGTCATACTTGAACACGTTCATATAACAATCCACAAAGTATTCTCATGGTGGGTCTGTTCAGTACAACTTGTTCACTAAAAAGTACCCAAGTAATGACTTGATATCACAATATCATGACCTGTGAGAACCGGTCATCACTCAACGCACATACTAGTCTTAATGTGTCATCATCGCCTTAGTTTCTAAGATGACACTCGACTAGGGACTATTTAATAATGAAGCTTCTAATAACATAGACTCTCACATTCAAGTCACCACTTGACGCCTATAGAAACAAACATTATAAGGGCATTTATTATGTTAAATTACTCTATCACAATAGAAATAAATTTACAAATAAAAGAACTTGCCAAAATATATAAATGAAATATATATAGTACTTTATTCATCAAATGAATTATTACAGCCAACAAACATACAATCCACAAGACCCCAACTAGAGCTGATCATTAAGATATCGTATACACATAGATCTAAGACGACCATCATGCTTTCTCTGTACGAGAGGCTTCGTCAGAGATTCACAATATTCTCCTCAGTCGGCACTCTGCAAATGCTCACATCTGCTCGATCGACAATCTCTCGAATAAAATGGAACCGCTGAAGTATATGCTCGGAGCGCTGATGAGATCTAGGTTCCGAAGCAAGTGCAATTGCACTATTGTTGTCACAGTAGAGATCTACGGGACGAACAATGCTAGGAGTTACATCTAACTCGCCGATGAATTTACTAATCCATACAGTATCCTTCGCTGCATTTGCTGCAGCGATATACTCGGCCTCTGTTGTAGAATCAGCAACTGTCTCCTGCTTTCAACTCTTCTAGCTAACAACACCTCCATTTAGGCAAAATATGAACCCTGACTTAGAATTTGAGTCGTCCATATCAGTTTGAAAGCTAGCATTCGTGTAACCTCTTACAACGAGCTCTTCCTCTGCGCCAAATACCAAGAACATATCTTTAGTCCTTCTTGACGGCTTTCTAGTGACTTTCACCGAGATCAGACTGGTGCTAGCCATGCTCAAAACATAAGAGACATCGGGTCGAGTACATATTATTCCATACATGATTGACCCAATTGCTGAAGCATATAGAATCAACTTCATGCGGTCTTTATCTTCATAAAACTTAGAATACTGTTCATTAGAGAGACTCACACCATGAGACATGAGCAAAAATCCTTTATTGGACTCAAGCATATTGAACCGCTTCAACACCTTATCAATGTATGTACTTTGGGTCAATTTCAACAACTTATTCGATCTATCTCTATAGATCTTAATACCAAGTATATAAGTCGCTTCACCCAAGCCCTTCATAGAAAAGCAGTTCCCTAGGTTGTTCTTAACAACTTGTTGGGTCGGTTTGTCATTCCCGATCAACAGTATGTCATCTACGTACAATATCAGAAAGACAACAATGCTCCCACTAATCCTCTTGTAAACATATGGTTCATCCTCGTTATTAATAAAACCAAACTCTTTGATCTTTTCATCAAAACGAAGATTCCAACTTCGAGAAGCCTGTTTTAATCCTTAACTGGACCTCTGCAGCTTGCATATTTTAATGGCTTCACCTGGAGATACAAAACCCTCGGGTTGTGTCATATACACTTCCTAAAGGAGGTTTCCATTTAGGAAAGCTGTTTTGACATCCATCTGTCAGATCTCATAGTCATAATACGCAACAATAGCACGTTGAATTCTGATGGACTTAACCATGACAATAGGGGAAAAGGTCTCATCATAGTCAATAACATGAATTTGCTTGAAACCTTTAGCCATCAGTCGCCCTTTGAATATCTGTATATTCTCATCCATGTCGGTTTTCTTCTTGAAGACCCACTTGTATCCTATGGGTCGTACCCCTTCAGGTGGTTCCACCAAGTTCCAAACTTGGTTTTCATACATGAAGTCCATTTCAGATTTCATGTCCTCAAGCCACTTCTCAGAGTCCGGTACACTCATAGCCTCTTGGTAGGTTGCAGGCTCATCACTATGATTCATAAGCAACACATTAACTATTTGAGACACAAGAAATACATCTCTTAGGCTCAAACCTTGGTCTACCAGATCTACGTGAAACATGTGGTTCCGGAGCATGCTCTTCAGCTATAACAACTTGTAGTCCCGTCTCAGGTTCCAATTCCGTTTCTTTCACAGTTTGTGATTCTTGAAGTTCTTCAAGTTCTACCCAAGTGGTCCTTCTACTTAAGAACTCTTTCTTAAGAAAGACACCAGTACTTACGACAAACACTTTGCCCTCGGACGGTAGGTAGAAAAAAGCACCCTTTAGTTTTCTTAGGATACCCCACAAGATAATACTTATCTGATTTGGGTTCTAGCTTGTCAGACATTTGACATCTTACGTAAACCTCACGACACCATATCTTAATGAACGACATATTAGGACGCTATCCAGTCCATATCTCATATGATGTTTTTAGAACCGCTTTCGTTGGAGCACGATTTAGTGTAAAAGCAGCTGTTTCTAGGGCAAAATCCCAAAAGGAAATAGCCAGATCTGCATGACTCATCATCAACCGTACCATGTCTAATAGAGTACGATTCCTCCGCTCAGACACACCATTATGCTGCGGTATTCTAGGTGGAGTGAGCTGTGATACAATACCACACTCTTTCTGATGATCACGAAACTCATGACTTAGGTATTCGCCACCTCGATTAAATCAGAGTGTTGTAGCCTTCTTACCCAGCTGGTTCTCTACTTCGTTCTTAAACTCTTTAAACTTTTCAAAAGTCTCGGATTTGCACTTACAAGATACCCGTATCCGTATCTACTAAAATCATCAGTAAATGTAACAAAGTAGAAATACTCACCTCTAGCCATAGAACTCATGGGTCCACATACATCACTATGTACTATACCCAAGAGATCATCAACCCTCTCATTGAAACCAGTGAAAGAGATCTTAGTCATTTTAACTAACAAACAAGACTCGCATCTCTCAAATGATTCATAATCAAATGAGTCCAGTAGTCCATCTCTATGGAGTTTGGATATGCGTTTCTCATTTATATGACCGAAACAACAATACCAAATGTACGTAGGGTTCTAGTCATTTGTTTTTACTATTTTAGTATTTTCTATATTATAAATCTGATGGTGTAAGTTTAAAACATATAAACCATTAAATATTTGGGTTATACCGTAACAAACATCATTCTTAAATATCGAACAACAATTGTTCTTAATAACAAAAGAAAATCCAATCATGTTCAAACATAAAATAGATATAATGTTTCTAGTTATGGAATGAACATAATAACAATTATCAAGTTCAATTATAAGCCAACTGGGCAAATAAAGACGATAAACACCCACGGCGACTGCAACAACTCTTGCTTCATTGCCAATACGTAGGTCCACCTCCACTTTACTCATCAATCTTCTCCTTCCCAGTTCCTGCACATTTATACAAATGTGAGAACCACATCCGGTATCCAATACTCAGAATGAAAGTGCAGAAAGGTTTATCTTTATAACATAAATAGTTGAAGTGGAAGTCATACCTCCCTTCATCTTTTGCAGACCCTCAATGTACGAAAGTCCATTCCTCCTCCAATGACCAGCTTGCCACAATGGTGACATTTCCCTTCTTTCACAAAGCCTTTCTTTTTCAGTGCTGAAGACTTGGGCTCCAGAGCAAACTTAGGTCCTACCTTCGTCTTTGTGAAGCCCTTGGTCTTGCCCTTGCCTTTATGCACCATCAGTATGAGGTTAGCAGACTTGACCTTCTTCATATTGATCTCGACAGTTCGTAACATACCTAGGAGCTCGAACAGTGTCTTGTCTATTTCATTCATGTTATAGTTTAAGACAAACTGCTCATAACTGTTCGGCAACGATTGCAGGATCAGGTCTGTGGCCAACTGTTGGCCCAGAGGGAAGTCCAGTCTCTCAAGGTTCTCTATATACCTAATCATCTTGAGTACGTGAATCCCTACTAGGTCCCGAGCTCCCATCTTACACTAGAACAGTGCCTTAGTGACGTCAAACCTTTCTTGACGAGCTTGCCCTTGAAACATTTTCTTGAGATGCTCGTCAATTTGCTTGCAACCTATGTTCTCATGTTGCTTTTGGAGCTCAGAGTTCATAGTTTCAGCATGAGACATTCGACGTCTAAAGAGTCGTCAAGATACTTCTTATAAACATCCTTATCAGAACGGGACGCATTCTCAGCAGTCTCTTCAGGGGATTCCTCTTCCAAAACATAGAGCTTTCGCTCTTGCCTGAGAACAATTCTCAAGCTCCTGTACCAGTCCAAATAATTCGTACCACTCAGCTTCTCCTTCTCAAGGATGGCTCTGAGGAACTGGGTGGAGTGTGAACCACTTGCCATGAAAATTCTACAAGAATCAATGCAAAGTAGAATCAGTACTACATTTCAAAATACATTTAATTCTTTCGATTAGGATTTTAATCAAAATACTCCCACTATTTTTATCAAACTAATAACCCTCGATATCAATTCGAATAGTTTATACGAGTAACTCTCTTAATGTACAAGATCCATATTTCACCAACACTATAAGTCAGCTTTGACTTTTTTCTCACAATGCAGCTAATTAGGTTGGCAACTGATGAAGGACACAACCACTCCGCGAACCCGGCGGTCGGCCCCTCGGCGAATGGAGATCCCGACGATCTTGGAATCATGTGGCTGGAGGAAATTGACCCGCTATGGAGGCCGCAGTCTATTTAATTTCTGTTCTTTTATTTCTGTTATTTTATTCGGTGTGCGGTTAGCCGTTTATTTTTGGACTTTTATGTGTTGGTGTGCTGTTAGCCCTCCTCATGTTATAAGAGGAGGGGTGCTATGTTTTATTTTGCATTATTGATGAATGAAGCTTGCTTGAAACCCTAAACTATCGCCTCCCTCTTCTCGTGTGGGAAGAAGCATCGAGCCGGAAGGCTGCCGCCGCCTCCCATCCTTCCCGATCGGGAAGATCGCCGGACCGAAAGGTCTTCGCCAGCGACTCCTACGCCAGTTGATATCAGAGCTCGCACTCGACTCCCACGCTCGATCGCCTATCCCCGTCGCTGTTCCGCTCCAGCCAGATTCACGTATGGCGGACAATCCACCGCATGGCGCCGACGTTTGGGCGGCCATCCAAGCTATCACGGCCCAGTTGGCCACCCTCACTACCGCTATCGGGGAGCTACTGCCCGGCCGCAACCCGCAGCCGTCCCCCACCGCACCCGCCGTTCCCCAGGACCGTTTCTTCGGCCGGCAGTATCTCTGGGAACGTGTGCCGCCGCCAATGTTTCCTCGACCTCACAAAGTCCTCTTTCAGTCGGACTCGAGCTCGGAGGACGAACCACCCGATGCCGCTGCTCTGCCACGGTGGGGAGAACAACAACCCTACCACCATTCGGGATACCGCCTGCGGGCTGACATTCCCCACTTCCACGACAATCTGGGTATTGAAGAGTTCCTTGATTGACTATCTGAGGTGGAGCGTTTCTTGGAAATGGCTGAAATCGAAGAACATCGCCAAGTGAAAATGGTTGCTTACCGCCTCAAATCCGGCGCCACTGTTTGGTGGGATCAACTCCAACTCAACCGCAACCGGCAAGGCAAGGCCGCCGTCCGCACTTGGTCAAAGATGAAGAAATTGTTGCGGAATAGGTTCCTTCCGCCCGACTACGATCAACATTTGTTTCAGTATTATCAGAGCTGCTCTCAAGGCACTCGCACGGTGACCGAGAACCTCGCGGAGATAAGCCGCCTCGCCGACGCAACGGCCTAACCGAGACGGATGGTCAGCGCGTCACACAGTTTCTTCATGGGCTACGCCCGTCCTTACGTGAGAAGATTGGTCTGCATGTTGTGCGCACCGTTGAAGAGACTTTTAACTTGGCTCTCAAGGCCGAGCAGATGGAGAAAGTGGCGATGCCTTCGAACCGCACGTCCTCCCGCCGTTCGTGGACTGACGCGGTGGGGTCCAGCTCCCGAGATTCTACGATCAAGGATGTTTCCGACCAGGTACCGATCTCCTCCTCCGCACCAAAGGGTCGAGCACCCGATCGTGTCCCATCGGGCAACTGTTTTAAATGACAACAACCAGATCATTTCTCCTCCCGTTGTCCGCTGCTGCGCCAGCCCGTCCACGCAGTCACACAGGACGAAGACGACGCAGATGACATGGGGGAGGCCGACGAAGTCATCGACGGGTATGACGACGAGGGTGAATTTGCCGCTTGCGTGGTTCACCGCCTACTGCTCACCCCGCGCCTCGACGAACACGTTCAACGCAACGTCTTTCGAAGCTACTGCAACGTCAAGGGGAAAATCTTTGACGTCTTGATCGATAACGGCAGCTGCGAGAACTTCGTCGCATCACACCTAGTCTCCTACTTGCAACTACCGACCGAACCACACCCGCAACCCGACTCCATTGGGTGGATCCAGCGCGGTCCCTCAGTTCAGGTCACGCACCGCTCTAACGTCCTGATCGTCATTGGGAAACACTACCGCGCCGACGTCTGGTGCGACGTCGTGGAGATGGACGCAAGCCATCTACTCCTGGGCCGACCATGGCAATATGACATGGATGTCTCCTAAAAAGGCCGCGAGAACGTCTATTCCTTCACTTGGGCTGACAAGAAAATTCAAATTGTTGTACGGGTCTGGCACCAATCCGAAAACCAGCCCGCCTTTGGATAAGGGGCGCAGCTTGCTAGTAATGCACGACGATGCAACTCTGTTTGAGCGAGACATTGCAGAAGCAAAGGAGGTGGTGACCCTCGTTTCTTACGGGCTCTACGCCATAGGCGAACAAAAGGCGGACGACATCTCCCAGGATGTGCAGGAGCTGCTGCACGACTTTCCCGCCATCACCACAGAGGACCTGCCCGATCACCCCCCCCCCTCTTCGGGATATTCAACACCAAATTGATATCATACCGGGGGCTGTCTTCCCGAACTTACCCCACTACCGCATGAACCCTCGGGAACATGATATCTTGCGCGAGAAGGTCGAGGAACTGTTGAAGAAGGGCTTTATCTCGGAGAGCCTTAGTCCTTGCGGGGTCTCGACGTTTTTGGTTCCCAAGAAGGATGGTTCGTGGCGAATGTGTGTAGACAGCCGCACCATCAACCGCATCACCATCAAATACTCTTTTCCTATCCCACGCCTTGATGGCATGTTGGACATGCTAGATGGATCACAGTTCTTTTCCAAGATAGACCTACGCAACAGCTACCATGAAACTCACATCAAGCCGGGTGATGAGTAGAAAACGACTTTCAAAACCCCGGACGGCCTTTTCGAGTGGAAGGTAATGCCTTTTGAATTATCTAACGCACCAAGTACTTTTATGCGTCTTATGACACAAGTGCTCCGCCCATTCCTGGGGAAGTCTGTTGTGGTTTAGTTTGACTACATCCTAGTTTTCAGCAAGAGCCGGGGCAGCCCACCTATCCCACCCGCGGGCGGTGCTGCAGATGCTGGCGTACAACGAGCTCTTTATTCATCTCAAGAAGTGCACTTTCCTCGCCCTGCGGCTGAACTTTTTGGGTTTCATTGTTGGCGCGGAGGGGATCCAACTGGATGAGGAGAAGATTCAGGTGATCCGTGAATGACCGACTCCTACCACTCTCTCGGAGTTGCGGTCGTTCCACGGCTTGGCGATGTTCTACCGCAGGTTCATCCATGACTTTAGTACCATTATGGCGCCGATGACTGATTGTCTCAAAAAGGGGCGGTTCCAGTGGAGCAAGGAAGCCGGCCAAGCCTTTGATGTGATTAAGCGGAAGCTCAGTTCCGCGCCGGTGTTGGCTCTAACCAATTTCGACAAGCTCTTCGAGGTGCATTGCGATGCCAGCGGCGTCGGTATCGGGGCTGTCCTCTACCAGGACAAACGACCGGTCTCTTTCTTTAGCGAGAAGTTGTGTGATGCTAGGCTGAAGTGGGCCCCTTATGATCAGGAATTCTATGTCGTCGTATGGGCCCTCAAGCATTGGGAGCACTATCTTCTTTACAAAGAATTCATCCTATTCACTGACCACCAGGCGCTCAAATACATTAACAGTCAGAAACGGATTGATGACATGCACCATGTTGGACCACTTACCTCCAGAGATTTCCCTACATCATTCATCACAAGCCCGGAGCTCGAAATGTGGTTGCCGACGCGCTTAGTCGGCACAATTGCTTATTGGCAATCATGTACCAGAACATCATTGGCTTTGACACTCTCGCCGATTTGTATGCCGACGACGTCGACTTCGTGGAGGTGTGGCGCGCCTGTTCGTTAGGAGGTTCGCATAACGGTTTTCTCCTACTTGATGGGTTCTTGTTAAAAGACAACCGCTTGTGCATTCCCCGTAGCTCCCTACGGGAGAAGCTTATTCGCGATTTGCACGGGGGCGGTTTGGGTGGACACCTCGGCCGGGACAAGACACTTGCCAGTTTGCAGCAGCGCTATTTCTGGCCACAGTTGACAAAGGACGTCAGCAATTTTGTTTGGAAGTGTTTCGTGTGCCAACAATACAAGGGCCAAGCACAGAACACTGGAATTTATACTCCACTCCCGGTTCCCGCAGGCATTTGTGAATATTTATCCATGGACTTCGTCTTGGGACTGCCGCACACCCAACACGGGGTGGATTTGGTGTTCGTCGTGGTTGATCGTTTTTCCAACATGGCGCATTTTCTCCCTTGCCGCAAGACGTCCGGCGCTTCTCATATTGCGCGGCTCTTTTTCTGGGAGATAGTCTGTTTGCACGGCGTTCCGACCTCTATCACTTCTGACCGTGATCCCAAGTTTCTCAGCCACTTTTGGCAAATGTTGTGGAAGATGTTTGACACCTCCCTCAAGTTCAGTAGCTCTGCACACCCTCAAACGGACAGTCAAATCGAGGTCGTGAACAAGACATTGGGCAACCTCGTTTGTTGCATATGTCAGGACCGCCCGAAGCAATGGGATCATGAGCTGGCTCAAGCGGAATTCGCCTATAACAATGTCGTGCACAGCTCCACCGGTCGCACCCCCCTTCTCCATTGTGTATACTAAAGCTCCCCGCCATGCTCTCGACCCGGCACGCCTACCCACGACATCCGCTTCGACGACCCAATTGGCAAAAGACACCCGCGACATCCAGACCGACACTCGTCGCAAACTCCTCGAGTCCAATGCAAAGTACAAGGCTGCGGCCGACAAGCACCTCCGCGATAAGATATTTGAAGTGGGTGATTTGGTTATGGTTTTCCTCCGCAAGGAACGGTTTCCCGCGGGACGTTATCACAAGCTCATGCCGAAGAAATTTGGCCCGTTCCGTATCACACACAAGATCAACGACAACGCCTACATCATCGATCTCCCGCCAGAATTCACTATCTCCAAGACGTTTAATGTGAGCGACTTGTCCCCCTACTACCCGGATGTGCCCCTTTATCCCGCACACTCGGGGGAGAGTGCCTCTCAAGGCGAGGCGTATGATGAAGTACACGGCCACTCGGCGAACCCGGCGGTCGGCCATTCGGCGGATGAAGATCCCGACGAGCTTGGAATCATGTGGTTGGAGCAAATCGACCCGCTATGGAGGCCGCAGGCTATTTAATTTCTTTTCTCTTATTTCCGTTATTTTATTCGGTAATGCGCCTTGCTTTTGCAAGCCCACACTTCATCGATCGAGGCAGGAAGAGTGTCATCCATCGGAAGACATCCGAATACTTAATATTTTCTAAAGGATTTTAGATACTTGATTAACACTTAATCATTGTTAACTATTAATCAATGTGCACATCCACAAAATAAAATTAGGCAGCATTCATAATCCAAGTGCATCCCAGATGTGCACAAAAAGGATCATCAACACTTGATGAACTGGGCTAAATCTGAACATCTAGAACCTTTCTAAATCTTAAGATCTACATGCACTGGACATAAGCAAAACAGACTCCACTTACACAGTAGACAAGCTCGTCTCTCTATGTGAGATTCAAAATCTAACAAATCTAGTTTCACAAACCAACACGAGGGACGGTTACTGTTAATGAGTAACAAGGATATCAACTATGATATCATAGCAAATCACATGCGTTCATTGCGGAATCCCAAGAAAAGATTTGGGCATTTAGAACATTTCTAAATTTTCAGATCTACACGCCATGGATTTAACACTTCTGATACCATGATCATTGCCGCAATCTCCCTCTGATACCACTGTTGGGTTTTGCTAGATGACACAACACTTGTGCGCGCAGCGGAATTAAGGAACAAGAAAACCCAAAAGAAGTTCGGATCTAGCAATGGACATGTATCAAGAAGAAAATGCTGTAAATAAAATTTATCTATGCGATATTGAGTCAATACTCAACCTAGATGCTCCAGAAAATCAGTCGATCACTTTGCGGCTATAGCCCTTAATGCAGAATAGTGTCTGCACCTCTACAAGAAATCCACACGAACGGGAGAACCCGTAGAGTATTGTCACACAAGACTTTAGGTCGGGAGATAATGTTCCGCGTCTTCACGAACTGCTAGGTCCGTTACAGAAGAGGTGGCGGCGACACTCGCCGGAATCAGGCTAAGCGGCGGCGACGGGATCGGCGGCGGCGGAACAAATTCCATCGGCCTTTCAGGTCTCGGGTCTTTCGCACAGTGCGGCTCGTGTGCTTATAGACAGAATGAACAGTTACTTTAGAAACCCTAAAATCTTTTATTTATACCCAAATGAATAAACAGAACACCCCGTCGATATTTGCAGTCCCAGGACTTAGAATCCAGCGTTTTTGACCAGACAACCCTTGTCTCGACCAATCGTCGAGTATCAATGACATATTCGATGAATCGTCGAGTATACAAACTATACTCGATACTCGATGAATCGTCGAATATCCATAAGATATTCGATGAATGACGTTGAGTGAACTCAACGCTTTCAGCGTCAAACCCGTTGAACCAACATTTGACTCGACGAAGGCGTTGATTGAACTCAACACACTCAGCGCCTAAGTGCCAGATTCGTCGAGTCAACATTTAACTCGACGAAGGCGTTGAGTGAACACAACGCACTCAACGCCTGAGAATCAGATTTGTCGAATCAACACCTTGACTAAACGAATCATTGAGTGAACTCAACGCTCTCAACGCTTTAGTATCATACTCGACGAATTAACTATTTGACTCGACGAATCGTTGAGTAAACTCAACACACTCAACGCCATCATTCGACGAGTCAACACTTAACTCGACGAAAGTGTTGAGTGGTCTCAACGCACTCGACGCTTTCAAAGTCTGGTTGTGCTAAGTTTTTTCCACTCATCATATGAGCAAATCATACCAAGACAATCTCCCAATTTCTCCAAAATGACCTTCTGGTCACTTGATCTCTTGATCAGACACATCCTTGTGGAAGACAATGACATAACCAATATCACATATTTCGCTTATGCTAATCAGATTGTGTTGCAATCCTTCCACATAAGCTACTTTTGTGATGGAGACTGTCATTAGTGATCATTCCATCAGTTGAGGATCCATAAGTCGGACGTTCCATGAACTGCCTTTAGTTCTCGGTATGAGCTTTTTGAGTTCTTGGTAATGCCTTTTGGATTAACGAATGCACTCTCTGCTTTTATGGACATGATGAATAAAGTATTCAAGGATTTTCTGGACCACTTCGTGATTGTCTTTTTAGACGATGTTCTATTATATTCTAGAAGTGCCGAGCAGCATGCCTTGCATCTACACTTGGTGTTGTTCACGCTGAAAGAGCACAAGTTGTATGCGAAGTTAAGTAAATGTGAGTTTTGGCTGACTCAAGTGTCTTTCCTGGGTCATGTGGTAAATAAAGATGAGATTTCAGTAGACCCAACAAAGATAAGCGTAGTTTTGGATTGTAAGAGACCTACAACGCCTAAGGAGATAAGGAGTTTCCTAGGGTTAACAGGTTATTATAGGAGATTCGTACAAGAATTTTCAGTGTTGTCTGCACCCTTGACCAGACTTACACAGAAAAACACAGTTTTTTTTGGAGCGACGATTGCAAGAAAGCTTTTCAGGAATTGGAGAGGTTGTGTTCTGCCTTAGTTTTGGCATTGCCCACTGAGGGAGTGGAATTTGCCGTTTATGTCGACGCTTCGTGAGTTGGTCTCGGTTGCATTATGATGCAAGTAGTAAATGTGATCACGTATGGATCAAGATAATTGAAGGTACATGAAATGAATTATCCTACTCATGATTTGGAATTTGCTGCGGTCATCTATGCCATGAAGTTGTGGAGACATCTTTTGTATGAAGTGTCATTCAAAATCTATACGGATCATAAGAGTTTAAATTATGTCTTCACCCAAAAAGAGCTAAATCTGCATCAACGTAGATGAATGGAATATGTTGCGGACTATGAGTTCGATATCCTTTACCATCCGGACAAGGCTAATGTAGTGGCCGATGCCTTGAGCAGGAAAGCTGCACATGTCTTCAACCTCTCTGTGCAGTCCTTAGTTGAGGAGTTTTTATTGATGAACATTACTGTTAAGGATAGTTGCGTGCCGTCTAGTTTGGAAGTGAGAGAGCCTTCATGGATAACACTTACAAGATTTCATCAGAAGGATGATCCTGATTTACAGCACCTCCAGAGTAGAACTGAAAGAGGAGAATAACCAGATTTCTTGATTGACCAAGCTGGTACCTTGAAATATCGTGGTAGGCATTTTATCCCCGTCGTTGAGGATATAAGAGCAAGGATTTGTGATGAAGCGCATGGCTCAAGTGTTGCATTCCACCCTAGTTCTACAAAGATGTATCAAGATCTAAAGCAGATCGTTTGGTGGTTAGGTATGAAGAACGATATATCTAAATTTTTATCTGCGTGTTACACTTGTCAGCGTGTTAAATCAGATCATAGAAGGTCTGGAGGTAAGTTAACACCTTTGAATATTCCTAGGTGGAAGTGAGAGAATATTTTAATGGATTTCATAACCGGTTTGCCGAAGTCTCCCCAAGGGCATGATGTTGAATGGGTCATTGTCGATATATTAACAAAGTGTGCTCACTTTATGTCTTTTAAAATTGGCTATTCCATGGAAAAGATAGCAAAACTTTATTTGGACGAGATCATCAGATTGCATGGTGTGCCAGTGAGTATTGTGTCAGATCGAGATTCTAGATATATGTCCCGTTTCTAGCGAAGCTTGCATGGAGCTTTGGGTATAGACCTCAGATATTATACTGCTTATCATCCGCAACAAAATGGTCAAACGGAAAGAGTAAATCAGATTTTGGAAGATACGATTAGATGTTATATCCTGGACCATGGTGGAGACTTGGACAGGCTTCTCGGACTTATGGAGTTCGCCTAAAACAACAGTTATCAGAAATGCTTGCAGATGACGCCTTTTGAAGCTTTGTATGAGAGGCGTTGTCGAATTCCTCTGTTTTGGGCTGAAGTTGGTGAGAGGCCATTTTTATGTCCAGAGGCCTTGGAAGTTGAAAGAGATGAGTTTTGCTGTAACTCTTATTCGTGAGAAGCTTCGTTTGACTCAAGAGCGTTATGAGAAGAACGCTAATCGACGTAGGGTTGAAATGGAGTTCACAGTTAGGGACATGGTTTTTTTGAAGGTTTCTCTGATGATAGGTGTTAAGAGATTTGGAAGGAACCATAAGTTGGATCTCAGGTATGTGACGCCTTTCTAGATCGTTGGGCGTATCAGAGTGTCGACTTATAGGTTGGAGTTGTCTTCTACTTTCCCTGGTGTTCACGATGTGTTTTATGTGAGGCAGCTGCGGAAGTGTTTGCACAGTGAGCGTCATGTCCTTAATTCGGTGCCCCAGTTGCAACCCAATCTTTCCTATGTCGAAGAACCGGTCCGTATCTTGGAGAGGCAGAATCGAGTGTCAGGAGTGCAACCTGGGAATTGGAGTCTGCTATGAAAGAATCTCATCCTCATCTGTTCTCCTAGTTTTCTCTGGTAAGGGTTTTATCCTGCGAAGTTAGTTGTCTTTCTTTTTCTCGAAGAGTCGAGTTGCATTCTGAAAGTGAGCAGTTAGATCAGGAATACTCTAGAGGGGGGGGGGGTGTGAATAGAATATTTAGATATTTATAAACTTCTCTGCTGGATAATGCAGATTAGTCTAAGTGCAGTAGTAAATAAATCAAAATATAAAAGCACAGAAACTAACTACCACAACCACAGCAAGAAAACAAAAGAAAGAAGGCAACCAGACGACACAAGAAATTTATAGTGATTCCCTAACCTGGGTACATCCACTCTTCTACCACCCTGGTAGGAATCCACTCAGGTTTTTGATCAGCTGTCTGACACCAATGAGCTTTTGATCAGGTGCTCAAAAACCAAATCCCCAAGTCTTTTGATCAGGTGACTTGTAACCAGGAATCACTTTTGAAGGGAGATGACAACCCTTTACACAGTGGAGGTGAGAAAGTTGATTATGTCTTCTCTGTCAACAATCAGAGAGAAAACTTGTGGATTATTGATGGTATCAAATGACTCCCCCTGAGATATTGAATGGTTCAGGGAAATATGGAAGCCTTGCTGCAGGGTGATAGGCCTTCAAGCTTTGAACATTTATCTGCAGGATCTTCCTGACAGATTTGATAGTTGTTGTCCTTGGAAGTCCTAGAGTGTTGAAGTAAGAAGACTCTTGATTTTGTATGATTGTTCTTCTTCTTCTGAGAGCAGATCTTCTTTTTGTATCAGAGCTTTTGTGAAAGGAACAGAGAAGCTGTTGAAGACAGACTGACTAAAAAACTCTGTGTCTGTGTATGCTGTCTCTGTAATTGCTCTGGTACTCTGATTGTTCTTATTTGCTTGCTCACCCTCGCTGTCAGGAAGAGAAAAAATCTCTTTTATATTTCCTAAGGGAATTTCCTTTCGAAATTTGAATCCTTCTGCGGCAATAAATGCTGGCGGTTCTTGAAAATAAACTGTATTGATTTCTTTCCCCAACCGTCCCTTGGAAAAATGGAAAACAATAATTTTGATGAAAACCGTGATTAATGTACCGTTCAACGGTAATATTCAGAGAATATTTTATCATTAATCATTCAGAAATTATTGTCATAGACTAAGGACAGAAGGAACAAATGCTATGTCTGGAATCGTCGAGCAGATGACAGAATTCATCGAACTGATAACTGTGTTCGTCGACTGGAGTTCAGCAACTAGTCTGGACTTAGAATATTCACAATTGTATCTGAAATGAAAGTTGAAGTCTCCAGAATTCGTCGACCAAAGATTTGATTTTGTCGAGCTGAGTTTCTGGAATTGTCAAATATTCTGTGTGTCGACACAATTAATCCTGGTGTCGACACAGGTGGTGTCGACTGATATCCTGTGTGTCGACACAAGTCTTCTGTGTGGTGTCGACAAAACCTTTCCAAAATATCGACTGATTATCTGTGTGTCGACACAATTACTCCTGGTGTCGACACAGGTGGTGTCGACTGATATCCTGTGAGTCGACACAAGTCTTCTGTGTGGTGTCGACACAACCTTTCCAAAGTGTCGACTGATGATATGTGTGTCGACACAAGTGCTTCTAGTGTCGACTCAGTTGATGTCGACATATACTCTGAGTGTCGACACAAGTCTTCTGGTTCTAAGTTGTTAAAGTAGATAATCCAGAATTCGTCGGGCAGAGAACTAAGTTCTTCGACATGAGACTAGAGAACATAATCTTGACAGAATGCTGTAGTAGTCCAAAGATTTGTCGACCAGAGAATGTAGTTCGTCGAGCTCAGCTCAGAGAATTAACTCTGAGATCGTCGAACTGAGCACGACAATCGTCGACCTGAGTTCGACGAACGTCGAACTCACTTTACAGAGTCTTGAAATCTTCTAAGTCTTGATTCTCTGGTAGTCTTGTTGATAGCTGGTCTATGTGATGTTGACTCTAAGGACTTGACCTATACTCTATGACACAACTATGACCCTGGCTATACATTGTGAGTCATATGATCCTAACTTTGTGAAACTAGCCCAAATCTTAATAGGGATCCAACAATCTCCCCCTATTTGGGTGAGGTCACTAATTACAGACTCAAATCAAAATTGAAAAACAAACAAAACAGAAAAAGCATATATCTGGCAGAGATCAATAACACATGCAGCAGATATATATACACATAAGCTTTGTTCAGAATATAGAGCAGTTATAGATAATTGTAGAAAATAAAAGAGTTCAAAATTTACTTCTTCTGTTTCTTTTCCTTTGACATTTCTTGCTTGCTGTTCTCTACAGGCTTTGTAAACACAATCTCTTTTTTGGGATCTGAAGCTTGCACTTTTGTCATGGTCATGTCAGCAGCCCCTATAATCTTCAAAGATGTAGCTCTGAGGACAACTGCTTCTGGGTGCAACTTCATGTAGTCATCAACATTGAAAAATTTGTTTGCTTTATCAAATCTTTTAAGTTCCTCTTTCCTATACTTTGACATTGTTGAATATTCAGAAGGATCCTTTCCTTCAGCTTTGGCTTTGTTAATCATAGAAAAGCCTACAATTTCCTGGAACCTGGCCATTCCAGCAGTAGTAGCTGTTTCAGGATCTTCAAAAGGAACAAGAGGAGAAGATGGGCTTTTAGAGTCTTCAGCTGGTTGATGTTCAGTGGATTATTGCTGTTGTTGTTGATGTTGCTGCTGCTGTTGATGTTGTTGCTGTTGCTGATGTTGCTTTCCTGAAGAGTATTGTCTGTGCTGGCTGCTTCCATGCGATCTCCCTTGGTGTCTTTGATATGTTTGAAGTGGGGCAGATCTCTGAGAAGATGTGCTTGAAGCACCAGCAGCTGGAGGAGGTGGAGGAGGTGGATCTCTTCTATATTTCTGAACTGGTGGAGGAGAGTACCTTCTGCTTTTCTTCCTCTCCTTCTGCTGATTTTTGGATAACCACATCCAAGATGACATCCCTTTGTATGGAGTTATCTTTTGGAGAATATAATAAGGAGTGTCATTATTTGGATTTGGCTTTGGAGCAGGAGGAGGAGAGACTTTTCTTTTCTTGGATACTTGCTTCCTCTTGGGTTCATCATCTGAATCATCTTCCTCATCCTCATCCTCATCATTATCATTATCTGATCCATGAGGGTTATCATATAGGTCATTGAGTGATTTCAGAGCCTCAGCAGAAATGATTGGCTTTTCAGGAGCTTGAGCAGAAACTTCAACAGGACCAGGAGAAGAAGCCATAGGAGAGACTGAAGAACTGGTTCTGACAGTGCTTTCAGCAGCTGCCTTACTTTCTTCTTCTATATCAGCCAAAATCAAATCATCCAAATTTGGTATGGGTGAGTCATCCATTACAAATGTTGGAACAGAAATAACTTCTTCTGGAGATGGCATGACTGCTGGCTTTGAAATAACAAAACTATCTCTAAGTTGCTTAGCAACTTTTGGAGAGATTGGAGAAGTATATGGTACAATAGCCAAGGATGTCTTAGTAGGTACTGCTGGAATATAATTCAGAAAGACAGTATCAAAACTTTTCAATAAATCAACTAAGTTTACTGTGGAATTAATTATGAATTCAGAAACAGAAAGAATGTCTTCAGCAACTGTCTCTTCAGGGACTGACTCATCAAGGTCCATGTCAGTCTCAATGAAATGAATCAAATCAATTAAATCTCTTTCATCAGGAATAAAATTTGCATCTCCTGGAATTAAATCTGTATCTGCTAGTAGTGCTTCTGCCTCTGCTGTTACTGGAGCTGCTGGAGCTGAGATTTCTGCTTCTGCTGGAGGTGCTGCAGCTTCTTCATTAAGCATCTCCCCCTGCCTTGTTTCAGTGTATACTGGAGCCAGGCCCCTGAATGAAGAGGGGGCAGCAGTGAAGGCAGAAAGTTGAGCAGATAAAGTAGATATAGAGGTAGCAAGAGGTATAATGGTCTCTGCTATGATTGATTTTATGAGGGGTGTGATGATAGCAATGATAGAAGATATGGTGGAGGGGTCCAATGTTGGAGTAGCAGATGGTTCAGTGGAATGTTGGGTGGAGACATTTTGAGGGAGGGTAGATGTTGGAGATGACCTTTGACCCCAGCTTGGACTTGTTGTTGGATAGAATGTCCTTACTGCCTGTCATATGTTTGGAGCAACCACTGTCCAAGTACCAGGTTTGATTCACACTTGGACAGCTCTTCACCTATAATGAAAAACAGTTAAATGTTCTTGACCCAGGTTACCTTGGGTCCTTTGTTTTCCTGGTATGAAAAGCTGGAAATCACAGAATATTCTGGTTGGGATTTATATCCTAGAGGGCGATATCTCCTAGGTGGTATGACCCAATCAGCTAGTGGATTAAAGGCTTTCCTGGAATTATTTAAGTTTCTGTTATAATTAAAGTTTTGGTTAAGTCTTTCTGGGTTCGATGAATTCCTGTGAGTTTGTCGACCAGAGTTCGACGAATAGGGTTGAGATCGTCGATCTCTGCCCAGAGAATGAATATATTCATTTTCTGCGCCCCTTGTTCGTCGACCTCTGCTCGACGAACCATACTGAGTTCGTCGATCGCAGTTAGACGAATAACTATAACTATAGTTTGCGTTCAGAGTTCGTCGATCTGGGTTCGACGAACTGGCTAGATTTCGTCGATATAAGTTCGACGAATTCTGCTGAACCTTATTACCTATGATTTTCTGGTTGTTGGTTTTTTGATCTATTGATTTAGAAACATTTTCTGTTGTCTGTTTATTGATTACTTTTTCTTTTCCCTTAGCAGTGATAAATTTTATTGGGGTTGTTAAGATGTTCTTCCTGAGAAGGGGGGGGGGGGAACCTGATGAAGCACCCAAGCCTAGATTGTCATTAAGTCTGGCATTCACAGTGCTTGTGATGTCCATCAGCTTGAGGCTTCTTACATTTAGAGTTTTCTAAAGTTGTTTAGCCTCACAAAGCTCAGTTTTTAACAATGTTATTTGCTCATTAGCTAAACATAATTCATCTTTTAACCTATTATTTTCAGAGTTAATGTTTTCTAAATTTGCTAATTTTTCCCTAAGGGTTTTAATCTCTTTTTTTGAATTTATTAAGTCTATACACATTGATTTAAATTCAATTTTAAAAGAATCTGAAGTGTAATCAAAAGAAGATAGTACCTTATCAGCTTCTGAATCCGAAGCTTCTTCATTGTCTGATTCCTCTTCTTCTGAATTGCTCCTGGAAGCATCAATTGTCATGAGACAAACCTCCTTAGCCCTTGCTTCTTCCTCATCTTCACTGGAGCTGGAAGATGTTGATTCATCTTCAGTTTCACTACAAGTTTCAACCACAAAACCCTTTTCCTTTCTCTTGTATTTGCTGGAAGAAGGTTTGCTGGTGTGCTGTTTCTTGTTGTCTTTCTCTCTTCTCTTCTCTTTCTTCTGGTTCTCTGGACACTCAGAGTGGAAGTGCCCAGGTTTCCTGCACCCAAAACACACCACTTCTTTAGTTGGTGTTTTATCATACCTGAGTTTGTCATCTTGCCTAGATGACTTTCTTCTGAAGTCCTTTTTTGTCATCTTGTAGAATCTTCTGGCAAATAGACTCATGAGCTCTTCATTTGATGTTGATGTCTCTGTCTCCTCAGCAGCCTTGAAAGCTATACTTTGCTCTTTTCTGGCTGGGGGATGTGTCATTTGCTCTGCTGCCTCCCTGGACTTGATCAGTTGTTCATAAGACTTTAACTTGCCCAATAGAGATTCTGTAGATATCTCATTTAGGCTTCTGGCCTCCTTGATGGGCCAGATTCTTGAATCTCATGAGCTTGAGAAGCAGATCAGGATCTTGTCATTCACCTCTGTGAGGGTGATGTCCTTGTCCAAGGTTTTTAGCTCATTGATGATTGAGCTTAACCTGTTAGGGCACATAATGCTTTTGAGCTGCAGATGGTCGAGAAGCTCCACAAAGGAGGAGAAAGCTGCGGACTTCAGTGGACTTAGATCTCTTTGTAGCAAAAATAGATTAGGGAACATAATGCTAGAATGGAGCACGATATTGTTTTATACGAAAAAGAAAAAAAACACGCAATGAATAAAACTCGCCCCATACAGGAATTTTCCGGATAAGACGATATGCTGGTATTTTCCCGTTATCTCGTCCAGTTTAATTAAAAATAATTTATTTCGAGTGATTTGAAAAAAATATGTTGTTTTTTTTCTAAAATCACATAGACGATATTTAAAAACAAGATGCAAGCCCCATTATGCAACGTCTTGCACGTAATGAATGATCCCCATCAAAATCTATATCTATCTAACATTTATTTAGAACTAAATAATCTGTACAAAAATAATTCTTCAATTTGTATGTCCGCCCCTTGCAGGTCGCACAAGGGGTCGCACAAATATCACACGGGAGAATACCTGAGTTTTTCAAGTCTACAAAAAATCCAAAAATATTTCTAGTGTCGCAACCAGTATGGAAGCTGTTGAGAATCTAACATAATGCTGGTGGATCACAAATGTCCTTGGCTGTGGGCAAATATGTTCGCGAGGCTTCCTCTGCTCGCATTGCCAGCCTGACCGCAGTTCCACTTGTTGTCCCACAGAGCGGCTCGGCCGAACCCAATCCTGCCAAAAGGGCGAAGCCATTTCCCCAGGCGGCCGAGCCCATATTTGATGACCTGAAAACGGCCCTGGAGCACGGGACCGGCTCCACCAATCTGCCTGCCCTTGAGAAGGGAAAAAATATCATTGACCTCTGCGCCGACCTGGACAGCCAACGGGATGACGCCGAAGATTCCGCGCCACGGGCCAAGAACACCCTTGGCGACTCGTGGCTTAGAACTCCAGAGAATCGCCCTCGGGACCCGTCTCCCCCCTTCGGGACCCTGGGGCTGGACTCACAGAGGCCGAATTGGCCGGTTCGCGCCCCTTCCCCTCAGCAGCCTGTCGGGACCGTGGGGGGAGGTGTTGAAGCCATCCCGTTCCGAGCTTCAACCTCCTTTCTCCAAGAACACGCTGCCCAGGCCGCGGTAAGAATCTGAGATTGGTCCCTCCCCGCACTTTCTTGGGGGTGCCGAGCTCGTCAGGTAAGCCGGCCTCTGGTTTTTGTCCTGTAACTTTTTCGGGATACTCGCCTTCCATACTGATGCTTAACTGTCTTCACAGTTCTTCCCAGCTAGTCTGAGGCTAAAGTGTCTTCGCGACCAACCCGCTATTCCCCCCTCCCTTCTTCGAGCTCGCTGGACTCCTATCTGGGCTCTGAAGTGGAAAACAGGGAGCTGACGAGGAGGGGGATCGGGCTTTTCAAGAAGCTGGTGCGCGACCTGCGCCAGGTGCAGGAGGTCAACGAGGCACTGCAGCGCGACTACGTGCGGCTCGCGGACGAGGTGAGGGGCAACCCGACCGGCGAGGCGATGTCCCCTTCCCGGCTTTTGGATGAGATCGATGAGGGCCTCCTGGTCGCTCAAAGAAACTCAGGGCGGATTCACGAGCTCCTCCGCTCGCGGCAATCTGGGGGGCGGGGGATGCGAGGCCGGGGTAGATAGAAACGGCTCCGTTGCCGAGCCTACCGGCACTCGCCTCCTGACCCCTCAGCCCGCGCATTTTGTTCCTCTTTTTCTTCTGTACCTTATTTTTTCAAACAATATTCGTTCCTTGGCCTGTAATAACTGGATATTTTTTAGATTTTAATGCTTGGTATCCGAATAATAATATATAGCCCTTTATATTCAGCTCAGCATGCGATGGGGCAAGTCATAGAAGTTGGCGAGCTGGGGTTGGGGAGCTGGGATAGACGAGCTGGACTGATCGGTTAGCTCGGCCTCAGATTTCTTTTTTCTATAAATAGCCCCCTCACCAACCCCGTACCACCGCCTTTACTGCCTTCATACCCTCTTCTCGCTTTCTCTCTCTTTTCGTATTCGCGTTCTAGTCCTCCCGCGAGCATGGGTAAGACAAACCCTGATGCCGACGGCCGCTCAAAATGCGCCCAACATTTCACCGACTATTGCTTCTTTGAGGGGAACACGACCGAGGCGGAGCTCGCCGAATTAGTCACCGACTATGTCCCCCCTGGCTTCGAGGCGCGCCGGCTCAGGGAGCAGGAGGCCATCACCACTTTCTACTCTGACGAGCTCGCCTTCCCCATCTCGCATTTCGAGGTGGGGTTGCGCCTACCACTCTGGCCGGAAATCCGCCAGATACTGAAGTACTACGGCGCGGTGCCCGCGCAACTTAACTCGAACGCCATCGCCATGATGGTAGCGTTCGCGTGCTTCCTCCGCTGGGAGCGAATAGAGTTCAACCTGACTGTCTTCAGGAAACTCTTCACCTACAAGGCGACTCCAGATGACGTCGCCTACTTCGGGCGCTCATTCATAAAAGTTCGCGAGATCGCGAACAAGCACAACAACTGGATGACCAAGATCGCCTTCATCAAGGGCGATCTTGGCAACATCCCCTACTCCCCCTAGCAAAAGGGCGAGGACGTGTACCGCCCTCCCGCCGTGTTCGGCAACGACGCCGAGCTCCACAAGTTTTTCCTCCACAAGGATTTCGAGGTCGCCTTCCTGCGAAGGGGCCTCGACTCGCTCCTCCCCGTTCTTCCCGACGAAGGTATTTTCCTCTTTCTTTTTGCTCAGCCCGCCGAATCATCATAGAATTTTTCTAAGTTTTTCATATAAGCGAACGGCTGATTCCCGCGAACCCGCCATTCGCGGACTCGGGAACACTCTCTGACCTCCTTGCTCGCGAGAGGGCGGCGGCGGCGGCCTGCCGAGACGAGCTGGCTTCCTCCAAACCCTCATCCAGCAAGAGGCGACCTGAGCCTGTGGGACCGAGCTCTCCCCGTCGCCAACAACCGCCAAAGAAGATGAAGAAAGCAGTGGTGGTTCCTCGAGCGAGACATCAACAACAACAACAAAACCCGAAATACATGAGCTCGCCTGAGACCATCTCGGATGGGTCGCCGGAGAGCCCGCTGAAGGAGGTCACGAGCAAGGGGCAGGGGCGGCGAGTCCTCTGCTCCCCCTGCTGCTGCGAAGATGGCCCGCGAGCCAGCCGCGCCGAAGGACCATCCCCTCTTTGGCTTCGGGGGAAGGTAGAAAGACTCGGTCGGCGAACCCATGGTCCAGTGGGACGAGCTAGCCGACCGAGTCTCCATCTACACCCTTCACCCTTGGGCGAAAGCTGATTTTTTTTTTTTTTTTGTAATCTCTCATAGGCGAGCTCCCCTTGTAATCATCATTATACAATTGAAAATAGTTTTGATATGAATTTTGTCTTTACTTTTTCTATCTTTTTTCTGGGCTTCCCTGTTGTGACGTACTTGCTTGCGAGCTCTCCTCCTTGGGCGACCTCGCGAGGATAGATCTTACCATTAGGATGGATGTTAGGACTCGTTCCCGAGAGTAGACCTTGAGGACTCACCAGCCCTAGACGATCCTGGGGTGGACCACTCGCCGCACTGGGCTCACCCCCTCCCCCCCCCCCCCCCCCCAGCTCGCTCGCGAGCTCCCTATTTTTCACCAATGCGAAACCAAAATTGCCAAAAATTTCACAACTCAAGGGGGGGGGGGGGGGGGGTGAAGTGCCCTGCCGGAGCCTGCCTTCCTCGGCGGGAGCCAAGGACTCGGCTCCCGCCGAGGAATCATCCCTTTGCCGAGCTGGACTGGCGAGTCCCGACTCGCCTGTGAAGATCCTTCTCTTCCTGTTTTTAGGAAAAAGGCCAAACTTCTTATGTAATATCTATAGAGTATAGTACTTCCCCGAGTGACATCCAGCCCTGCCAGATAGGTGAGAGCCTGACAGCGGGATCAGCTCGGGGTCTAGGTAGACACCATCGAGTGACATCCAGCCCTGCCAGCTAAGTGAGAGCCTGGCAGCGGGATTTGCTCGGGGTCTGGGTAGACTCCATCAAGTGACATCCAACTATGTGAGAGCCTGACAGCGGGATCTGCTCGGGGTTCGGGTAGACACCATCGAGTGACATCCAGCCCTGCCAGCTAAGTGAGAGTCTAGCAGCGAGTTCTGCTCGGGGTCTGGGTAGGTACTATCGAGTGACATCCAGCCCTGTCAGCTAGGTGAGAGCCTGACAGCGAGATCTTCTCGGGGTCTGGGTAGACACTATCGAGTGACATTCAACCCTGCCAGCTAAGTGAGAGCCTGACAGCGAGATCTGCTCGGGGTCTGGGTAGACGCCATCTAGTGACATCCAGCCCTGTCAGCTAAGTGAGAGCCTGGCAGCGGGATCTGTTTGGGGTCCGGGTAGACACCATCAAGTGACATCCATTTCTGCCAGCTAAGTGAGCCTGGCAGCGGGATCTGCTCGGGGTCTGGGTAGACGCCATCGAGTGACATCCAGACCTGCCAGCTAAGTGAGAGCCTGACAGCGGGATCTGCTCGGGGTCTGGGAAGACGCCATCGAGTGACATACAACCCTGCCAGCTAAGTGAGAGCCTGACAGCGGGATCTGCTCGGGGTCAGGGTAGACGTCATCGAGTGACATCCAGCCCTGCCAGCTAAGTGAGAGCCTGGCAGCGGAATCTGTTCGGGGTCTGGGTAGACGCCATCGAGTGACATCCAGCCCTGCCAGCTAAGTGAGAGTCTGACAGCGGGATCTGCTCGTGGTCTGGGTAGACGCCATCGAGTGACATCCAGCCCTGCCAGGTAAGTGAGAACATGGCAGCGGGATCTGCTCGAGGTCCGGGTAGACGTCATCGAGTGACATCCAACCCTGCCAGGTAAGTGAGAGCCTAACAGCGGGATCTGCTCGGGGTCCGGGTAGACACCATTGAGTGACATCCAGCCCTGCCAGCTAAGTGAGAACCTGACAGCGGGATCTGCTCGGGGTCTGGGTAGGCACCATCGAGTGACATTCAACCCTGCCAGCTAGGTGAGTGCCTGACAGCGCAATCTGCTCGGGGTCTATGGAGCCACCATCGAGTGACATCCAGCTCTGCCAGCTAGGTGAGAGCCTGACAGCGGCATCTGCTCGGGGTCTGGGTAGACGCCATCGAGTGACATCCAGCCCTGCCAGCTAAGTGAGAGTCTGGCAGCGGGATCTGCTCGGGGTCTGGGTAGACTCCATCGAGTGACATCCAGCACTGCCAGCTAAGTGAGAGCCTGACAGTGGGATCTGCTCGGGGTCTGGGTAGACAACATCGAGTGACATCCAGCCCTGCCAGCTAAGTGAGTGTCTGACAGCAGGATCTGCTCGGGGTCTATCAAATGAACACCTCACCCTCTCACGCGAATTACTACAGCAGGATTAGCACATCAAAAAGCTTTATTAAGAACAAGGCATTACTTACATATCTGAAGGATAAAAACGTTTCAAGTCATCACCGCTCCAGGTGAGACTTAGGGTCTCGCCCTCCACATTTTGGAGACGATACCCTCCTGATCTTAATGTTTCTTTTACAATGTATGGACCTTCCCAGTTGGGGTTGAGCTTCTCCACGGCTGCCGATCTTCCCGCTGCATCCACCTTTTTCAAGACCAAGTCCCCCTCCGCAAATTGTTTGACTCTGACGTGCCTGTCAAAGTACTTAGCCATTTTGCTCTTCACTTCTTCCTGTCGGATGACGTAGAGGTCGCGCAGTTCCTCTACCATGTCAAGGGAGAGTCGCAGCTCCTCCTCGTTTTCGGCCCGCCATTCTTCTCTGTCTTCCTTTGTCGTGACCACCCGAGGCGTCTGGACCTCAAATTCCACGGGGAGTACTGCCTCACATCCATGGGAGAGCTTGAAAGGGGTCTCCCCCGTGGCTGTGTTGGGGGTGGTCCTCAGGGACCAGAGAACCGAGGGAAGCTGCTCCACCCAGCTCCCTTTCAGGTTTTCTACCTTTTTCTTCAGGAGATTCACAATAATCTTGTTCGCCGCCTCCACCTGCCCATTGCTCCTGGGGTTGTGGACCGAGACAGATCTGAGGTCAATTCCGAGCTGCTCGCAGAAGCTAGTGAATTCCGCGCTGGCAAATTGAGGCCCGTTGTCCGTGACGATGACCTGCGGCAACCTATGACGCCAGATGATCTCACCCCAAACAAAATTTCTGATGACCTGGGAAGTCACCTTGTCCAGCACCTTTACTTCCAGCCACTTAGAAAAGAAGTCTATCATTACTAGTAGGAACCTTCTCTGCCCGCTGACCTAGGGGAACGGTCCAACTAAGTCCATTCCCCAAATTGCAAAGGGCCAGGGGGCCATGATACTCTTGAGGCGTTGAGCGCGTTGTAATTGGAGGGGGGCAAACAACTGGCATTTGTGGCATCTCTTTGTGAATTCTGCAGCGTCGTGGCCCAAGGTTGGCCAGAAGTACCCTTGTCTGAGGATTCTCCCCTCCAGTGTCTGACTCCCTGAGTGACTCCCACACTCCCCGGAGTGGACTTCTTCCAAGACCCTCAGTACCTCCCTCTCGGCCACGCAACGGGCCAACATCCACGAGAGAGTCTTCTGATACAATTGCTCGTCCCGGAGGAGATAGTATGTCGACTTGTATCTGAACTTTTCTTGTCCATCCCCTCTGGATACTCTCATGTGGAAAGGAAGGTCGCGAACGGGTCCGTCCACGAGGGGTGTTGATCCACTTCCATCAGCTCTCCCACTTCAACGGAAGGGCGAAATAGATCGGTGATGGTACCCCCCATCCGGGGGCCATGCTTTGCCAGCTGATCGACCTGCTCGTTCTCCTCCCTGGGCACGTGTCGGATGGAGAAGGTCTGAAACGTGTCGATGACCCCCTTCACTTTTACTAAGTATAGCCGGAGGGTAGGTTCCCTCACCTCGAATTCCCCGTTGATCTGGGAAGCCACCACCATAGAGTCAGTGAGGACCTCCACGTCTAGCACCCCCAGTTCCCTGGTCAGGCGCAGCCCTGCTAATACGGCCTCGTACTCGGCCTGGTTGTTAGTGATGTGGAAGTGCACCAACACTATTTGCTCAATCCTCGCCCCTTGGGGGCTTTCCAAGATTACCCCTACCCCCAAAGAATGTTTCCCTGAAGCGCCGTCCACCTTTACCTTCCACGAAGACGGACGAGTGAGCTCCTCCTCTGCCACCTCGACCACGTAGTCGGCCAAAAAGTCGGCCAAAAAGTCGGCTATCGCTTGGGCCTTGATCGAGAGTCGGGGGACGAAGGAGATGTCGATCTCAATCAGTTCCACCGACCACTTAGCTAGCCGATCCGAATGCTCTACCCCCTCGAAGATGTTGCGGAGGCGATGGTCAGTCACCACTCAGATGGAGTGTGCCTGGAAGTAGGGGCGAAGCCTCCGGGCCGAGATGATTAGAGCGAAGGCCAGCTTTTCCAAGATCGGATATCGAAGTTCGGCCTTCCTCAGAACCCGACTCACATAGTATATGGGGAGCTGCCTCTTCCCCTCTTCACGAACCAGGACAGAGCTAAGGCCTCTGCTCCGACCCCGAGATATAAGTACAGGTCTTCCCCTTCCTTCAGCCCTTGGAGCAGCGGAGCCTGGGTCAACTTCCTCTTCAGGGATTGGAATGCCTCCTCGCACTACTTGGTTCACTCGAATTTTTGGCCCCCCCTTAGTGTCTTGAAGAAGGGGGAACACTTCTCCCCTGCCCGGGAGAGGAACCTGCTCAATCCTGTCAGCTTCCCTGTTAATCGCTGCACCTCTTTAGCATTTCGTGGTGACCCTAGCTCCATGATGACCTTGACCTTGTCAGAATTGGGCTCGACCCCCGCGGGGGTGAGGAGATGCCCCAAGAACTTTCCCCTGCTGGCCCCGAAAACGCACTTCAGGGGATTCAGCCGCATCTTATATTTGCGCAGGGTGGCCAAGGTTTTCTCCAGGTCCTGGAGGTGAGAGTCCACGTCCTGACTCTTGATCATGAGGTCGTCTACGTACACTTCCAGGTTCCTCCCCTTCTGTTCCCGCAAGACCCTGTCCATCATCTTCTGGTATGTCGCCCCTACATTCTTCAGCCCAAAGGGCATCATTTTGTAGCAGTAGCACTCATCCCCCGTGTTGAATGAGACATCTTTGATGTTCGGGGGGTGCATCCTGATTTGGCGGTAACCTGAAAATGCATCTAAGAAACTCATTACAGGAAAACCGATGGCTGAGTCAACTAGTGCGTCAATCTGAGGCAAGGGATTACAGTCTTTAGGGCGTGATTTATTAAGTAAAGAAAAATCAACACACATACGCCACCAGCCGACTCCTTTTTTAACCATAACAACATTGGAGACCTAGCCGGAGTACCGTATTTCAGATACAAAGCCGACCCTGATGTGTTTGGCCACCTCCTCCCTGATGGGCTCGGCCAGCTTGTCCGCGGTGGACCTCTTCTTCTGCTGGACGGGGCGTGCTCCCGGGTCCAGGTTGAGGCGGTGGAAAGCCACGTCCGCGTCAACCCCCGGCATCTCCGCTGCGCTCCATGCGAAGATGTCCACATTCTTTTGGATGCATGCCAGCATCCTACCCTGAGCCTTCGGGGTCAGTTCCCCGCTGATGCGAATCTTCTCCACCCTACCTCCAAGGGTGAGGACCTCCATCTCCACCACCTCTTCCTCAGCCTCCAGCCTGGACTTCTCCTCCCATTCTCCGACGTCCCTCTCCTACGAGGTAAGAACTTCCTCAGCTGCCGCTTCCTCCTCCGCGGCCATCACCTCGGCCAACTCCTCCTGGTCTCCTCCTGCCACCCCTTCCTTGGTGCAGTTCTCCACCTCCATCTCCTCTCTGCCAGCCTCCTGCTCCGCCTCCTCCATTCTCCGCTCCATCTCCTCGGCCCCTTCCTGCCAGGAGATAGAGTTCACGGCGGTGACATAGCACTCCCTCGCTACTTTGGGGTCACCCCGAACCCGGACCTGGATCCCCTCAGCGTTGAACTTCAGGCATTAGTGGAAGGACGAGGGGACGCAGCGGAAGGCGCTGATGAGGGGCCTTTTGAAGATGGCGTTGTAGCTACTGGGGGCATCCACGATGACAAATCGGCAGTTCCGGGACTGCCCCCCCCCCCCCCCCCCCCCCCCAGGGTGACATGGAGCCCCACTCCTCCTACCTCCTTCCTCTCCCCCGAGAACCCAAACAAGGGGCCATCTGAAGCCTGCACCCTCTTCGCCTCCACTTTCGTCCCGTTGAACTCCTTCTTGAAGATGACGTTGACGGAGCTCCCATTGTCATTGAGAATCCTTGAGACGGTGAAATTCTCGATGACCGTTTGGATGAACCAACGCATCGCAGAAGGGATCCTCATGATCCGGCATATCCTTCCTTGAGAAGGTAATCTTCTCTTCCGGGGGTGGGGTCTTGGATGTGGAGCCAACGCTCCGACGGTACATGGTGTGGAGGCTCGCCTTCCGAGAAGCCTCAACCCCCACCCCCCCGTGGATCACCCCGATCCCTTCCCGGGTCCTGACATCCGCCCGGTCTTCACATCGGTTCTCATCCGCCCGAGGCAGGACCTCTTCAATCCTCACTTCCTGGCGGCCCTGCTGCTGATAGTGCTCCCTGTTTCCCCTCATCTCGAGGAACTCCGGGCAAGTGGCCGTGGCGTGCCCTTCCTCTTGGTGGAAGTCGCAGTTGGGCAACTCCACCCTGACTTCTCTCCTCCTCCTTCGCGCCGCTTCCCTCCTCTCCCCCATGGCTATAGTCGTAGCCTGATTTTGATCGGGGAGGGGATGTCTTTGCGCTTGCCTCCAGCCCGGGGGTGGAATTGATCCTGGCCCCCTAGTGGTGGTCCCTTCCCTGGTGACCTCTCCTTGGCCCTTGGTCTTGCCACTCGGGCCTCCAGCCTAACCGACAGTCCGGCTCCTGACGCCCCCACCTGGGCTGCTGCTGCCCCTGAAGTTACCGCTGTTCCCTATGTCAGGGTTCGGCTCTCCTCTCCTCCAAACCTCTGCCGCCTCTCGGCTCCTCCTCTGTGGCCCACCTGGCCAACTTCCGGGCAAACTCCGGATTCGACGCCTCCCCGTCGACCTCTCTTGCCGCCCTCTCCATCAGCTCCTCATAGGAGAGGGGCGACATTCTCTTCAGCTCCATCCTGAAAAAACCCTGTTGCAACCCCAAGGTGAAGGCCATCATCAGGCTATGGCCTAGCATCTCCTGGACTTGGGTGACCTCCTGGAACCGGTCGACGTAAGTCCCCAACGTCTCGTTCACTCCCTGCTTGATGTGGAACAGAGACTCCTTCCTCCTTCCTCCTCATGGAGGTGGTGAATCTCAACATGAACCCCCGACGCAGATCCTCGAAGCAGTAAATGGAGCTGACCGGCAGCTGGTGAAACCACTCCCTCGCCTTCTACTTGAGGGTGATGGCGAAGAGCCGACACTTGAAGCCATCCAACATCTGCCGGATCGAGACCACGTTCTCGAACCACTGGACATGCTGGACCGGGTCCCCCTTCCCGGTATTGTAGGAAATCTCGGGCTCCCTGAACCCCTCTGGAACTGGGGCAGAAGAAACCAACTCGCTGAAGGGGCTGCCTCCCCCCGATGGGCGAGCTGAAGGATCTCGCGCACCCATCTCGCCGAACCGGCCTCCGCTTGTCGAGCCGGAGAAGAGCACGCGCCCAGGGAGCTCGCATCCCCTTCCTTCCTCGGCGACCTCCTTCCCAACTCGCCTGCCGGGAGCGTCCTCGCCCAGAGACGGGGCGACAACGATTGGGACAGCTGGAGTCGAGCACTCGGCCAGCGCGCCGAGGGCGAACTTGACGAGGCTGAGTACCTCATGCCTGAAGTCTTCAAACATCCCCACTGTGGCCAGAGGTGGCGGGGGCGGCGAGTCGGACCTGTCTGAACCTTGTCCTTCTCCTGTCATCGAGCCTGCCGAACATTTTCTGTGTTGACCACTCTCCACGCTCACTGCACCAAAATGTTAAAACCGATAACTCGGTCTCTTGTGGAGTTCACCGTTGGGGAAGGGGTGATTGCACACATACTTCTCTCCTGTAAGCCAAATAACAAAAAGAAAAGGGAACTGACCCAAGGGCTCGGCGTGGAGGTCCCACCACACACCCAGAAGATCTTAGAGCGCTTCCCCTCATTAGCCAAAGGCCGAGCTAAGATTACCTCAGAAAGCGCTAGAAGACTGGGGAACAAGTGAGCATGCCTTCTGAAGTGCCCCTTAACATTCGTGTGCATACTACTCATGCTTATGAGTGAGTGTGTGCGTGTTTCAACAGCGAACAACAAATAATGACAAGGTGAGTGAATGAATGATGCATGTTTATATAAAATAAGTTTCAAAATAAGTGATATTTAGAAAATATTTTATCTTATGAACCAACCTCTCTAACCTCACTAACCCCCTCTGATACCAACTGTCACGACCCGTCTCAAAAAGATCAGAGTGCGCTTTGAGACGAGTCGTGATGTCACAGACATGAGCAGAAGGACAGCCATGCCTGCTAAGGCGGATGCAGATAATGCTGAAATTAGTTTGAAAGTAGTTATTTTTGGAGAAAACATGTTGTTTTTATTGCGAAAACTATTAAAGTTTTAAAACAGTGAGAATTTTACATGCATATGTATTTTGTAAAAATTATATTCTTACAGGTACTATTATAGATTTCATGCAACTATGATTCACAAGAGGATGCACATGCATTAATATCAAATTCTAGTACATGAATATTTAAATAGCTTAGCAGTTGTCCATGATTTCAGAGAAAATGTCTGATTGTAATTATTACATAAAAGAAATATTTGACAATAAAAGAAATGTAAACACAAAACCTGGAACTTGATGCTGATCGGGCTCGAGGACCTGGCGATGCTGCACGAACGCTAAGGCAATTCCAAAATAGAAAGAAAAAGTCTCAGAACATTGAAATAAATAGGAGCATGGTAGAAATACAAAACAGTAAGTGAAGCAGAAAAGTATGAGTGTAGCAGTTCTCATTAGGCAAAGCTATTCGAGACAAGCAAACAAAAGAGCTAAACAGAACAAGTTAGTTTATTAGGCTACTCCGGAGTATAACCTATAGACAGATCCAGAAACGTCATTAGTTGGAATCAGTGGAAGGTGGAAGTGTTTTATTTGATGCACGATGATTCTAAAGTGAGTCTCAATGCAAGTCTTATCAAAACAGTTGTACTTGCTATGACGATATATGGGTTTCCGTTGTCAGTCAAGCGGAAACTCGATTCAAGGCGTCACATCAATTTAGCACTACCTTTCACTGGTTGCATATGACATTAGTGATTTTAAAGATTCAAGATTTAGGAGATTTATAACATACCAAGACCTGAGACAGATTTGACGATTCAAACTGTACAAGATTAGAGTTCATAAACGGGTCAAGAGAGGAATTGAGTTACGAAGCAACATTCGCTCAATTCTTAGGACAGACCTAAGAAACCAGACAGACATCAGAAAACAGACAGACATCAGAAACCGCATTTGATGACCCAGAAGGAATCAAACAGTGAGTTTAGACTCTTGCGGGTTCAAGGGGTTAATGTTTCAGTAACCGGAAGATTTTTTGAGTAAGTCGCAGAGGTAAGTTGAAATGTATCTGATCGGAAATATCAAGTACATATCTAGGTTAAATCATCCTTGGACTCAAGTATTTTCCACGTAAAAAGTGTGTTACGAGCATGATACATCAAAACAACAATCATATTCTTGCTAACCCGAATTTATTGCAATTATTATCATTACAATGTTGCTCGTGATTAACGCTCTGCTTTTCTTCAAATTATTCCTCAAAAGAGACAGAATCCATCAATATGCATATTCAATTAACCGTTGTTCACTAACTCGTCTCCCAATTATCCAAATATCATCCTTTACCCTCATGACTCGCGCTATTCCTATCGCGGGAACCTCAAACGGATAACAAGTCTATTTAGGGATTCGAGGTGTAAATTATTTGACGAAACAAGAAATCAAGGAAGAATACAGACAAATATAAGATCATACAAGGTAATTAAGTTCAATGTTTGCGAGAGAGAAAGATCTCTACTTGCCTGAAGGAAGCTGCAATTGGCGGCGGCGGCTAAGCGACGCAAGCGAAATCAGAAATCCTATTTTTGAACCTGTACAAGGACGATGAAGGCGACATAGTAAATTAATCACTATGCTAACCAACATTTATTCTCTACAAAAATTGAATCAGAGGCGGCTAAAAGATTTACCTCCCTCATGAGTGAGGGGAGAAGAGACGCCACGCAGAGTCGTGGACTTGGCGGCGCATGACTTGGGGAAAACCCTAAATCGGAGAGGGATTCCTTCACGAACCGACCATGGATGCGACGAATGATGTCAGAGAACACAACAACAACGAGAAATAAACGATTCTTTAGGGCAAAAATCTGAATCATTGATTATACGCAAATTGGAGCACGCAAGTTCCAAAATAAATTTAAGGAAGGAAGAAAACGAGGGGAAAGAGGAAACCCTTACCAATAGAAACCAAATCGACTCCAAAAATCTGAGTTGAGGAGGGTTTGAGCGAAGCCCTAGGCTTTTTCTTGAAATCCATGTCCAAAACAAAGATGAAGTGGCTGCCGGAGGGAGAGGAGGCCCGCTGGAGGAAGAAGAGAGAAAGAGGACACTGTTGTCGGCCCCTAAGAGGAGAGGAAACAATGATGCCGACTGGAAGAGGAGGAGAAGGGCTGAAAACGCCTCTTTGGAGGAGGGAAAATTGTCGGCCAGAGCAACATGGAGAAGCGTCCGACCTAGAGGAGGGAGGAAAAGGAGGAGGCACCAGAGGAGGCGTCGGCGCCTGAGGAGGCGTCGACGCCTGAAGTGGGAGGCGATGGGAGTGGGGGAGTCGCGGCTTGCGGAAGAGCGGGATGCGGGAGCTGCGGCGGATACGGGAGACGGGTTTGCCCTAGACCGACGCGGGTGAAATGAAATCGGGGTGGGGGGGGGGGGGCTGTCGGGTTAAGTAGAAAGTTAGGGTTGTTTTTATTTAGCAATAATAATAATAATATTATTATTAATTTAAAATTGGGTTGTTACAAAACTCGTCATGGAGGCTCGGCGTTGTGCAGCTCCGTAACAATGTCATCGTCTGGAAAATATGCCTTGTCCTCAAGGCAGTAGTCAGCGAACTTCCAGCGGAAATCATCCTGGGGTAGGCACGTCGTGTCCGAGTCGGGCCGTCTGGTCCAATCCACAAGATCCTTCTCCGTTGTATGGTCCCCCAGGGTGTGGCATCTATGATCGAGGATCGAAGCAAGGGTAGTAGGGTGCTTCCACTGCGAGGTCGAGGTCGGCCGGGATGTGATCCGTAGTGGCGTGCTCGCCTACCACACGTCGTATTTGCGAGACATGGAAGACCGGATGAATGCGGCTCCCGGTTGGTTGGGAGGCGAAGGAGGTAAGCAACCGCCCTTATGCGGGCGAGGTTCTCGAAAGACCCGAAGAATCGAGGCTCCAATTTCGGGCTTAGTCGGCGGGCCACCGAAAGCTGGCGGTAGGGGTGGAGTTTGATGAAAACCTTCTCTCCCTCCTCGAAGAAGAGGTCCTGACTTTTCCTGTTGGCGAATGAAATCATCTTCTGTTGGGTCCGTCGTAGGTGGTGCTTCAAATGATCCAGAATGGTGTCCCTGTCGCGGAGAGCGGTGGCCAGGCTCTCCACCTGGCATTCCCCTGGAAGGTGGCGGACAATAGACGGTGGAGAACGACCTCAAATGGGGTACTGTCGGCCACTTGGTGGTCGGCGGTGTTGTAAGAGTACTCGGCCCACCCGAGCCACTTGGCCCAACTACGAGACTGCTCTCCCACGAAGCAGCGGAGGTACGTCTCCAGACACCGGTTGAGGACTTCCGATAGGTCGTCGGTCTGTGGGTAGTATGCAGTGCTCATGCGAAGACGGGTGCCTTGTAAGCGGAACAGTGTGGTCCAAAAGTACTCAGGAAGAGCGGGTAGCGGTCGCTCACGATTGACCGGGGAAACCCTTGGAGGCGCACTACCCCCTGGATGAAGCTCTCGGCGACTGTGGCTGCAGTGTATGGATGGCGGAGTGGAATGAAATGAGCATAATTCGCGAGTCGGTCCACCACTACCATGATGTAGTCTTGTCCCTGTGATCGGGGCAGTTGTGTGATGAAATCCATGGCGATGTCGTCCCAAACGTGGTCGGGAATCGGGAGGGGGTGGAGTAGACCACCCGAAAACACGGCTTTCGTACTTGGCCTTATGACAAATGAGGTGGGCAGCCACAAATGCCTTGACCTGCTGCAACATGTGAGGCCAATAGAGTGAGCCTGCCAGTCGTCGATGCGTCTGGTAAGCACCAGCGTGCCCTCTCGTCGGGGAAGCATGGAACTCGGCCAGCAACAAAGGAATACTCGGGGAGGGGGCGAGTTCAAGGCGGCCCTTGAAGAGTAGGAGGCCATCAACCATGGAGTAAGGTGGGCGGGTTGTGGCGTACGCGAGGAATGCTCTCCGAATCCTATTGAGCGTCGGGTCGGCTTCTACTTCCCGTTGGAGGGCATCCGCATCCTCCTAGACTGGGCGGGAGATGGATGCAAGTATGGGGCTGCGAGAGAGGGCTTTGGTCGCCCGATTCGCCTTCCCTGGCTCGAACTCGATGCTGAAGTTGTAGCCCAGTATCTTGGTCACTCACACCTGCTGAGCGGCCGTTGCAATCTTCTGTTGTAGGAGGTAGCGGTGGTTGTGTGGTCAGTGCGGACCACGAACCGTCGGCTGAGGAAGTAGGGACGCCCATGTTGAACAACGAGGACGAGGCCCATGAGTTTGTTCTCGTAAATAGAGCGGTTGTGGATAGTGTCAAAACGACGCGACTAAAATAGGCCCCAGAGCGGCCGACCTGCATAAGTACGGCTCCCACGCTGACTCCCGACGCGTCGCACTCTACGAGAAAGGGTTGGGAGAAATTCGGTATGGCTAACACTTTGGCACGAACCAAGGTCTGCTGAAGGGCGACAAAAATGGCGGAGGCCGCCGCCGACCACTCGAAGGGGCCCTCGACAAACTTCTTCAGGAGCTGGGTGAGGGGTCGGGCCAACATGTCGTACCTTGAATGAACCGATGGTAGTACCCTATCTGTCCCAGGAACCCGCGGACATCATAGAGAGATGATGGTGTTGGCCACTAAAGGACCGCCTCGATCTTGTCGCTGTCCATCGCGACCCCCGCAGCGGTGATGGTGTGTCCCAGGTAGCACACCTTCAGAACCCCAAGGGAACACTTTGTTGGGTGGAGCTTAAGGTGGTGACGCCGTAGAGTGGCCAACGTCTGACGGACATGCTGGGGGTGCTCCTACCAAGAAAAACTGTAGACCAAGATGTCATACAAAAAATCAAGTACGTGTTGACGAAGTACCAGACGAAAAATGTCGTTCATCGTGACTTGAAAGGTGGCTGGTTCGTCAGTTAGGCCGAATGGCATAACCAGGAACTTGTAGTAGCCGTTATGAGTCCGGAAGACTGTCTTGGTGACGTCGGTCGGCCGAGCCCTAATCTGGTGGTAGGCAGCACAAAGGTCCAACTTTGTGAAAATGGTTGCGTTGTGGAGCTCATCCAGAAGTTCCTGAATCATGAAGATCGAGTACTTGTCTGGGACGGTGGCTTTGTTGAGCTCTTGATAGTCCATGTTGAAGCGACAGTTGTCATCCTTCTTCCTGACCAAGAGGACTGATGCGCGCGAAGCCCGGCTCTGATTTATCTAGCGAGCACGGTGTGTCCGGATTTTGCGCGGCGAATTATAGGCAAGTGCATCTATTGCAAGTAATACAAGATATTCGGGGGAATATCGAGATCGTAAATTTCTCGGGAACGGGTTGGTTATCTCTACTCCTCCCGGAAGGACTATTATCTTACTGAAAAATTTAAGTTGTCGGATTTAACTAATTAAAGCGGTTAATAAGAAAGTGTTGAAAATAGTTTGAAAAAGATCGATGAAAAATAACACTCGGTATCGAATTACGTTAGAACTAAAATAGATTTATATAATTAGATATCCTAGATTTCAATTCAATTAAAGGGGAAACTTGGCCGTGGAGATTTCAAAAGAATGAGCTCACCTATCTTTAAGACTATCGCTCACCTGAACATTAAGACTATTCGACCGGGCTCTCGTCCGACGAAGGATTCATCTTAATACCCACATTATGCTAAGAACCCCGCTATTGGGGGGGGGACCCAATCCTGAAGAATTACGTGCCTCCTCTCTCGAGGTTTAGTGCGAAGATCTCTTTACCCAAGGGTGATCAGTACATACGCACGGCCTCTCGGCTAGCTAGCGTATGAATAACTTAAATAGAGCTCACACATCGATATGTGGTTCCACGCGTCATATAATTGTGGTAAATCTTAAGTTATTAATTAAATAGAAAAACAAGAACTTTAATTATTAAAAAACATTTTTATGTCTCAATGCTCTTCGATACCGATGACTAAGAGCGATTAATCACTAATCGGAATGAAGACAGCTTATGAGTTTGGTTAGGCGTGAATTCTAAACTAGACACCGAAGGGTTACAAAAAATAAGAAGAAATAAGATAACCTGTCATTAGAAAGAGACAAGCTAATAAAAAAAGAGAAAAACACACGTACTCAACCGAACTCAAAATAAAGGAAAAAAAGCTAAGTTACAAAAAAGAAAAATTGCATAATTGAAATTACAAGTCCTACCGAAATGAGTATGCGAGAAATGACAAGTCCTACTCGAACGAGTATGCGAGAAATTATAGCGGTAAATTGCAAGTTCTACTCAAACGAGTAGGCGGGAAATGACAAGTCCTACTCAAACGAGTAGGTGAGAAATGACAAGTCCTACTCCTCCAAGTAGGCGGGAAATGAAAGAGATAAAATGCGAGTTCTACTCAAACGAGTAAGTGAGAAATGAAAGCAGTAAAAGCTAACTCATAAACGCACACACTCTAGTTAAAGAAAGCAATGAAAAGTTAACTCATACACTCACACATAAACAAAAAGAAGAAAATCAAAGTGATCGAAAAATTAAATCACTTACATTTTTACCGTTAGAATTTGCTAAAAATCTATAAAAAGTAGAAATAAAAATATTTGGAGCAAAAGAGTTTTCATATAAATGCAAAAATAATCGGGTTTGAAAAATTAAAATTACAACTAATTCATTTTTGTAACTTTGTAAAAATGCTTAAAAAGTGTAAGAAAAGGAAAAAGAACCAAAAATTTTGCAAGTTAAAAAAAACCTATGTAAAAAGGGGGATAAAAAGCACTTTTAAAACCATTTTTATAAATCCATAAGAATGAATGAAAAACATAAAAAATCGTAAATTTAAACAAACCTAAAAGACATAAAAAAAAACTATAATAACCACTAGAAAGTTTGAAGAAATCTAAAACTAATCTAAGAAAGTTAATGATTTGAAAACATAAAAACGATAAAGAGAACTCACACACACACACACACCCATATTAAAAAAGGAAAACGAAGATACATAAGATTGCTGAAAGATAGGCACTCAGAGACATTCCTGTACAATATTAAAGATAAAAAACTAACATATTTTATTAAGTAGGAAGTCTGATTACAAAAGCTAAAACAAACACAGGGGGGAATTATCCTTACATAGCACAAAAAGAGCTCTTAGCAGCAGCCAAACAGTAAAATGGATTAAAAAAATTGAACCCTTAGTTCTTACAGAAAAGTTCTATTATAGACAAAAAAAGGAAAGAGATGGCACGCTGGTGTGCAGGGGAAGCCTATATTATGATGACTGGCCTGGTTCTGAAAGCAGCGGGAACGGGACACGTCATGGTCACCTTCACTGGAAGCGTCGAGCGTCGAGCGGCGTTCGACGAATGTCGAACGGCGATCGACGAACGCCGATCGGATTGAGTTCGACAAACGTCGCGTGGTTGGCTGGCGTCGAGTTGAGTTCGACGAACGTCGAACGTCGAGTTTTGATCGTTGAGTCCAACTCGACGACCGTCGTTGGCGTTTGAATGTTGATCGACGAATCAACAGGCAAAGCATCGAGTTTGGCATCAAAGCGTCGTTGTTTCGTTCGACGAACGGTGAACGACGATCATTGATTGTTGATCGACGAACGTCGAGTCAAAGCGTCGAGCTGAGATCGACGAACGTCGAACGGCTGGTGTTACACGGTCTTTTCTTTGCAGGAAGCAGATTTTTGCAGGAATCGAAGTAACACACCCCGGTCAAGGGCGTGACCAAATCGACAAGGCCGTGTCCAAATCGACAGGGGCGTGTACTATTGAATTTTTGCGAATTTTTCTGCAAAATTACAGAAAACAAAATAATCTTAACGTAGAAGAGTATTTACAAAACGAAACAAATTATTCAGGAAAAATAACTAAAACTACAAAAATAACCTAAAACTACTTATATATAGTACTGAAAAATATGAATATTTACAACTTATCAAATACCCCAATACTTAAGATTTTGCTATTACAGAAAAAAAGTTTGAGGTGAATTTATAAGAAATTAAAAGAAATCCTAAATTTATCTACCGTTTGAATTAACTGAAAAAGAGATCAAAATAAATATCAGGAGTATAAGAGTTAAATCCTAAATCATGAAAATGTTTTAAATAGAGGAAAAGTTTTGACCAAAAAGACTTCTTGAAGTAACCAAATAACAAGCAAAAGTTGTAATCGTTAGCTAACAAAAATTGATTGTAATTATAGAAACTTTAGCTTAAGAGTTTGAATGAAATAATGCAATTTAAAAATTATGCTCTCAAAAATATTTTATATTAAGTCTAGAATCATTGAATATGGCTAAGATAATTGTTTTGGTTTATGAAGATGGCTTTGGTTTTTAGATACGAGGTATATTTTTTCTCAAACCTCTAATACAAATTTTTTTGAATGTACATGTTTAAAGAAAACGAAATCTTATTTTCCATAACATGTAATAATAATTTTTTTGTACAACTTCATATAACCCAATGTATATTTATATGAGTAATGAATTTTATCCTCTTTCTCCGTAACATATAATCTTTTCAAGTATTGAATGTCTATGTTTACGGAATGAAATTTTATTCCCATTGACATAGGTTCTTTTTAAGGATAAAAATTTTATCATGCCAAGTAAAACATGATAAATATGGAGAGATGAGTTTTTTCTCAAAATAAAACTAGATGTTATAAATTGAACGTTCATGTGTTTCTAAAAACTTGAACTAAAAATAATTGAAGTTCATAGTTGTTTTTTCTAACATAATACACATGTCTTTATTTTAGATATATTAGAAGTAGTGCCTAAAACAAGTCTCATATCTTTAAGAACAAAACATAAAAAATTCTTTAAAACTTAACCCCGGATATTTAAATTTATCAATCTCTAATTAATAAATGAATAGTTAACAATAAAATAATGAAATTCGCTTATAAATAAACTCGTAACTATATTTTTGGAGAGCAAAAAAGTTAACAATGAAGTATTCGATTTATTTGTTTCATAAATTATTTTTTTGGGGATTTTTAGAGTTTTTATTTTTTTTGTGTTTTTAATTTTGTCTTGTGTTTTGTGTTAATTTTTTTAATATATACATACTAAAAAATGCAAAAAAAATATATTTTTTTGAAAAAAAATTTGTTTTCTAAATTTTTTTGTTTTTTAAGATTTTTAAGCATATATTTATAAGAGAGAAAAAAGAGAAAAGTTATTTACAATTAGTAGGATGAAAGGAAGAGGGGGAAAAGAAAGAATATTTACAAAAAATATTTACAAAAATATATATATATATATATTTACAAAGAATATTTACAAATTAAAACTAAATATTTTTGGAATTTTTTTTTATAAATTTTTTTTTTTGAAATTTTTGATGATAAAAACAAAAATTATTTTTGGGGGTTTTATTTTGTAATTTTTGTTTAGTTTTGTTTTGTTTTCGTATTTTTTGTATTTTTTAGGAGTGCAGAAAATTGAGGTGCAGAAAATAAAACACGAAAACACCTCCATACTTAAGTCCAACATTGTCCCCAATGTTGTAACATAAGTATGCGAAATAAAAAAAGAAATAAAATGCAATATTTACAAACAAAAGAAAGAGGGAGGACAGAAGCTTCCCTGAAACGGGCTCGGGGAGGCCCAATTAGGAACCCTGCATTATTAAGAAAAGATAATAAAGAAAAAGTAAAGAAATAACGAAAAAGATAAACACGAGGTGCCTCCCATTAGCGTTTTGTTTATAGTCATGTAGCTTGACTATTTTGTTGGGTCTATATGTCGAGGAGAGTTATGGTTTCGATATTACCCCTCACTGGATCGCCCGCTAGATATAATTTTAAACGATGACTGTTTACTTTAAACGAGGCTTTTTTCAGGTGGGAGATGAGTATGGTCACATATGGTCAAACCTCTTCATTTTTGAATGAGTCGGAGCATCGTGATTTTAGTTTTCCCGGAAAAAGTCTAAGACGTAAATTATTAAGATGGACAAGATCGCCCTGAGAAAAAGTTTTTCGAGTCTTGATATTTTGTTTGTGATAAAACTTAGAACGCTTCTTATAGAACTTATTGCTCTCGTAAGCGTTTGCACGTCATTCATCGAGCTCGTTTAGTTGCAGTTTTATATTTTGAGCGGTTAAGTTAGTGTCGAGATTTAATAGCTTTAAAGCCCAAAGAGCGCGATGTTCTTGTTTTACGGGGAGATGACATGCTTTGTCATAGACTAATCGATACGGCGTACAACCAATTGTGGTTTTGTATGCCGTACGATACGCCCACAACGCATCGTCGAGTTTGATGTACCAATCTTTCCTATTAAGTGAAACAGTTTTTTCTAATATACGCTTAATCTTTCGATTTACTACCTCAACTTGACCACTTGTTTGCGGGTGGTAGGGGGTGACAAGTTTGTATGTGACTCCGTATTTAGCTAATGTCTTAGCCATTTGGGCATTACAAAAATACGTTCCTCTATCGCTCACAATAACGTGAGTTGTGTCGAAGAGAGAAAATTGTTTTTTAAGAAAAATAACGACGACTCACACATCGTTGGTGGGGAGAGCTTGCGCTCTCGCTCACCTCGATACGTAGCCGACCGCCACTAAAATATAATTATTTTTAAAAGACGGAGGTAGAGAGCTAACAAAATCGATGCCCCACAAATCGAAGATTTCACACTCTAAAAATAAAGTTTGGGGCATCTCGTCGCGACGAGAGATGTTACCCGACCGCTGGCAGGTATCGCAGGAGCGCACAAAATTGTGAGCGTCTTTGAAAAGAGTGGGCCAAAAGAAGCCCGCCTCCAGCGCCTTCCGCGCGGTCCGGTTAGCCTGATAATGCCCACCGGCCGGACCCTCGTGGCACTGCTAAGTATTTGCGTGCACTCCACACCCGCGACGCATCTTCGGACCGCTTGGTCCGCGCAGATACACAAAAGAAAAAGGTCCTCCCAAAAGAAATATTTCAAGTCAGAAAAAAATTTCTTCTTTTGTTGGCTCGAAAAGTCTTTTGAGAGCACCCGCGCAACTAAATAGTTCGCAAAATCTGCGAACCAAGGCGGGGAAGATGAACTAATATTTATGGCAAGGAGGCGTTACTCGGGGAATCTGTCATTTATGTCAGATTCGAGGAGCGCTTACGCACCGGGATTTTCTAAGCGGGAGAGGTGATCGACGACTAAATTTTTCCGCGCCCTTCTTATCCCGGATCTCCAAATCAAACTCTTGTACGAGGAGGATCCATCGAAGAAGGCGGGGCTTGGCGTCCGTTTTTGCTAACAAATATTTTAAGGCGGAGAGGTCGGTAAATACGATAACTTTAGATAGCGTTATATACGAGTGAAACTTATCAAATGCAAAAACGACGGCTAAAAGTTCTTTTTTCGTTGTCGTGTAATTTTCTTGTGCGGAAGTGAAGTCTTGCCAGCGTAATAAATAAGATTAAAATATTTGTTTATACGTTGGCCCAGGACGACACCTACGACAATATCACTAGTGTTGCACATAATCTCGAACGGAAGGGTCCAATCGGGCGCCACTAAAATGGGTGTATTGATAAATGTTTGTTTTATAAAATTAAATGCAGACTCGCATTCACTACTAAAGATAAAATTTGATTCTTTTTCCAAGAGACGAGCAAGCGGCTTTGTTATTTTTGAAAAGTCTTGAATGAAACGTCTATAAAAGCCCGCGTGGCCTAAGAAACTCATAATAAATTTAACGTTACGAGGCGGGGGAAGTTTTTCGATAATTTCTACTATGACCTTATCGAGCTCCATCCCCTTAGACGAAATCTTATGTTCGAGAACCAAACCTTCTCGAACTATAAAGTTACACTTTTCCCAATTTCAAACAAGATGCGTGTCCTCGCATCGCTGAAGGACACGATCTGAATTGCGAAGACAAGACGGGAAGGAGCATCTGAAAACAGAGTAGTCATCCATAAAGACTTCCATAATGTCTCCTACCAGCTCGCCAAAGATCGCCAGCATACATCTTTGGAATGTAGCTGGCGCATTGCAGAGGGCAAATGACATTCTTCGGTATGCGAATGTGCCAAACGGGCAGGTAAAAGTTATTTTCTCTTGATCATCGAGGGAAATGGGGATTTGGAAAAACCCCAATAAGGCATCAAGAAAACAAAAGTATGGATGACCGGATAAACGCTCCAGAATTTGGTCTAAGAACGTTAGTGGGAAATGGTCCTTACGGCTGACATCATTTAGTTTTCTATAATCGATTCACACCCGCCAACCCATAACAATACGAGTTGGGACGAGTTCATTACGCTCATTTTCCACTACGGTAAGACAGCCTTTTTTGGGCACGACATGAACTGGACTAACCCATGCACTATCCGATATATTATAAATAATTCCAGCATCTAATAATTTTATAATTTCGGCCTTAACGACGTCTTTCATTTTTGGATTAAGACGTCGCTACGGATGAATAATTTTGCGGCAATTATCGTTAAGGAAAATCTTATGGGGGCAGAAAGAGGGGTTAATCCCTTTTAAATCAGAAATTTGTCACGCAATTGCGTGACGATGTTTAAGCAAAACTTCAAATAAATCGGAAGTATCTGAATTGCTCAAATACGATGAAATGATAACGGAAAGTGTATCATCTTTTCCCAAAAAGGCGTATTTGAGTGATTCAGGTAGGGGTTTTAGCTCTAGCTAGGGCGGTTCTTCTAACGAGGTTTTAATTTTAATGTCTTTAGATCCAAAAGGTTCGAAAGACAACACTGTAGAGTTATCCTCTTCGCAGTTAAAGTTTTCGAGCGCAAAAAGAGGAAGAACAATATCCGAGATAGATATCTAAATTATAACAAAAGTCATCGCTCAATGACGAGTCTCCTACGTAGGGATTAATAGAGAAACTAACTTCATTATCTTCTACCCGAAGGAGGAGACGACCGTTACTTACATCAATTAATGTGCGGGTGGTGGCGAGAAAAGGGAGATCGAGTATAATTGGTACATCGGTGTCCTCCTCGATGTCTAAGATGACGAAGTTTACCGGAAAGATAAACTTATCAACTCGGACAAGAACGTCCTCCACTACACTGACGAGAAACTTAACCGAGCGATCTGCTAGTTGGATTCGCATTTTAGTAGGGGTCGGAGTGTCCAAATCTAATTTTTGAAAGAGCGAGAACGACATCAAATTAATGCTCGCACCTAAATCTGCAAGAGCGTATTTTACTAATATATTGTCAAAAAGGCACGAGATGGAAAACCGTCCCGGGTCATTTCTTTTAAGGGGCAGTTTATTAGTAAGAGCCGCTGAGCAGTCTGCGTTGAGAGAGATGAGAAATATTTTCTAATTTTTGTTTATTACAAAGAAGTTTTTTTAAATATTTCGCATACTTAAGCATCTGCGGGATTGGACTCGCAGAAAGGAACATTAATATGAATCTGTTTTAATAATAAAATATATTTTTTGTACTGCGCGTCATTAGACTCACTATCTAACTTATGTGGATACGGCAAGGGCATTTTAATAATAATTTTATCGTTTAAAATTTGTAAAGGCGGCGTAACCGAAGAAGGGGGAAGTGGGGTCGGAGGTGAAATATGTACCTGCGGATCGATCCGTTTTGGATCGATCACCTCCTTTCCGCTACGGAGGGTTATAGCTTTGATATTCTCCCGCGGATTGTGCTCTGTGTTCCCTGGCAGTGCCCCGAGCGCGCGCTCGGACATCATCCGCGCCAGCTGCCTAACCTGGAGTTCTAAGTTTTTTAGCGATCCGGTGATGTTCTGGATATTTAACTCGTTGGAAGCTATGTATCTAAAAAAATTTTCCTCCATGGGGGAGGGTTTTGGAAGAAGGGGAGGCGGCGGAAATCCGTGTGTAAAAGAATTTTGCGCATTGTTCGCGTTGCTCCATGAGAAGTTGGTGTGGTTCCTCCAACCCGGATTATAGTGATTACTATAAGGGTTGTTGTTGGGGTTGAAGGAAGGTTGCCCAGGATTTCCCACGTAGTATACGAACTCTTCGACTACGCTGACGTCAGAGGGAATCGCCTAAGGAGGAGTGGAGGAGGCAGCAGACATCTTCGCCACCTGCTTCGTCAGCCTTTCAACTTGAAGGGCTAAGTGGACAATGACATCTACTTCGAAGAGGCCGGCCTCCTGCTTGGGACGCCCCCCCCGGGACGTTCCATTGGTAGGCGGTCATAGCCATCTCTTCGATAAGAGCTTGGGCAGCCTCGGGGTCTTATTCTTCAGGGTACCCCCGACAGCCTCGTCAATCATTTGACGCGTCTGATAGTTAAGCCCATTGTAGAAAATTTGGGCTGCAACCACGCAGGCAGCGCATGGTGCGGACACATGCGGAGGAATTCTTTAAACCGCTCTCAGGTCTCAAATAGAGACTCAGGATTGTTCTGCACAGACGAAGAAATGTTCGTCCGCAACTTTGCAGTTTTGACGAGCAGAAAATACTTCATTAAGAACCGCTCCGCAAGCTCGGCCCAGGTGGTGATACATCCTCGTGGGAGGGAATTCAACCACGCCTTAGCTTTGGATCTTAAGGAAAATGGAAAAAAGGCGCAAACGAATGACATCATCAGTGACACCATTAATGTTAAAGGTATCGCAGATTTCCAAAAAACTAGACAAATGAACGTTCGGGTCCTCATCCGGCTGTCCATCAAACTGCACGACATTTTGGATCATTTGGATAACGCTCGATTTTATTTCAAAATTATTGTTTGCCACCGTCGGGTGAACAATACTAGACCCAGTATCGTCCAAATTCGGTTGGGCGTAATAAGACATCGTACGCTCGGCGACCGCGTTCGGATTACGGTCCGTCATAGCAACGACAGAGGGTTCTCCGACGGATTCTTCTGGATCCAAAGAGGGATTTCGTCATTGAGAACGAATACGCGCAAGTGAACGTTCGATCTTGTTGGGTATTGTATCCACAATTACCTGGATTTGAGGAAGCCACCTGTCAAGCTAAGATGAATTCACAATGTATTTGATGAAACCTCTTAAGTTGTGCTTGCAGTTCTTCCACGTTAAGTGCACACCAATGTCAGGGTGCAGTAGGTCAATATACACGGGTCTGCACGACGTAATCCCTCGTTGAGCAGATCAGTGTGTTGGCCTACGTGTACTCTCTCTATTGGAGTGCGCTTACTTTCAAGTACAGGGCCGTGTTTATGCAAGAGAAGACAAAGAGCAAGGATGGGTCAAGGAGCAGCTCTTGGGTGGAAAGACGAAAATTCGTCTAAGTATAATTCGACGAGAATCACCAAGTGATTCTCGCCGATTCGGCGAGAATCACTAGTGATTCTCGCCGAATCGTCGAGAATCATCAGTGATTCTCGCCGACTCTTTCCGGCTACCTCAAAACGGTGCCAAGTAAGATTCGGCGAGAATCACTAATGATTCTCGCCGAACCCATCGCTGAGCAGATCATGAATACCAAGTAATATTCGTTGAGAATCACTAAGTGATTCGGCGAGAATCACTAGTGATTCTCGCCGATTTTTACTTGGCGTTTTCTCTGGAAGCTGCTGGACCGGATTCTGCCGCTGGACTATTTTGAACCGGTTTTCGGGTTTCTACGTGGGGGACCCACAACGGTCATATTGTAAGTGTCTACAGTGTATAAATACATGGGTATTTTTGAACAATAGCAGAGTGAAGAAGAGAAGAAATACGCGAGCACGGACGAACCCTAAAATCGCCGCTTCCGCTCCGTCGCCGCCGCCGCCGCTCGCGACAAGTTGTTTGCCGGTTGATCGTGGTTTCGCCCAGATCCTCCTGCGACAGAAGCCTAGCTAAGCTCAGCGTCTCACGTGTCTAACCGGAGATCTCTTGTCTCTCGATTTGTAGATCGGGAAAGTCTTCCCCATCCGAATCGATCGAGACGATTGATCATAGTGTGACCGTTGGTAGACCTAGCTAGCTTCGCTACGAAGTTTGGATCTCTAAAGAAGTGCAGCCGCACATCGTCGTCGCCGCCGATCCCGTGAACCTTGCCGCCGCCCATCTTGCCGCCGCCGGTTCCGGGGAGATCCTCTCCAAGAGAGATCTAAGGTTGTGGACTCCTTGTGGACGTCAAGAACACGTCGTCAACAAAGAGGGACATCTTAGTCTCCAAACGAAGTTTGTATCTCGTGTACATTCTAGTTTTACTTTTGTTGTAAAGGAACTTTTGTTCCGTGTTGTAAGGGTTGAGTACAACCCGGTTTGTGGGAGTGGTGACTCCTACGTGTGGAAGGGTTCCTTCCGTTAGTGCAAGGATTGGATTTCAATCCTGTTGGTGAAGAGACCGAGTCGTCCCGTGTTGGGAGATAGGTCGAAGGGGGAAAGTGGATGTACCCAAGTCGGGGAACCACTATAAATTGCCTGTGTATTCTGTGTGCTGTGCTGTGCTGTTTATTTTTATTGTGCAGGTACAATCTTAAATTCCGCAAAAACGCTGCACGTCACCTATTCCCCCCCCCCCCCATAGGTGAAGATAGTTGACACTAGGTGAACTTTCAAGTGGTATCAGAGGGAGGTTACTCATCAAAAAGGTTTACACCTTGAGTAGTATCCTGCCACCAGTGTCAGAAGCATGGAGCTGGATTATGAGATATCGCCACTAAGACTCCCGCATGTACAAAGGAGTATTATCCCGTCTGGAGGATGAGGGTGTCATATCACTTGGAGGCCATCGATCCTCGAGCATCTTTCATCCTGGAAGAGGGTCCTTTTATTCCTATGAAGACCTTCTGCTCTGTAAAGAATATCGAAGTGCCCAAGTGCATCGCAGAGATGTCAGAGACGGAACTGTCACTATTTAACTTGGACAAGAGGATTCGTCAAATTATCTTGGACATCTGGTCTGGAGCTTCTCGCTCTAGATTGAAAAAATGTAGGACGGCTAAATCCATGTGGGTGATGATCTCAGAGTTGATGGGGGGGTCAGAGAAAGCTGGAATCTGCTGTCAACCAGAGGATGAAGCCTATGTGGGGGTCCTCACCTCTGAAGATGAAGGCATGGATCTCTCGGACAACATCAGAGCTCCAGTGTCCGTGTCAGAGACTGAAGAGGCCAGTGAGGAAAGCAGCTCTGATGAGGATGAGACAATGGTCACTGGCTCTAATGACAATAACACAGAAGAGCAGGTAACCTCTTCATCCTGCCCCGTATCTCTTGAAATTTCTGAAGACAGGAACTGCTTTCCTTCAGAAGATTCTGATTCCCTGAACAGAGCCCTTCAGAAAAGCAACCTACTTGCTGAGGAGCAAGCTCAAGAGATTGCTCGACTGAAGATCTTGTTGGTTCTCCAATTGACGTCCAACAAGGTCAAGGACTCTAAGATCTCAGCTCTAGAGAGTAGTCTAGAGAATGAGAAAAGAATAGTATCAAACTTTTCCAAGGTTGATGCTATAAAGAGAAAGCAAGAAAACGGGTGGATCTCCCGGATTATCAATTCGTGGAGAAATGGGGAAACGACATTCCGACCCCCCACTCCAAGCAGGAAGGCAACTCATCATGCCTTCAGGTATGACCACAGGAATAGTCGTGGTCACTGCAAGGGTGATCTGTCCCCATGTGGAGACACCCGTAGTGCAAGGGCCGTCGTGGCCACCCATGAGAGAATACCTAAGGCTCATTCTGAGCCCTTTGTATTCACTGCCACTGCCTCAACTCGGTGCGAATCCGCATGTCCCAGCTCACAGAAGACTTCTCACCACCCGAGGACACATGATAGGGAGGTTAGAAGTCATGGTGTAAGTTTTCATGAGGCCTCAGGAAGGGGGTTGCCTGAAAGGAAGGCACCACCTCCCCGGCCTCATGCCGCTCGCAACATGCATTCCTTCCACCCTTCCACGTGTCACGGTGGAAGAGAAAATTTTGTTAGAAGATCATGCCCTATCCCGTTGAGACCTGGGACCGTGACTACCTCAGTCACTAGATCAGGTCAGAAACGGCGATACAACATTCACCCGTGTTGGTGCTGTGGTAAAGTGAGACACTTTGCCATCGACTGTTGGCACAACCCCTCTGTGTCAAAGGCAAGGGCCTATCCACATTTTCTGAGCAGAGGTAGCCTTCCTGACAGGTTTTCTGAAGGAAGGCAGTCGAGTGCTTATGCTAACAGGAACCTAGGACCCAATATGATTTGGGTTCCTAAGGTAAGGTAATTCTTTCTTGCAGGGTAGTCTAGGTTCCCGTAAATATGATGGGAACTAGACAGTAGGTGTTCCAAGACTGAATTGGAACATGCATTTGGAATAACAGAAGTGATATCTATATAAGCATACTCACATCGAGCACCTGGTATGTTATAGTCAGAGAGACTTAATGTTAACTCTCATAATCACAGGTACTTTTGATCAGTTCAAGAACTTGAGTCATACTGTATCCACATTCACATATATATATATTTATATATGTACATTTATACTAATGCTTATACATATATGTGTGCACATCTCAGGATAGGTCAACACGGTAAATACGAAGATTAGATACATCATTAAAGAGTTATCAGCAATTCCACTGGTAGACTCGAGATCTAATATCTATAGGCTTAAATTAGCTCACTAAAAACTAGCTAAGATTGTCATCAAGAGATGTATGGAAAAGCTGGTTCAAACCCCAAATAGTGGCTTTAAGAAGTATTCACATATTTAGAAGATTTTTAAATTAACTTATATGGAAAAGCCGGAAACCCGTTAAATTCATTCTAAATCCCGTCAATCTCACGTAGTCTCCCGCCGAACTCAGCTTTATATGTTTAGAATCCCGTCGACCCTTCACCTTCCATAGGAATCCCGCCGAAGGAGCAAACTCTCCCTGGTATCAGTCGAATCCCGCCGAAGGAGCAAACTTTCCCATACCCGCCGACTCGGCGAAGCCCGCAGGAAAACTCGCCAACTCTCTCCGCAGGGGAAACTCACCGGAAGGGAAGCTCGCCGAATCGACTCCCCCGCCGGAAACTCGCCGACTCCCGCAAGACTCTCGCCGAACCGGTCTCCATCGAAGGTCTCCCGCCGAATCCCGCTGGAATCTCCCCTAATCGTCTTCCCCTTTCATCGCTTCTCACCGCAAGTTTCCCGCAGGACGCTCACCTTGCTCTTGGACGCTCTTCCGGTTTCGATTCTTGCTTCCAGGAATTTCTCCGCGTGCACTCATCAGGTGTCCCTCGTCTTCATCGCACTAACTCACCGTCTACACCTTTAGGTAACCCCCCCTCACCCTTACTTGGACTTGATCACTAGTGTCGCTTCCTTTTTGATTTTTGATTAAGCGTAGAATAGGGCTTCTCTCCCTAGATCTGCAATGGCTCCAAGGACAACCACTGGGTTGGTCACTGGTTGCGAGCTAGTTCGAACTGGGTTCTCTCATGCCTCTGACGAATTCAGAAACATCATTCTGATGCTGGAAGAGGCTGGGCTCTCATTCGTCCTGGAGCACCCGTGCAAAATCTTGGACAAAGAGGTGCTGGAGTTCTTCGCTACCGCAAAACTCCGGAATGGCGACTCTCTAATCAAAAGCAAGGTGGCTGGGGCAAAGGTCAAGATGTCTGCCAGCAAGCTGACCCGCTTCCTGCAGCTCACTAGCTCGGAGCACGAGGACTATCTTGAGGAAGAAGACAAAAGCAGGACTCTCTTATTCTGTGGTCTCCCACAAGGAACTCGGTCAATAAAGCGCAAGGATATGAATGAAGAAGGGAAGCTTCTGTCAGACATAATCGGAAAAGTACTCATCTGCAAGCCAGGCTCTCATGATCATATCTCTGCTGACATGTTCAAGATCCTGGTGGCTATTGTCTGCAGAAAAAGGTTCAACTGGGGGGAGTTGCTGTTTGAGAAGATAAAGGATACCCTGCGATCTCCGAGCTTTGGCCGAATCATAAGTCTGTATCTCAATCAGCTGAATGGAGACAAGTATGACATGAGCAAAGGTGTTCCTCTACACTACTTAAAGAAAATGGACTCAAGTGTGTTTGACAGATGGGAAAGGCGAATTGGGCAGGCTGCCATGGAAGAACAACAGGAAGTATCTCCAGCAGCAACCCCCAGTGAAATTCCTGATGCTTTGACTGCAGGAATTGAGGGGGAGTCTCTACCCACCCATGCTGATATAGTATCTGACATCTCCCAGGTGGCCAGGGATGCTGTGGCAGATATACAAGAAGATGGTGAAGCTGTGCCGGAGAATGAGGAGGCCCTGAACCGGAACGATCAAGGAGCCGAAGCTACTGTACAGGAGACTGCTGACAAAGAGTTGGAAGAGGATGCTGATGAAGATGATTTCATGGATGATGAAGGAGAGGAAGACGACAATGAGGGACATGAAGCATTGGAGACTCAGGATCTCATTGAACCTCCATCTGACAAGCACGCACCTGAAATCATTCCTGAAAACATTGGTGCATGAGTGGAGGGGGAGTCCGAGAAATCTATAGATGCTGCCAGTATTCCACCCTTAGAGGCTGTGCTCCTGTCCAGCTCTACAGGTGCATCTGATGAAGTGCAAGGCCAAGCAGTGCCTCCGGATCTTCCATTACGAGATGAGCTAGCCACTCACACCGTGAGTGTCATTCAAGGTATAGTGGATGAGCTTAAAGGCTCTTTTGAAAAAGCTCAAAATAAAATGCTGAAAAGGATTAAGAAGTCTGAAAATCTCATGCTCAAGAACATGGTGGAGATCAACCATAAACTTGACATGATGGACAAGAAATTTGAAGAAAAGTATACCGCGGCCGGCCAAGCTGTCACACTTCTTATGGCCGGATTGAAAAAGAGCACCGATACTCTTGCGGTGGTGAATCAGAATGCTCATGTTGTAGCAAACAACATTCAAAAGTTTGACGGTAATATGGTAACTCTCAACGCCAATCAGCAGGCCTTGGTCACTGAATTCTCCAGAACTACCAAGCATATTGATGACTCACTGCACTCCTATGCAAACTTCATAGCAGTCGAAGCCAAAAAGGGGGAGAAGAAATACATAGCTAAGATGGCTGAGCTCCGAGAAGTCATGATCAACAACTTCGAACAGTCAAACAAATACGTCTATGACAGCTGCTGGTGGATGCTTCAACAGGCGTTAGGCGTCGTGTTGCCTGAAAATCCTGCGGATATTCATGCTCCTGAGACTTCTACGGCCGCTGAGGGAGTAAGTGCTGCTGAGGGAGTAAGTGCTGCTGATGTTCCCATGAGTGAAGCTGATGCTAGGGCTGTTTCCAAAGCTAAACTGAGGAGCATGTTTGACCAAGAGGCCTTAGCAAAAGCCAGGGGCAAGAGAAAAGCTCAAGAAGGGACCTCCAAGGAGACACTAGCTGAGAAGAGAATCAGACTGAGTGAGGAAGAAGTACGAAACGAAAAGTGGAGTCCAGTTTCAAAGAATATCATCTTGGACACCTTTTGGCTACAAGAAAAAGGAGAACTCAATCGAAACGAAGTATACAGCCAGTATGAGTGGGAAATGCACAAGACGTATGAAGCGAAACGAAACATCTTCAGGAACAACACGGCAGCAGATAAAGTTCCTCCTCCCAGATATTATCCGAAGCCCAAAGAGTACATGGAGAGGCAACGAAAGAAGTATTTGGCTCAGAAACTCAAGGATGGATTAGCCGAAGAAAAATAGTCAAAAATTGATAGCTTGTCATTCTCTCTTAAGAACAATTATTGGTTATTGTTATTATATGAACAATTCTGAGATTATATATACATATATATTTATTTGTATATGTATTTGAATTTGTGAATGACTCAAGTCTTGATCTGATTACTTATATTCTTTTGTGCTGAATACTTAAATTCTGAATGTTGCTTATATTATCTGGTTGGTGTTATTCATCTTAGATAGTAGGGTTTTGGCTTCGTCAAATAGGGGAGATTGATGGGTATTGTATCCACAATTACCTGGATTTGAGGAAGTCACCTGTCAAGTTAAGATGAATTCACAATGTATTTGATGAAACCTCTTAAGTTGTGCTTGCAGTTCTTCCACGTTAAGTGCACACTAATGTCAGGGTACAGTAGGTCAATATACACGGGTCTGCACGACGTAATCCCTCGTTGAGCAGATCAGTGTGTTGGCCTACGTGTACTCTCTCTATTGGAGTGCGCTTACTTTCAAGTACATAGCCGTATTTATGCAAGAGAAGACAAGGAGCAAGGATGGGTCAAGGAGCAGCTCTTGGGTGGAAAGACGAAAATTTGTCTAAGTATAATTCGACGAGAATCACCAAGTGATTCTCGCCGATTCGGCGAGAATCACTAGTGATTCTCGCCGAATCGTCGAGAATCATCAGTGATTCTCGCCGACTCTTTCCGGCTACCTCAAAACGGTGCCAAGTAAGATTCGGCGAGAATCACTAATGATTCTCGCCGAACCCATCGCTGAACAGATCATGAATAGCAAGTAATATTCGTTGAGAATCACTAAGTGATTCTCGCCGAATCGTCGAGAATCACTACTGATTCTCGCCGATTCGTCGAGAATCACTAACTGATTCTCGCCGATTCGTCGAGAATCACCTGCGATTCTCGCCGATTCTTACTTGGCGTTTTCTCTGGAAGCTGCTGGACCGGATTCTGCCGCTGGACTATTTTGAACCGGTTTTCGGGTTTCTACGTGTGGGACCCACAACGGTCATATTGTAAGTGTCTACAGTGTATAAATACATGAGTATTTTTGAACAGTAGCAGAGTGAAGAAGAGAAGAAATACGCGAGCACGGACGAACCCTAAAATCGCCGCTTCTGCTCCGTCGCCGCCGCCGCCGCTCGCGACAAGTTGTTCGCCGGTTGATCGTGGTTTCGCCCAGATCCTCCTGAGACAGAAGCCTAGCTAAGCTCAGCGTCTCACGTGTCTAACTGGAGATCTCTTGTCTCTCGATTTGTAGATCGGGAAAGTCTTCCCCATCCGAATCGATCGAGACGATTGATCCTAGTGTGACCGTTGGTAGACCTAGCTAGCTTCGCTACGAAGTTTGGATCTCTAAAGAAGTGCAGCCGCACATCGTCGTCGCCGCCGATCCCGTGAACCTTGCCGCCGCCCATCTTGCCGCCGCCGGTTCCGGGGAGATCCTCTCCAAGAGAGATCTAAGGTTGTGGACTCCTTGTGGACGTCAAGAACACGTCGTCAACAAAGAGGGACATCTTAGTCTCCAAACGAAGTTTGTATCTCGTGTACATTCTAGTTTTACTTTTGTTGTAAATGAACGTTTGTTCCGTGTTGTAAGGGTTGGGTACAACCCGGTTTGTGGGAGTGGTGACTCCTACGTGTGGAAGGGTTCCTTCCGTTAGTGCAAGAATTGGATTTCAATCCTGTTGGTGAAGAGACCGAGTCGTCCCGTGTTGGGAGATAGGTCGAAGGGGGAAAGTGGATGTACCAAAGTCGGGGAACCACTATAAATTGCCTGTGTATTCTGTGTGCTGTGTTGTTTATTTTTATTGTGCAGGTACAATCTTAAATTCCGCAAAAACGCTGCACGTCACCTATTCCCCCCCCCCCCCCCCCCCACCCCCCCCCCCCCCCCCATAGATGAAGATAGTTGACACTAGGTGAACTTTCAGATCTCAGGATCGAAATCCAAATTTTCAGACTCCGAAGGTTGTCCACTGGTCATACACCCTAAAATATAAACTAAATAATTAACTATTTTTTTTGATATTTAAGTAGAGTTTTTAAGTTTTTATTTTTAGGTTTTAGAAAAATAGGTAAAAGTAATAGACTCCTGAATTCGAAATAACAACTCGAAAGAGCTCCCCGGCAATGACGCCAAAAACTTGATATGCGCGAAGACCGGCTCTGATTTATCTAGCGAGCACGGTGGGTCTGGATTTTGCGCGACGAATTATAGGCAAATGCACCTATCACAAGTAATACAAGATATTCAGTGGAATATCGAGATCGTAAATTTTCCGGGAACTGGTTAATTATCTCTACTCCTCTCGGAAGGACTATTATCTTATCGAAAAATTTAAGTTGTCAGATTTAACTAATTAAAGTGGTTAATAAGAAAGTGCTGCAAATAGCTTGAAAAAGATCGATGAAAAAATAACACTCGGTATCGAATTACGTTAGAACTAAAATAGATTTATATAATTAAAGATCATAGGTTTCAATTTAATTAAAGGGGGAAACTTGGTCGTGAAGGTTTCAAAAGAATGAGCTCACCTATCTCTAGTACTATCTCTCACCTGAACATTAAGACTATTCGACCGGGCTCTCGTCCGACGAATGATTCCTCTTAATGTCCGCATTACGCTAAGAACCCCGCTATTGGGGGGGGGACCCAATGCAGAAGAATTACGCGCCTCCTCTCTCGAGGTTTAGTGCAAAGCTCTCTTTACCCAAGGGTGATCAGTCCATACGCACGGCCTCTCGGCTAGCTAGTGTATGGATAACGAAAATAGAGCCCACACATCGATATGTGGTTCTACGAGTCGTATACCTGGGGTAAACCTTAAGTTCTTAATTAAATAGAAAAACAAGATCTTTAATTATTTAAAAACATTTTTGTGCCCAAACCTAATTTTTGAAAGAGCGAGAACGAAATCAAATTAATGCTCGCACCTAAATCTGCAAGAGCGTATTTTACTAATATATTGCCAAAAAGGCACGGGATGGAAAACCGTCCCGGGTCATTTCTTTTAAGGGGCAGTTTATTAGTAAGAGCCGCTGAGCAGTCTGCGTTGAGAGAGATGAGAAATATTTTCTAATTTTTGTTTATTAGAAAGAAGTTCTTTTAAATATTTCGCATACTTAGGCATCTGCGGGATTGACTCGCAGAAAGGAACATTAATATGAATCTGTTTTAATAATAAAATATTTTTTTTGTACTGCGCGTCATTACGCTCACTATCTAACTTATGTGGATACGGCAAGGACATTTTAATAATAATTTTATCGTTTAAAATTTGTAAAGGCGGCGTAACCGAAGAAGGGGGAAGTGGGTTCGGAGGTGAAATATGTACCTGCGGATCGATCCGTTTTGGATCGATCACCTCCTTTCCGCTACGGAGGGTTATAGCTTTGATATTCTCCCGCGGATTGTGCTCTGTGTTCCCTGGCAGTGCCCCGAGCGCGCGCTCGGACATCATCCGCGTCAGCTGCCTAACCTGGAGTTCTAAGTTTTTTAGCTATCCGGTGATGTTCTGGATATTTGACTCGTTGGAAGCTATGTATCTAGAAGACTTTTCCTCCATGGGGGAGGGTTTTGGAAGAAGGGGAGGCGGCGGAAATCCGTGCGTAAAAGAATTTTGCGCATTGTTCGCGTTGCTCCATGAGAAGTTGGTGTGGTTCCTCCAACCCGGATTATAGTGATTACTATAAGAGTTGTTGTTGAGGTTGAAGGAAGGTCGCCCAGGATTTCCCACGTAGTATACGAACTCTTCGACTACGCTGACGTCAGAGGGAATCGCCTAAGGAGGAGTGGAGGAGGCAGCAGACATCTTCGCCACCTGCTTCGTCAGCCTTTCAACTTGAAGGGCTAAGTGGGCAGTGACATCTACTTCGAAGAGGCCGGCCTCCTGCTTGGGACGCCCCCCTCCCGGGACGTTCCATTGGTAGGCGTTCATAGCCATCTCTTCGATAAGAGCTTGGGCAGCCTCGGGGGTCTTATTCTTCAGGGTACCCCCGACAGCCTCGTCAATCATTTGACGCGTCTGATAGTTAAGCCCATTGTAGAAAATTTGGTCCTGCAACCACGCAGGCAGCGCGTGGTGCGGACACATGCGGAGGAATTCTTTAAACCGCTCTCAGGTCTCAAATAGAGACTCGGGAACGTTCTCCACAGACGAAGAAATGTTCGTCCGCAACTTTGCAGTTTTGACGAGCAGAAAATACTTCATTAAGAACCGCTCCGCAAGCTCGGCCCAGGTAGTGATACATCCTCGTGGGAGGGAATTCAACCACGCATTAGCTTTGAATCTTAAGGAAAATGGAAAAAAGGCGCAAACAAATGACATCATCAGTGACGCCATTAATGTTAAAGGTATCGCAGATTTCCAAAAAACTAGACAAATGAACGTTCGGGTCCTCATCCGGCTGTCCATCAAACTGCACGGCATTTTGGATCATTTGGATAACGCTCGATTTTATTTCAAAATTATTGTTTGCCACCGTCGGGTGAACAATAGTAGACCCAGTATCGTCCAAATTCGGTCGAGCGTAATAAGATATTGTACGCTCGGCGACCGCGTTCGGATTACGGTCCGTCATAGCAACGGCAGAGGGTTCTCCGACGGATTCTTCTGGATCCAAAGAGGGATTTCGTCATTGAGAATGAATACGCGCAAGTGAGCGTTCAATCTCAGGATCGAAATCCAAATTTTCAGACTCCGAAGGTTGTCCACTGGTCGTACATCCTAAAATATAAACTAAATAATTAACTCTTTTTTTGGATATTTAAGTAGAGTTTTTAAGTTTTTATTTTTTGGTTTTAGAAAAATAGGTAAAAGTAATAGACTCCTGAATTCGAAATAACAACTTGAAAGAGCTCTCCGACAACGACGCCAAAAACTTGTTATGCGCGAAGTCCGGCTCTGATTTATTTAGCGAGCACGGTGGGTCTGGATTTCGCGCGGCAAATTATAGGCAAGTGCACCTATCACAAGTAATACAAGATATTCAGGGGAATATCGAGATCGTAAATTTTCCGGGAACTGGTTGATTATCTCTACTCCTCTCGGAAGGACTATTATCTTACCGAAAAATTTAAGTTGTCAGATTTAACTAATTAAAGTGGTTAATAAGAAAGTGCTGAAAATAGCTTGAAAAAGATCGATGATGAAATAACACTCGGTATCGAATTACGTTAGAACTAAAATAGATTTATATAATTAGAGATCCTAGGTTTCAATTCAATTAAAGGAGAAACTTGGTCGTGAAGGTTTCAAAAGAATGAGCTCACATATCTCTAGTACTATCTCTCACCTGAACATTAACATTATTCGATACCTGGGGTAAACTTTAAGTTTTTAATTAAATAGAAAAACAAGACCTTTAATTATTTTAAAACATTTTTGTGTCTCAATATTCTTCGATACCGAGGGCTAAGTGCGATTAGCCATTCATCGGAATGAAGATAGCTTATGAGTTTGGTTAGATGTGAATTCTAAAATAGACGCTGAAGGGTTACAAAAAATAAGAAGAAATAAGATAATCTATCATTAGAAAGAGAAGCTACTAAAAAAAAGTGAAAAACGCTCGCACTCAACCAAATTCATAATAAAGGAAAAGAAGCTAAGTTACAAAAAAAGAAAATTGCATAATTGAAATTACAAGTCCTACCCAAACGAGTAGTCGGAAAATGACAAGTTCTACTCGAACGAGTAGACGAGAAATTAAAGCGGTAAATTGCAAGTCCTACTCAAACGAGTAGACGGGAAATGACAAGTCCTACTCAAACAAGTAGTCGGGAAATGACAAGTCCTACTCAACCGAGTAGATGAGAAATGAAAGCGATAAAATGTGAGTTCTACTCAAACGAGTAGACGATAAATGAAAGCAGTAAAAGCTAACTCATAAACGCACACACTCTACTTGAAGAAAACAATGAAAAGCTAACGCATACACTTACACACAAGCAAAAAGAAGAAAATCAAAGTGATCGAAAAATTAAATCGCTTACATTTTTGCCGTTAGAATTTGTTAAAAATGCATAAAAAGTAGAAATAAAAATATTTGGAGCAAGAGTTTTCATATAAATGCAAAAATAAACGGGTTTGAAAAATTAAAATTACAACTAATTCATTTTTATAACTTTATAAAAATGCTTAAAAAGTGTAAGAAACGGAAAAAAGAACCAAAAGTTTTGCAAGTTAAGAAAAACCCAAGTAAAAAGGGGATAAAAATCACTTTTAAAACCATTTTTATAAATCAATAAGAATGAATGAAAAATATAAAAAATCCTAAATTTAAACAAACCTAGGAGACATGAAAAGAAAAACTATAATAACCACTAGAAAATTTGAAGAAATCTAAAACTAATCTAAGAAATTTGATGATTTGAAAACATAAAAACGATAAAGAGAACTCATACACACACACTCATATTAAAAAAAATGAAGATACATAAGATTGCTGAAAGACAGACACTCAGAGGCATTCCAGTACAATATAAGGATGAAAAACTAACGTATTTTATTAAGTATAAAGTCTAATTACAAAAGCTAAAACAAACACAGAGGGGGGGGGGGGAATTATCCTTGCATAGCACAAAAAAACCTCTTAGCAGCAGCCAAACAACAAAATGGATAAAAAAATTGAACCTTTAGTTCTTATAGAAAAGTTCTATTTATTGACAAAAAAGGAAAGAGATGACACGCTGTGTGCAGGGGAAGCCTAAATTATGATGACTGGCCTAGTTCTGGAAGCAGCGGGAACGAGACACGTCATGGTCACCTTTACTGGAAGCGTCGAGCGTCGACACTAAGCGTCAACCGGCGTTCGACGAATGTCGAACGGCGATCGACGAACGGCGATCGGATTGAGTTCGATGAACGTCGAGTGGTTGGCTCGCGTCGAGTTGAGTTCGACGGACGTCGAGCGTCGAGCGTCGAGTTTTGATCGTTGAGTCCAGTTCGACGACCGTCGTTGGCGTTTGAATGTTGATCGACGAATCAGCAGGCGAAGCGTCGAGTTTGGCATCAAATCGTCGTGATTCGTTCGACGAACGGTGAACGACGATCGTTTATTGTTGATCGACGAACGTCAAGTCAAAGCGTCGAGCTGAGATCGACGAACGTCGAACGGCTGGCGTTACCCGGTCTTTTCTTTGCTGGAAGCAGATTTTTGCAGGAATCAAAGTAACACTCCAAGGTCAAGGGCGTGACCAAATCGACAAGGGCGTGTACTATTGAATTTTTGCGACTTTTTCTGTAAAATTACAGAAAACAAAATAAATTTAAGTTAATAGAGTATTTACAAAAAGAAACAAATTATTCAAGAAAAATAACCTAAAACTACTTATATATAGTGCTGAAAAATATGAATATTTAAAACTCATCAAGGACCGGGCTGGTGAAGGGGCTCGCACAGGGGCGGATGAGGCCCCCCATCAGCATGTCGCGTATAAGCTTCTCGATCTTGTCCTTTTGCGCGTGCCCATAGCGGTACGGTCCGACCGAGACTGCTGACACACCGGACTGAAGAGGAATAGCATAATCGTGCGGCCGGGCCGGCGGAAACCCGGATGGTGCAGACGTGCAGTAAAGATGTCCGCAAACTCGGAGAGGAGGTCCTGAAGGGCCGGAGGTGGCGATGGGACCGGCGGTGTGGCGTCCGAGATGGACTAGAGCCATGTCGAAAAATCGACGCCCGAAGTCCTCTGAATCGTTCGGAAGGAGACGGGGGAGCAAAGTAGTGCGGCATCCCTCAGAAGGCAGCACTCTCGCCCATCCTGGAGTAACTGCATCGTCATAGTCCCCTAGTTGACCCGCACGTCGCCCAGCGTGCAGAGCCACGCAACTCCTAGGATGGCGTCGATCTCGCCAAGGCCAAAGACATAGAAGTCCGTCGTCACTGATTAAGGAGCCACTGAAAGCGAGACGACTGGACAACGTCCCTGGATCAAGCGTCGACGTCCATCACCCAAACTAACAGTGAAATCCGAAGAGGGCTCTATCGGAAGGCGGAGCTGTTGGGCCAGTTGAGAGAAGAGAAAATTATGGCTCGCCCCGCTGTCCACCATGATGACAATTTGGCGGTCGCCCAACTTGCCCGCCAACTTCATGGTTTGGGGCCCTGAAATGCCGCCACCGGAGAAACATGAAAGTTCCAAACGGTGAAGGCCGGTGTCAGCGACGACCTCGGTGGTGTCCTCCGCAGTGATATCGACTCTCTCGAAATCCGCCAAGGTAATCTCTGGTTCGAAGTCGTCGATGATGACGTGGAACTCCTTGACCGCCCAGACATGGGTAGGGGAATAGGGCTGACCGCAACGGAAACATAGACATTTGCGACAGAGGTTGTCAAACTCGCAGTTGGAGAATGGCGGAGGAGGGGATGTACGGCTTGGACGGGCGTCTGGAGGGGGCGGGGTGCTTCTGGCTTCGGAGTAGCGGCCCGCCACGGTCGGCCTCCCGGCGGGGGCCCTCCTGGAGTTGGCGGGGGTCGAGGCGACAAATCCTCCACCACGAGGCGGGACATGCCGAGGGCCTCTGAAACCGTCTAGGGGTGATGGGTGCGGAGCCGGGGCCGGATGTTGCGCAGAAGGCGCTGCATGAAGAAGCCGAGATAATTATTCGGTGGTAGGCCCGGAACACGGATGAAGAGGGCCACGACTCATCGATGTAATCATCCAATGCGCCGATTTGGCGTAGCCCACAAAGTCGTTTGATGACGGATCTGGAATAACGGCTGTCATAGCGGCAGATCATCTCTTGTTTGATTTCCGACCAAGAGATAGTCGAGTTGAACTATCGGAGCCACCGGGACCAATGAAGGGCAGAGTCGTCGAGTCCCACGACGGCGGTAGAGACTTTTTCTACTCGGGAGTATGGTGGTGGTCGAAGTACTGCTCTGCCTTGGCAATCCACCCAATCGGGTCCACACCGGCGATGGTGGGGAGGTCTAGGGAGAGGGTTGGACGTCCTGGAGGAAACGGGGCCGCGGAGTCTCCGTGGTGCCGCTCCAAGGATGGACACGCCGGTGGACGGGCATGCAGATCCGTTGGCGGAGGAGGCGTTGGGGGTTTGGAAGGCATCAAACTTGGCATGAAGGGCGACAAGGGAGGCATGCATGGAGGCCACGAGGGACTCCTGGGCGTCGACACAGCGGAGGAGGGGCTCGTTGGAGTCCGCCGACGGGGTTTTTGCAGTGGATTGCGTGGTTGGTGCCATAACAGAGGGGAAACAAGGACCGCAGCCCGGAGCGGCGGAGGCGGCCTGAATGCAGTGGCTGGGCGGCACAGGGAGCCGCGCATGAGGTGGTCTGGCGTCCGCGCCTGATGAGGCAGTGCGGTGCTGGAGCGGGCGTGTGGGAACTCGCGGCGCCGAGAGGTGCGCGTGATGCGGTCGGGCTTCGCTGGAACGGGCGGACGACGATGCTGGAACGGGCGGGCAGCTGCTGCGGCTGCTGGAGGCCTGGAGCCACAACAGAGGGAAACACCGACAGCTTGCGGCGGGTGGGACAGCTGGTCGGACCAGTTGGTAAGGACCTGGGCAGTGAGGTGTTCGGTCAGCTACGGGAAAGACGAATGGAGAGAGAGAAGAGAAAGAGAGGAAGGGGATTAGAGTTAGAAGGAAGAGGAGGGAAAATGACGCATTCATCCAAGATGCTCAAAACGAGTACAAACGCTACCCCTTATATTAGCGGGGTGCAAACTGCGGAGCGAATAATCCGCCCAAAATAAAAGTGCTGAAATAATACATAATTGCTGAAATTAAAACATAATTTCTAAAATAAATGATTCGATAACGGCTAGGCCGCGATCTCCTCCGCGGGCCCGGTGGGGCCGTCTGATATACGCGCCCGACGCATGTAAACTCGCCATGGAAGCTCGGTGTCGTGCAACTCCATAACACTAGATGATGTCATCTTTTCTTAACCGGAACTTAAATCTTATTCCCAATGTATACAGTGTCTTTCCGCTATTAATCATTCTGCATGATACAAGGGGATGATTATGGTGTTATATGAAGTGTTTTGTTTCATAAAAGCTTATTGGTTAATGCAGAAAAATGCCTTTGAGTGGGGCTCATTGTTGATTCCCCATTCTGATGATGCGATTCGAGTTACTCAGATGATAGCGAACTACTTCATAAGGTTTGGACCATTTTTAACTTCTCGGTCATATGCATGGTTTTGTTTCATTCATTCTTCTTTTTTAATTCATTGTGTACATTTCTCAGAAGATGAGCTCTGTTTGTCTGCTCTATTGGATTTTCCAGTTACTCAGTTTGCTAACCTCTATTAAGCCTAGTATTTTCAATCAACAAGATAATTGAAGGGGGAGATGCTGGTAAAATTTGAAATAGGGTGACTGGTTGTCCTTCGACTTGAATATTAAGCATTTTGTGAAGCACTTTGGTTTGCAATTTTGATTTCCTTTTTAATAAGTGTTGTGTTCCAGAGTTTTGGTACTAACAAGTATAATTTTTTTGTCGTAGTTTAGAACTACTAAGCTACAAGTTAACTTTTTGAGCATTTTGTGAAGCACCTTAGTTTGCAATTTCGTATTCCTTTTTAACAAGTGTTGTTGTATAACCTGTAATTCGTCGAAATCAAAAGTACCCAAACAGACGGCTATTCACAAACCATTAGGCGAGTAGAGGCGAGCTTGTGCAAGCAAAGACGAGCTTGTGCGAGCAGAGGCGAGCTTGGGCGAGGAGAGACGAGCTTGCATGAGCAGAGACGAGTACCTCGCGAGCATGAGTGAGTAGACCCTTGGAACTCGCTGGCAGAGGCTGGATACTCGTCTATACCCCCAGGATTTCTCTATAAATAGACCCCCAGGGGTACTAGAAATGAGACTTTTGGAAGAGTTTGTGGTCCCCTCAAGTGGATACTCGCTAAGTCCATGCCTGCCTAGTCCCTCACCCAGCCTTTTGGTTGCGGAGGGGAAGTTTCTCCCAAACTTCCGGGTACGTGGTGGGACCTCCCTGCTAGAGCACTTGGGATGTGCTTATAGATAGTTTTCTCTCTTCCGCGATAGCCATTTAAATTGTGGCGTCAGACCGCAGAATCAGTAACCTTAGACTGTCTTGATTCGAATTTTGGAGTAGGGATTTTCCCGGTTTTAACAGTTGTGTTCCAGAATTTCACGTAGAGCTTTTTTACATTTTCCCGTAGCTTAGAACTACTAAGCCACAAGTTAACTTTTTGATAATGATTTTCACATAGAAAACTCTTAAAGGGAAAAAAATGGATCTACCCAGTCAAATAGTTTCCGCCACTTCATTGAAAAACACCAAGGACATATCACCTCCTAGAAATTGGTAGGATTCAAGTACATGATATCACCTTACCTATTGGAAAAGACAATGCCCAATTCACATTCTACATTTGTTAATAAGATAGATCCTTGTAGCAACAGGGTCGTAGATGCTGTCGAATAGCTTCGTATTTGACCATACCATCGATGCAAATTATAGTGCATTGCTTGTTGGGTTTTGAGCATCATCATGCCTTCAGATTGGGACATGCATAAGATGTATCCGACCTTTGCAGTGAAAAACAAATGTCAATCGGAGCACAGCATACTTCATTAGAGAAAGGAATTCTTCGGAGTATCCATTTAAGGGTTTGGATGAAAGGAACCTATTTATAATAACTGTGGAGTAACTACCATTCATACAAGTGCATTCATCATATGTATTTTTCATGCATGTATTCACACATGTATTCATCATCATGTAGTCGTTACATGTATTTGCCATCCTTATGACAACTTCACTTTCACCAAAAACGCTACAACTCCACCTTGACCAAGAAGGCTAGCTTACGAAAAGAACTTTGACTCTAGAGCATCCTGTCACGGGCTGCTAGTTCAGGGCGCAACCGTGACCATGGGTGCATGCACAAATGTTACAATAGGTGGCATATTGATGGCTTGACGCGACAAAGTTTCCAGGAGGTCAAGTACTTGGGTGTGAGAGCCCTTGGTATAAGCATGATTTCATACTTGAGTTGTTCATGCATAAGCGGAGCATGCCCAAGCAAAGACATGACATCATATGGCTCAGGAGGATGCTGAAGTCTCCAGAAGATTAGAGAGAGGACTTGAAGATGAGAGAAGAATCTAGAATGATGTGTAGTTTTCTAGAAGTTTCTAGAGTCTTGTAGAAGACTCTAAAATATTATAGAATAGTGTAGAGATTTCTAGAATATTATAGAATAGTAGCAAACAATGTTAGAAGAAAACTGTTTGTTCGGTTTAGACTTATACATGTCTTCCTTGTTGTGGATTTTCTTGGAGCGATCACTGTCACGTCGTGATCTTCTGGAGTCTGAAGAGAAAGACTTGTTTTTCATCTGTCTCCTCTTGCTTAGCAGCTTCTTGAACTGCTTGCAGAGGAGGTAGAATTCTCCATCTGATAGCTCGAAGCCAGACGTGCTAGGCTCAGAGTGTTCAGGAGTGTCAGGAGCTCGTGTCCTTACTGGTGACAGAGCTTTAGACTATCTTGAACCTTCTGCCTTTAGGGCTGTAGACTTCTCTTTGCTTGAAGATCGATTGTCTTGCTACTCCTTCTTTTTGGTGTTCATTTGGAGTTCGTAGAAAAGTGTGAAACCTTTTAGATAACTCTAAATGTGTGTAGAGATTTCTAGAATGGTATGAAGTTTTGTAGAAGTTGGGGCAAATCTAGAAGAGTCTAGAATGCTCTTTAATGTTGTATAATAGTGTGGTGGCAATGAGAGAAGTGTAGAATAGTTTAGAAGAGTTTAGAATAGAGTTTCTAGAGACTTACTTGGTTGGAGGAAAACCCCTTGAGGCCTATAAAAGGGGAAAACCCCCTCCTTTGTAATCAATCAGAAATCGAAGTTAGAATCCAAGTTTGGAGAATTAATAGTTTTTTGAGATCTTTCACTCGTGAGCCCTGAACTAGCAGCCCCTCATTTATATAGTTCATAAGTTAGTATTTTATTTAAAAAAGACAAATAATTACATCAAAATTTATGAAAATGAAAGCAAATGTTGTAAGAAAATGATGTAATTTAATACAATAAAGAGGGAAAAATAGCAAAACATTAAATGACTCATAAATTATCAAGTATCAGACTATCAATCATAGTTTTGATGCTTATCTGTAGTCTATGCAAAATACATGCTAAAAACCGCAATCGTGCCGCAAAAAAACGCACCAAACCGAAACCGCACCGCAAAATTACCGTGCAGGACCAAAACCGAGCCCTTATGGTGCGGTTGCGGTTTGAGCCAAAACATTTGTTGGAGGCTCCCCGAGAGGGAGAAGAGGTGGTGAAGGCGGCAAATAGCAGGGGATTTCAGACCGCCAATTTTAAGGGGTTTTCAGACTGCCAATTTCAGACTGCCAATTTCAGACCTCCAATAAATACATATATTTTTTATTATATAAATGCTGTTTTTATTTTAACAAAATATTTAATATTAGCAACAAAAAATAGAATCCCTTGGTAATTTAAAAAGGAATAATTTTCTTCCTAAAAATCCTTGCAAAATATAAAGGAATTATTGATTTGCTAAAATTAGAATAAGAGCATATTAGCTACGATTTTTTTTATTTCTAAATTCCTTGCTAAATAAAATTAGCAAGAAATTTAACTAATTAACAAAGGATTTAGCTCTTTGATATTTTAAGTTTTTCTTGTAGTGTGGCCTGACCAAGGCACTGAGGAATCCGGGGCCGCATGCATTTTGATGGCGATCTAATGTGGAACCAGTGACATGGTAATTGCGGGTGATTGTCCTCAGCGATGGAAGGTGGAAACTGGCCGAAAATGAGTAGATCTGACGACGTATGAGTGGATTCGGGCGAGGGAGGATAGATCTGACGAGTTGATAGCGGATCCGGGCTAGAGAAGAAAGAACGGGTAAGGAAATTGGCAGATAGGGGCTGGTTTGTCCAGATCTCGACAAATCCAATAGGGAGAGTTGTTGGAAGTGGTTTCACGGAGTGGGAAGGGTTGGCGGCAAGGAAGACGCTAGGGGGTGTCCAGATCTTCAGCGGGAAGGGGCCGGCGGTAGGGGTTTTGCAGCAGTGTAGGGAGGGAAGCTGTGGTTGTTTGGGATGGGTCGGGGGTGCTGTTGGAGGCTCCACGGGAGGGAGAAGAGGGGCTGAAGGCTGCGGATAGCAGGGGATTTCAGACCTCCAATTTTAAGGGGTTTGAAACTATAAGCAATGAATATAGAATTTCATTAAACAGTGACATTCAAGAAAAGGAGGAATTCAGGCAGGCCAGCCTGCTGGGGTTTGGGGGGTATCAGAGGCTGCGACACGGGGTTTTGCAGGGGGGGAATGAAGGATAGGGTTAGGGAGTACCTTGGTGAGAGAGATACAAGCCTAGTAGTCGGCACATAGGATTCCACGGAGTCGGCACCGTGGCGGGATTGCGGGAATCCGAGAATAGCTTTCTCTAAATTCTGCAATCTCAATAATCAGCCCACTACCTCTCTATTTATAATAAAAGGAGGATAGAACATCTCACCATCAACGGCTATTATTGGTCGGAGGTGGGGCCACCCAAATACGTCAAAACAAATGCATTTTATGCTCATAAGTAATTTATTTTCTTTGTAGCGGTCATAACTTTTGTCTTGCCAAACATACATTCCATAATAATAGTGTTTTTGACCAAACTCACCGGTGCAAATAAGCCGTGTCAAACAAAGATTACGAGGTTAATAGGTGAGACAATATTAGGGGATACAAAGGGCATGTACATTCTCCTTCGCATTTCAAATAAAGATTTCCGCATAGACGTTACTTCTTCCATGAACTACCAAGGTTGTGTTTGGCACGAAGTTTGTGCTACCCCATGAGTGTTAGATTATGACACCTCATCGCGCCCGGATCGTTAGGATCGCGCCATGTCACCGATCCATGGGAGTTATTCATTCCTAGTTTAGGAGTGTCTCAATATAGGAATATCATTTAGAGGAGAATTTATTTTGGGGCTCCTCATTGCTAATCCGGGCAGATCTTTTTTTGGGCAATCATATTCTTTTGGAAATTCTTAATGGCCGGTTATTTTTTTGGAATTATGTCCTAATTTGACGGTGGTTTTGTTGTTATTTAATTGGTGATCCAGCCCTGACCGAAGATACACTTTGAGAGGAGAAAATCGTGAGATCCAATTCAGAAGAAGTTTATTATCGGGTTGCTGGTGGAGTCCTCATTCCGGCGGTCTTCAGGTTCGGTGGCGGCAGTTTCGGGCTTCCCAGCGGCGGCAGCATCCTGTCGGCTCCAGGCAGAGCGACATCAGGCCGGGATTCACTCGCGGCAGCCGGCTACCAGCGGTGGTTCTGAGACGGCAGCTGCGACATCAGGAGGCTGATCCAGTTGGAATCAGCCTCAGGAGTGCAGACGCGACGGCGGCAGAACCAGGATGAAGACAACATTTCAACCTTGCAGATCCGACAGTTTCTGGTTGTGATTTTTGATATATATATTTTGTATCACTGTAACCTGTAACTTTCTGATTTATAGTGGATCCCTTCCGGCGCGCTCTCCCCGTGGAGTAGGAGTCCTAACTCCGAACCACGTAATTTTGGTTGTCGTCTGTGTGCTTGAAATCTCGCTCCGTTATTTTATTTTGCGCGATTGTCTTTGCTCGATTTAATTCCGTTGCGCTACCGCGGTACTCGGTCCGATTTCATAACAATTGGTATCAGAGTCAGGTTCCACGGGGGTGATCGTTTGGGCGTTCTGGTTCTAGATCTGGGTCAACGGTAGGTGACGACAAGGTCCACTCCCTACCTTCTCAAGATCTGATCCGAGAACATTTTTCTGATCACTCAGTAGCACTGCGAGCAAATCAATGGCGGCAAAATTCGAGATTTCAAAGTACGACGACAAGATCGATTTCGGCTTATGGCAGAAGCGGATCAAGGCGGTTCTCGTTCAGCAAGGACTCCACAAGGCACTACTCGGCAAGGAGAAGTCCGGCGTGAAGAAAGACGAGGAATGGGAGGAACTGGATCTGAAGGCCATCAGCACAATCCAGTTGAGTCTCGCCGACGAGGTCATGTACAACGTGGTCGACGCTGACACCACCGTAGACCTATGGAAGAAATTGGAGGAGCTGTATATGTCGAAATCTCTCACAAATAAGCTCTATGTGAAGAGACGGTTATACAGCTTAAGAATGTCCGAGAGCAACAAGCTGCTAGAACACATGAATGCATTCAACAAGTTGATCTCCCAGCTGCGGAGCATGGACGTAAAAGTCGAAGAGGAAGACCAGACGCTTCTACTACTGTCTTCTCTACCGAAGTCCTATGACCATCTGGTCACCACGATCCTCTACGGAAAGGATACACTCAAAATGGAGGAGGTGATGACGACGCTGCTATCGAACGAAACGCGGAGCAAACCTTGCCCCAGCACCAGCGAAGGTTTGTTCGTGAAGAACAAAGAACCGGTCAGAGGGAGATCGAGAGACGGGGAAGAAATTCAATCGGGCTAGGTCTAAGTCTCGGGACAAGAAGAACCAGTGTCACTACTACAAGGAAGAATGACACTGGAAAAACAACTGTCCGAAGAAAAAGGCGAAAGAAAAGAATCAGGAACAACAGCAGGCGGCTGTGACGTCTGACCCCGAGAGCGATGCTGACGTACTCCATGTACACCCCACCCTGGATACCACCGACACGTGGATCATGGATACGGGATGCTCGTATCACATGTGCCCGAAAATAGAATGGTTCACTAGCTTCAGGCAATGTGACGGCGGTCGCGTTCTGATGGGAAACGACTCGGAGTGCAAGACGCTCGGGATCGACAGTATCAGAATTAAGATATTCGACGAAACAATCAGGACCCTTACTAATGTAAGATACGTGCCCGATCTGAGGAAGAGTCTAATTTCCCTAGGCACTCTAGAGGCGGCTGGGTGCTCATACCCCGGCGAGGGAGGATATTTGAATGTCAAGAAAAGCGCTCTGGTGGTCATGAAAGGAGAGCGCTCTGGTACTCTCTACAAGCTGATCGACACTACCATCGCCGGCGACGCGGCGGTTTCTGAGACGACAGATGAGGATTCCTCTCTGCTGTGGCATGTCAGACTTTGCCACATGAGCGAGAGAGGACTGTTGGAGCTTCACAAGAATGGCCTACTGAAAGGAGTCAAGACATGCAAGTTAGACTTCTGCGAGACCTGCGTTTTCGGGAAGCAGCACAGAGCGAAGTTCGTGACATCTACGCAACAGAGCAAGCAGGCACTGGAATATATACACTCAGATGTTTGGGGGCCTGCCCCAGAGCCGTCTCTTGGTGGGGCCAGATACTTCGTGACTTTCATCGACGATTTTTCGAGAAAAGTCTGGATCCACTTTCTGAAGCACAAGTCTGAAGTATTCGAGAAATTCAAAGTCTGGAAAACGACAGTGGAAAAGCAGACCGGGAAAAGAGTCAAATATCTGAGATCTGATAACGGTGACGAGTACACCTCAGCGGAGTTCCAGGAATACTGCAATCAGGAGGGCATCACTCGACACCTTACTATTCCTGGTACACCGCAGCAGAACGGCGTGGCAGAAAGGATGAACCGAACGTTGCTAGAGAGAGCTCGGTGCATGCGGTTATTTGCAGACCTACCAAGGTCCTTCTGGGCCGAGGCCATTAATACGACATGCTATCTAGTGAATCGATCCCCATCGATGTTACTGAATCTGAAATCGCCAAAGGAAGTTTGGTTAGGTAGGCCGATTGACTACTCTGACATCCACATCTTTGGTTGTCCTGTGTACACCCTTGTACAAGACTCTGAGAAGACGAATCTGGATGCTAAGTCCAAACGGTGCATCTATCTGGGACGAAAGACCGACACGAAGGGGTTCAAACTGTGGAACCCGGACACAAAGAAGGTGGAGGTCAGGCGCGATGTGATCTTCGATGAGGCCTCTATGCTCAAGAAATCTGAGGCTCAGTCTAAAGAGGTGGAGGAGACTCCAGTCACACCCCTAGAGGTGGAGCTGGAAGGGAGCGACCAAGCTGACGACCACGGTGATTCCTCTGACCCAGAAAATGCTGATGTTGTGCAACCTACGGAAGCAGAGCCGTACTCTATTGCTAGAGAAATGGCAAGGAGAGAGGTCAGACTGCCTCTCAGGCTACAGGACACGGTAGCGTACGCTTTACAGGTGATCTCCAAAGATCCTGGATCTTATAAAGAAGCTGTAGAGAGTAGAGAGAGTTCTCAGTGGAAAGCAGCTATGGAAGAAGAGATGGAGTCCCTTCGTAAAAACCAGACTTGGGACTTGGTTCGTCTGCCCAAAGGGGCGAAGACAATCAGTTCCAAATGGATATTCAGGAAGAAGGAATCTACATCCGGCAAAGACCAGTGGAGATACAAGGTCAGATTCGTTGCCAAGGGGTTCGCGCAGAAGAAGGGTGTCGATTTTGATGAAATATTCTCACCCGTGGTAAAACACTGCTCCATACGGGTGCTTCTTGCGATGGTGGCAATGAACGACATTGAGCTAGAGCAGATGGACGTGAAAACGACGTTTCTTCACGGCAACTTGGAAGAGCAGATCTACATCTTGCAGCCTGAAGGGTTTGTACAACCCGGTGACGAGAAGAAGGTGTGTAAACTAAGAAGGTCCCTCTACGGTCTGAAGCAGGCTCCAAGAATGTGGAACAAGAGATTTGATACGTTCATGGTTTCACAAGGATTCAGCAAGAGCCAGTACGACAGCTGCGCCTACTACAAGTTTCTGGCAAACGACGACGTTCTGATTCTGATGCTATACGTCGACGACATGCTGATTGCGTGCAAGTCAGCTCAGGAGATCCAGTCTTTGAAGCAGAAACTTCAAGCTGAGTTTGAAATTAAGGATCTGGGTCAAGCTAAGAAGATCCTTGGCATGGAAATCAAGCGAGATAGGAAGCGGGGCATGCTTTGGCTTTCTCAGACAAGGTACATTCAGAAGGTTCTGGAGAAGTTCAATATGACTGAATCTAAGCCCGTTTCAACCCCTCTCGGGCAACAGTTTAGATTATCGTCCCAGCAGTGTCCAGACACAGAGGGAGAACGACAAAAGATGCTCGGGGTGCCGTACGCTAGTGCGGTAGGATGCTTGATGTACGCCATGATCTGTACGAAACCAGATATCGCTCAGGCTGTGAGCGTAGTCAGCAGATATATGGGGAATCCGGGGCGACAACACTGAGAAGCAGTCAAGTGGATTCTAAGATATCTGAACGGAACGAAAAACGTCGGTTTGCTGTTTAAGAAGAGCGGAGTTTCTAGAGTCCTAGAGGGCTACGTTGATTCCGACTATGCGGGCGACCTCGACCGAAGAAGATCTACCTCCGGGTACATCTTCCTTTGTGGTGAGGGCCCCATCAGTTGGAAAGCCACTCTGCAGGACATTGTGGCTTTATCTACGACAAAGGCTGAGTACATTGCTGCAGTGGAAGCCGCGAAGGAAGCTATCTGGCTCAAAGGTCTCGCCAAAGAACTCAGGATTTCTCAGGAAGCGGTGAAGCTGCACTGTGACAGTCAGAGTGCGATTTGTCTGGCCAAAGACCCGGTCTATCATGCCAGGACAAAACACATTGATGTGCGGTACCATAAGTTGAGAGAGTTCGTTGCTGGCGGAGATATTCAGTTACTAAAGGTGCACACTGAGGATAACATTGCAGACATGTTGACCAAGCCGTTGACCGGAGTCAAGTTCAAGCACTGCCTTGACTTGGCTCATATCTGTGCGTGTTGATCGTGGTAACCCCAGGGAGAGGGGGTAGTTCGCCGGAGGGAGGAGATCCAAGTTTCAGGTGGAGTCTGTCGCGTGAGGCGTCATGGTGGAGATTGTTAGATTATGACACCTCATCGCGCCCGGATCGTTAGGATCGCGCCATGTCACTGATCCATGAGAGTTATTCATTCCTAGTTTAGGATTGTCTCAATATAGGAATATCATTTAGAGGAGAATTTATTTTGGAGCTCCTCATTCCTAATCCGGGCAGATCTTTTTTTTGGGCAATCCTATTCTTTTGGAAATTCTTAATGGCCGGTTATTTCCATTCCCAAATTAAGAATTATGTCCTAATTTAACGGTGGTTTTGTTGCTATTTAATTGGGGATCCAGCCCTGACCGAAGATACACTTTGAGAGGAGAAAATCGTGAGATCCAATTCAGAAGGAGTTTATTATCGGGTTGCTGGTGGAGTCCTCATTCCGGCGGTCTTCAGTTTCGGTGGCGGCAGTTTCGGGCTTCCCAGCGGCGGCAGCATCCTGTCGGCTCCAGGCGGAGCGACATCAGTCCGGGATTCACTCTCGGCAGCCGGCTACAAGCGGTGGTTCTGAGACGGCAGCTGCGACAGCAGGCGGCTGATCCAGTTGGAATCAGCCTCAGGAGTGCAGACGCGGCGGCGGTAGAACCAGGATGAAGACAACATTTCAACCTTGCAGATCCGGCAGTTTCTGGTTGTGATTTTTGATATATATATTTTGTATTACTGTAACCTGTAACTTTCTGATTTATAGTGGATCCCTTCCGGCGCGCTCTCCCCGTGGAGTAGGAGTCCCAACTCCGAACCACGTAATTTTGGTTGTCGTCTGTGTGCTTGAAATCTCGCTCCGTTATTTTATTTTGCGCGATTGTCTTTGCTCGATTTAATTCCGTTACGCTACCGCGGTACTCGGTCCGATTGCATAACACATGAGCACTCAAAATGCCATACATTGATTATTGTTGATGCTGGACTGGCTCTCCAGCCATACACCTCCGCCCGATTATGGCGGCATTTCTGATAAAGACTGTCCTGTTGGAGAAAACCCGTCCCGCGAAACACATTCCTAAATCTAATCCACTCCCAGCCCGATGAAATTATTATTGCAATACTAATGATTTATTGCGAACAGTGAGGCTCGGAAATCGGCCAAACGAGCTCCAGCGCAAACGGTTCGAGACAATCTCATTTACAACTACAGCCCAATGTATGGTGGAAAAGATGGGTAATGTTTCCGATTGGTTTCTCATGTAAAATGCTGCTTATATTTTTTTAAAATTTTTTTTGCTGATATTTGTTTTCGCTGTTAACAGGAAGGGCTACGATCAAGTTTACATATTTTCAAATGCGAGGGATGACATTATTATTTAAATTAACAAGGTGGTTTGCTTTTTTTCCTTTTTGACGACATGACTCTTGTGGGCGCATATATTGTTGTTTACAAAATGTGCTTGCGGGTGTGTAGTGGAAGTACTCTGATGCTGATCTTTAATGTAAACCTAAATGCGATTGAATTTTTTTGATCATTTTATAGTACTACTGATCTATACTATATAATAAGCTCGATCTTGATTGAACAATGCGCTCGGTGTCCTCTGCTTTTTTCGGATCTCCTGATTTACCTATGTAATCGGTGTCCTCTGCTTTTTAGGGATCTCCTGATTTACCTATGTAATCAACCACGTGCATCACTCCACCTTTGTGGTGAGTGATCGTTGATCAACATTCGGAGCGGTTAAAAACCTGTGTTGCGGGATCACTGATTACTGGCAATTGCAGGCCGGTCATTTGCTCGGCAAAAATCCAATGTGCGATCATTGATGATTAATTGGCGATCGCTGACCGGCTATCAGCGATTGTGCCAAAATGACATCAGATAATATTTTAAATCAAATGAGTTATTTGTAGTGACACACACCACGCAGTGAGCGAAGCCCATGTACCCGAGAGCAATCATGAATGGTGAATTATCTATTGTGGCGGCAAAATTGTTGTTGTCAGTGTAATGGCCATGACACTGTCGTGGCCGTGTTGGTGTCCTATGTATTATCACTCATTCTAGTTAATACCTTGTATTTAGAGAATTGTTAAAGGTACCATATTTTTTACTATTCACACTTTTTTTGTTAAAGGTATTGCACTTTTTTAAGAGATAGTAAAAGCACACCTGTACCTAGTACACTAATAAAATGCCAATTAACCTCAAAAACTCAACCTCCAAAACTACCCCTCCTTTTACCACACTACGAAACTATTGTGCCCTTCTCCCTCATGCAACACTTCTCACTGCTTTGGCTACCGATGGCCGGAGCTGTCTCCACCCCCACTCTCCCCCTTGTATTATTGTCTCATTACCTCTCTATTTTTCTCATCGTCTAAAGGACGAAAGCTGCATGTTTTTCCTTATATCCTCCCTTGTCGTTTAAGGAGGAACTTGTGTTTTCTTAACTGGCATGAGAAACTCTTAACAAATTTGTCTTCTATTTGTGGTTCTAAAGTATGTCATTCTCTTCAGTGCAGCATACAAGTACTAGTGCAACATACAAGTACTTCTCTAACAATGAACGAGAACTATGATTCAGATGTTAGGCATAACAATGAAACTTGAAGGAGTCCCCCAGAGCTCTAATTGTACCCCCAAACAGGGGAGTGCAAATATCGGAGAAACTCCCCAGTAATGTGTAATTGCCCACTAGTGGGGGCTGGCCGAGACGTAACCACCCCGGCCCTCTAGCCGCCCAAATTGAGTTGCCCTACGGCCCCCTTTGGGCGGCCTCCTTGTTGTCGGGGATGGGCACGTTAGATCTTGAGGGGCACTTAGAGAGGGGGGGGGGGGGGGGGGGTGAATAAGGACAAACAATAATTTTTACTTAACTTTTTAATTAGCAAAATATGAATGAAAATCAGGCAAACTTAGTACACAATCAAAAACACAAACAATCACTTAGAAATCTATAAGAGAATTGTAAGGAACTTTTATTTCATAAGTGACAAAAAAAACATGAACAAAAGATTCCAACAAACTTGAAATCAAAGTCTATGATGAAAAATCTTCTTTTTAGAATTCATCGGTCCTTCTCTCAAGGACCAGTTGACTAAAACTTATCTCTCCATAGATACAACAACTAACATCCCCCGAGATCTCTCCATGACCTAGTCGATGCAAACAAAGCATCAATTTCCCTTTAAACCACACAAGGGTCTAGTCGTCACTCACAAGATGGCGATTTCTCTACCGTTTACAAGATGAATGAAAAGAAAACTTCCTCTGGTCTTGAGCGCTGAAGAAGTCGATAAATCCTTGCAAAGATCGTCAGAATTGAAAAAAAGCACAAACGGTGCCTTCTTTGCTCTTGAACTTGCTTGGGCACTTAAGAGTTTTTCTGGTTTTACGGAGTTATCTGGCTGGGGATTCACGGGGTGAAGGCTCCTGGAGGTGTTTAATATCAATATCCTGAAATCTAGCCCTTATATAGTTTTTGCATTATCGCCCGACGATAGGTAGGTATCGCCTGCGATATCTCCGTTTGTTGTCACGTGTCCAACTTTGTAATAACCGCGCCATCGAGATGGAGATCGTGTACGGAACGTGAGGCTATCGCTCCACGTTAGCTGGATATCATCAGGTACTGTCGAGAACGTGGCTGACATCATCAGGCAATCGCTTGGCGATAGGTGGATATCGCCAACGATATCTCTGCTTTATAATGTCTGTTGTACGTCGCCAATCCAAAAATATCAGTGTTGTACATGTGATATCTACACACCATAAATACACCATGATCAAATACAATCAGGATTTGTTATTTTCAAACCAAGTAGTGCGGAACACATGCTTCAACGATCTCCTTCTTTTGATAATAACAAATCCACTTAAAAAGAAATCATGTAAAATCTATATTAATGTTTATAAAATAAGATGAGCAACATAAGAACATGAAAGTGCACACTCCCCCTAAATGGATGGCCTTTACTTTATGTTAACTTCGTGTTAATTTGTACTGTAATTTGAACTCCCCTTTAAAATGTTTATGCAATAGATTATAGATTTCATTGTTTAAACAATAGATTATAAATTTCTTTCGGTATACTACATCCTACATGAGTATCAACGTCCCCAAAGAACAACTCCTGCTATGCAAGAGCCTAAATTTATAATAGTAGTAAAGTTAGCTTTTACAGTCGCTAAATATAACAAGTTAGAGTTTTAAATTATGCAATGCATGAAGTAATAGTAGTAGATTTTATTTTTGAAAATATCTAACATGCATTTTTAGCATAAATCATCTAAGGGAGCAAGTAATCCACATCCACATATAGAAAACTTATAAGCTAGAAAGTATCTAAAAATAACAATTCTGTGGGCGTCAACAAACCGACACGAACCCACATACAGAATAGTATGTCTGAACCAGCGAAACAAAATAAACAACAATCTATCTCGCTAAGACGAGGCAACAACCACGACCAACACTACCGCCCAGAAACTCCAAAACCAGCTCTGCTATCTGCTACTGCTCTGAACCTGAGACATTCCAAAGACAGAACAGCTCAGCAAGAAGGTACAAATGGTGGCAGAAAAATAAGCCAAAATAAACAAAGGTCAAAAGGGGTACCAACGCAAGACCAAAAGCACTGAAGTAAAGTACAAAAAAAGAAGCAAGGCATCAACAGGAAAAGATCTCTTACTTGATTCGTCACATACAACAAGAGTACACTAGACGCACGAGGCTATAAGACGACAACATGAGTAAATCATAAGGAAGAAGTACACAACCTTTATTAGGCACCTGTGGTCGACTCTACCCAAAAACACGGGCGACGTGGTCACTCAACTGGACATACCCTCACAAATATAATATCCGTCTAACTGCGAGGGATTCTCATACTCTCCACCACACACCGCAGACGCCCAAAAACCTGGTAGACTTCCACAAGGTATTAATAAAGGAATCAAACGTTGCGGAGGTTGTTTCGTCCACTAACTCCCGCAATCAAGAAACCCCACAAAAAAACCACCAGATATATCTCGAGATTTGACACATCAGATTCTACTTGACATTTCTAGATTCGAGATGCGGTTGATCAACCTTTAGGAACAGTTTACAATCTTAGATGAAACTCTAACGCGTCCTACATATTCGTTAAGGAACGGTTAACATGAGCCAGATACAGCCATATCATCAAAATATGAATCACTTTATAAGGTTAAACTTAGAATAAACAAGAACATTGTGAACAAGTTGATATAGACAAAAGATTTAGGCCGCACTATACTTTAACAAGAAATTTACGATAATAACAAATGAAATTAGGAGTTCAACAGATCATGAGAAAGAAGAGAAGAGGGGAGTATAACTACCACTTGCCTTGGTTTTACCGAAAAAATGGGGAAAGTTGGGGCAATAGAAGATGGAAGTTGAAATCTAAACAAAAATGACCGAAATAGAGGTTCGGGTCGAAAAACCATAACGAGAAAACTCAAGAAACGGGAGAAGTTTTACCACGCGACGAGAGTTTTCCAGATCTATATTCGGTTGAAGATTTCGAGCACCGGAGCACAGTCGACGGTCACCGGAAGATTCACGAACGGCTTCCTCTCTCACGCCTACGTCTCTCTGGATCGGTTCAGAATTTTGGAGAAGCTGAAGTTTTTTTCTCTGTATTATATATTTATATATATATATATAAATATGTAATTATAAAAAGTTTTGTCTAAAAACGGACTATTTACGAGTGAGTGCGCGGAAAACAAAAATAGAGTTTTAGGATGGCTTCAAATCGAAAAGTGTCCAACATGAAAGTTGTAAATCTCGTTGAGACGAACAAATTTCGTGTTAACCATGTTTTTATACGATGCCTTTTTGACCCTCAAAAAGGCGCCCGAACGCAAACTGCAATGATCACTCGAGTACAGTGAAACGTTCACTCGAGTACAGTGAAACGATCACTCGAGTACAGTGAAACGATCACTCGAGTACAGTGAAACGTTCACTCGAGTACAGTGAAACGTTCACTCGAGTACAGTTAAACGATCACTCGAGTACAGTGAAACGTTCACTCGAGTACAGTGAAACGATCACTCGAGTACAGTGAAACGATCACTCGAGTATATTGAAACGATCACTCGAGTACAGTGAAACGATCACTCGAGTACATTGAAACGATCACTCGAGTACATTGAAACGTTAACTCGAGTACACTGAAACGATCACTCGAGTACAATGAAACGATCACTCGAGTATAATGAAACGTTCACTCGAGTACAATGAAACGATCACTCGAGTACAATGAAACGTTCACTCGAGTACAATGAAACGATCACTCGAGTACAATGAAACGTTCACTCGAGTACAATGAAACGTTCACTCGAGTACAATGAAACGATCACTCGAGTACAATGAAACGTTCACTCGAGTACAATGAAACGTTCACTCGAGTACAATGAAACGTTCACTCGAGTACAATGAAACGATCACTCGAGTATAATGAAACGTTCACTCGAGTACAATGAAACGATCACTCGAGTACAATGAAACGTTCACTCGAGTACAATGAAACAATCACTCGAGTATCAGACAATTTATTTGCGCGAACAGTAGATTTTGCAAATATATCAAAAAAATTAAACTATATAAATGAATAGTAAAAGACATTTTTGAATAGTACTATAATATGAAAATAATCATATTTATATATTTTTGAATAAGAAAACGCGAGTTCAAAACGGAGGCCCAAACGCGCGCCGAATTAAACGAAACTCGCACCGTAGACGAACACTGATGCTATGAACACAACGGCGAAGTCAAAACCAAAATCCGACGAGCCATTCTCGAGATATAAATTTTTAAAGTTTACGACGAACATAAATTCCACAAAACTTTGGAAAATCGCCGAGGCCCAAATATCGCTCGGATCGCGATGTAACTTGACGAGAAAGTACAAAATTACTTAAATTCCAAAGGCAAAATTTTCCCATTACAACAAGAATTCGGCCGACTCGATCGCACGGATGCGAAAATGCCTTAACGGTATTGCGCCGTCAACTCGACGTTAAAAGTAACGCCACGATGTCATAACTATGACGATGCCCATTCAAATAAAATCATCGAAAAATCGGGGGCGTTACAGTCACCCCCCTAAAAAGAAGTTTCGTCCCGAAACTTAACACAACTCCAAAACCAAACCAAAACGATAAAATCAAACATGACTGAAAACATAAAGACATACCCGAAACTAAGAGAAGAGGTGCAGATGAGATTCCCTCATTGCCGATTCCAATTCCCACGTCGCACTCTCGACGTCTTGATTTTTCCAAAGAATCTTGACCATAGGGATGGTCTTTCTCCGTAACACACGCTCTTGAGAATCCAGAATACGAACAGGTTCTTCCACATACGTAAGGTTGGGCTGAATCTGGGGCATCGAGTCGAGGACTTGACGATCATTACAAACACACTTCCGCAACTGGCTTACATGGAACACATCATGGACACCAGGAAAGGTAGTAGGCAACTCCAGCCTATACGCTGAAACTTCGATGCGTTCAAGAATCTGAAAAGGTCCCACGTACCGGGGGTCTAACTTGTGGTTCCTTCCAAACCTTTTAACGCCAGACATCGGAGAAACCTTCAGAAAAACCAAGTCTCCAACGACAAACTCCAGATCGACCCTTCGTTGATTAGCATACTTCTCATAGCGCTCTTGAGCCACACGGAGCTTTTCTCGAATATGAGTCACGACACAATTCATCTCCTCAAGGGCTTCCGGACCTAGCAACGGTCTCTCATCTACTTCAGCCCAAAACAAAGGAGTTCTACAATGCCTCCCATATAAGGCCTCAAACGGGGCCATTTGCAGATTCTCTTGATAACTATTATTATACGCAAACTCCATGAGTCTGAGACACTTGTCCCAAGCACCACCATGATCCAAAATATAACAACTGATCATATCTTCTACGATCTGATTTACCCTTTCTGTCTGAACATTCGTCTACAGATGATAGGCGGTGGAATGCCTTAAATCGGTACCCAACCCCTCCTGTAAACTCTTTCGAAAGCGAGACGTAAATCTGGAGTCTCGATATGATATAATGCTAACAGGCACTCCATGTAATCTGATGACCTCTTCAAGATATAGCTCAACTATCTTCTTCATTGAATACCCAATCTTAAAGGGAACAAAGTGAGCACACTTTGTCAATCTATCAACTATCACCCAAACAGAGTCATGCCCATGGGGAGATTTTGTTAGGCCGGTGATGAAGTTCATTGAAATACTCTCCCATTTCCAACTTTGAATATCTAGCAGTGTCAATTTACCACCAGGCGTTCTATGATCAGGCTTAACACGCTGATACGTATAACATTCTGATACAAACTTCGCGATATCATTCTTCATCACTGACCACCAAACAATTTGTTTTAGATCTTTATACATCTTAGTGGAACCAGGGTGGTAGGCTACACTGGACCCATGAGCTTCAGCACAGATCTTAGCCCAAATATCGCTAAAGGCGGGGACGCAAAATCTACCCCGATACTTCAAGGTATCCAACTCATCCAAGGAGAAATCTGGTAGCTCTCCATTCATAGTTCTATTCCGGAGGTGCAATAAATCAGGATCATCCTTCGGATGTGCTCGAATAAGGGAAATCCAAGAGGGTTCTTCCGCTTCTAGACTAGCAGGCACAGTACTACCCCCAACCTCAATATCCATCAACAAGAATTCTTCTACCAAGGACTGTACCGACAGATTAAAAATTTTGGCGGTATTTCTACTCAAAGCATTGGCTACTACATTAGCCTTTCCTGGATGATAAAGAATTTCCACTTCATAATCAGCCACATATTAACCACCGACGCTGGCACAAATTTAGTTCCTTCTGAGTGAAGACGTACTTCAAACTCTCTGGATTTGATCAGTTGCTCATATGATTTGAGCTTGCCAAGAAGAGATTCTGTAGAAATCTCATTCAAACTTCTGGCCTCCTATATTGGTCATATCCTGGAATCCCAAGTGCTGGGGAAGCACATTAGGATTTTGCCATTCACCTCAGTGAGAGAGATGTCTTTGTCCAAGGTCTTCAGCTCACTGATAATTGAACTTAATATGTTGTACATGTCAGTGACAGATTCTGATTCATCCTTCTTGAAGTTCTCATACTGAGAGATGATAGTTGATCTTCCGTCCTTCCTCTCATCTGCTGATCCAGCAACCATCTGGTTGAGAGAGTCCTAGATTGCTTTGGCAGATGTGCATTCAGCCAATTTTTGGAAGATGTCAACTGACATAGTTTGAGCCAGTATGTTCATGGCCTTTGCATCTGTTATCTTTGCCTTTTTCTGAGTATCTGTCCACTCAGGTGGTGGAACAACATGAGTGCTTGAAGTGGAGGTAGATGCAGCAGCTGTAGGTTGAGGAGGACCTGTCAAAATAGAACTATATATGTCATCATCAATTGAATTCATATAAAGTCTGATTCTTGCCTTCCAGATGACAAACTTATTTAAGTTGCAAACTGGAGGTCTGGTACTTGCATAATCCTTGTTATGTGACATTCTATGAAAATAATCAGAAAACCTATGAAGAAGAAGATCAGATCTAATAAGGATCTTTTGGTTCAAGTGTTAACTTGTACAACCAAAGGAACCTGCTCTGATACCAATTGAAAGATAGGGGTTAGATCTGATTTACTCTAGAGGGGGGTGAATAAAGTAAATAAGACTTTTTGTCTGTTTTAGATTTTTATCAGAGTGAAAAGTATGTGATACCAATAATAATAACAGAAAAGAAAAATAGTCTAGGTTAATCTACTCTAACACAGTACAGCTAGCCTATCACAGCCACAACAAGAACAACAGGAAAAAAAGGCAACCAGACAACACAAGAAATTTTATAGTGGTTCTCCAACCTGGGTACATGAACTCTTCTACCACCTTAGTAGGAATCCACTAGCAGGTTTTTGATCAGGTGACTGCCACCACAAGATCTATTTCCATGGAGATCTCACAACCCTTTGAGCTTTTGATCAGGTGCCCAAAAACCATGTAAAAACTTTTGAAGGGAATTAATAAACCCTTTATACAGGAGGGGGAGAGAGATTTGATGGTGTCTTCTCTTTCACAAACAACTGAGAAGACTAGTGGATTGCTATTGTCAAGACTCCTTCAGAATCACTGGGAGTCTTGCACATGGTGTAGGTCTTCAGCCTTGACTTGAAATATTCCAGGAACTTCTGACTGATCTAGATTATGTTGTCCTTGAAGGCTCCTGGAGTTGAAGTTGAAGAAGACTCTTGATTTGTGATTATTGTTCTTCTTATTCTTCAGTAACTTCAAGGAGAAAACAAAGTGTTTTTTGTACAGAGAATTTCTGAATGTTGTTTCTGTATTCTCTATTACTTGCTCTATTCTGTGTTTTTTTTTGAAAGAGAAAATCTCTTTTTTTATATATATTCTCTGTCGAAATTCTCCTTTGAATTTTGAATTCCTTGCATTGATTGTTGATTGCTTGGAGAATGAAAATCGGCTGGAGAATATTTGCTTTAATGAGTTTCCCAACTGTCCCATTTAATTAAGCAAGTAATTAATCCCTAATGAAGACCATAATCAATGCTGTCAATAACGGCTATATTCCAGAGAATATGTGCATTAATTACTCAGAGAAATTATAACGTCCCGAATCGCACTAGGCCCCTCGTGTGTGTTTTTGAGTCAAGAGAGCTGACTTGGGTTCAGGGGAAGTGTTGACAACTGGGCAACACGTGTGAAAAGGAGGAGAAATCAGTCAAGCATAGGACACGAGTAGAGACACGAGCGTGTCCCTACCCATGTGGGAGTGGCCAGCTCTCGAGTCAATGACTCGAGTATGTCCAGAGAAGGACACGGGTAGTGACACGGGCGTGTCACTACCGTGTGAAGTGACACGGGTAGAGACACAGCCGTGTCCCTACCCGTGTGTGTGTGTCTAGTTGAACTCGACACAGCGTGTCGAGATCGACGAACTGCGTGTCGAGATCGACGAATTGTATGACACGGGTAGCGACACTGGCGTGTCCCTACCCGTATGTGTCGAGTTAAACTAGACAAAGCGTGTCGAGATCGACGAACTACATATCGAGATCGACGAATTGTATGACACGGGTAGAGACACGGGCGTGTCCCTACCCGTGTGTCGTTGTGTCGAGTTGAGTTCGTCAAAAGGCATCCAGAGAAGGACACGACCAGGGAACACGGCCGTGTCATGTGAACACGGGTTGGGACACGGGCATGTCCCTACCCGTGTCGAGTGTTGAACCAACGCTGAAACTGCCGTTGACACTTTGCCCGAAGCAGACACGGGTACGGACACGGGCGTGTCCCTACCCGTGTCAATTTTCATATATAAAGGGAAGTGAAAACCCTAGCCGTTTCCATGCTCATTTCATCCCCTATTTCCTGAGAGAAACTTCTAGAGAGAAGGAAACTGCTGGAGAAAGTCTTGGAGGAGAAGATCCGCCGTCGCCGTGAAGGAGAAGATGCTGCCAAGAAGAGTTACACGATCCATGGCCGGAAATAGTGGAAACGCCGGAAATGAGGTGAGCTTCCTCCCCACTCCCTTGGTGCTAGATCTATAGTTATCTAGGCGAGATGTCGACTCAAAAGAGTCTAGACTTGCGAGATGGTGATTTCTCTAGGAAGAGGCCGTCCTAGGGCTTGTGCTCTAGGGCTAGTTGTGTCTTCAACCTCTCCAACCTTCTATGCGAAGATGGGGGATGGTTTCGTGAAGAATCATGGCCTCATGAGTGTGAATAAGGGAGGAGGAAATTTTGGAGTGATTTTGGAAGATCGACTTGGAGAGGAAGATGAACTGATGCCGTTCATTCCTCTTTATGAAGCGTGCAGAATATGTATTCTGCGCGCAGCGATCTTCTTGGCCATTTTCATATAGGATGTGGCCAGATCTGGGCTTTCTACTAAACACAAAAGTTGAAGCCCTTGAAAATACCTTTCCAAGGAGTGATTACATGTCTTCATGCGAAGTCTATAGCCACAGGAAAGTCTGAACTAACATGACGTCCGACAAATACTGCATGCAGAAATTGTGTTCTATACACAGCAGACTTCAAGGCTGATTTCAAATAGGATACACTCAAATCTGGGTTGTGGGCTGAATACGAAAGTTGTGACCCATGGAAAGACCTTTCCATCGAAGGGTTACACGTCTTCACCGGATCCATGTAGCTTCAGGAATCTCCGGTCGAAGTTGTTATCTATATTTATTCTGCACTTAAATTCTGGGGTTTATATAATATGAATTTGAATTCAGTGGAATCGATGTTGCTAATTAACTCTAGATTTTGATGAACTATTTTATGCTGACCACCGTAATGCTATGAATGATAAATCTTGTTAATTAGATTTCATAAAACTGAAATGTGGAGCAAGCTTTATTGCATGATATGACTTGCTAAAATTGATAGATTATTATAAATGCGCACTATGTTTATAATATGATGAATGAAATGACTAGATACAAATTGGTAGATTATTATTTATGCGCATCATGCTGGTAATATGTTGAAATCATTTGGAATGACAAATAGAAGGATAAATCATGGCCATGAGTATGTATGATGGTTAGAATGAAATATAGTAGCCCAATACTTAGAGCGTAGTCTCCCTACGAGTAGTATTGTGAATGGATGTAAGTGCGGTGTTGACCGTCACTAGTTGGTTTGTGTTGAGATGTGGTATAGATGGATTGTTGGGCTGTGTCCTCGTGCTTACTTCTGAGGCCCCTTCCATACCACAGTGTTGTGGAATTTGCATGTGGTGTGAGTCGACACGCGGTGTTGTAATCCTGGGTTAAGGATAGTGTGGCAGGTCTACGGGCTCGCCGATCGTCACACCGATGGGATTTGATAGTTAGACTTTGGGCGGTTGGGATTGGTCCTCGGTGTCTCCGTCCCGGGGCTCCTTCTATGCCAGGTGAACGGTTGGGCTTGGTCCTCGTGCTTACTTCTGAGGCTCCTTCTGGGTCACACAAGGCCAGTTCGGGGCTTGGTCCTCATTGCACATCTACCCGAGGCTCCCGCTGGGCCATAGTACGCATGGGCTTTGCTGTTGTGTTCTTAGCGTTGAGGCATACGGAGGCCTATATGAAGTAGTTTGGATACCCGCCTAGTAGTAGAGATGCACTCTCTACTGTCATCGCCTGGCCACGGCGGCTAACGCCTGAGAGGTTAGCTGCGTGCTCGAATAGTGGGAACTATAGTCTATGTCGGCATAGAAATTGCATGTGTATGATCATGTGTGATTCATTGTATAGCATACATACCATACATAGCATTGCACAAACAAGATCCTCATCGTATAAGTTTGTATGGGCACTCTTATACGATGAGTTACTTTTATGTAACCTGATCCTTAACTTATAAGCTTGTATGGGCATCCTTATAAGTTAAGTTACTTTCCTATTGTAGATACTTGTACTTGATAGTTTATTATTGTTTATGTAGAACTGCTAGAATATAATGTTATTAATCTTATTATACCATTACCACCTGCTTGTGCTTGTTACACTATTTATTATACTTGTACCCTTGTTCCTTTATTCGCCCAGTGCTGAGGAGTCGCCGGGGGAGCAGATGTGAAGCCACTTAGTCTTTTCGACTAACGGTTGCTACGTCTTACTTTTTAGGAGGTCACCCCGCAGGTAGAGCAGTCGCAGACCTTGCAGTAGGACAACCAGGCCAGGACGACAGGGCCTGATGTGATGGTGTCGTCGCTACCGTCGGTCACGGATGTGAGTGTTGTGAGATTTTGATGTAGTCCGTTTGGGAAATTTTATAGTTATACTCTGATATTGTAGAAGCATGTTTTGGCTTCTCTTATTTGATGCATTTGGACATATATACTTAGTATGGATTTGACTTCTTCTTGCTTATATTTTGTTTGGGTTGGCATGTATATATTGATATTGGTTGTAGCCGGCGGAATAGGCGTCTTGTGGTACAGGTTAGCCCGTGCGCTAATGCTACCGCAAAGCGGCTGTTCCGGGCATAAGACACCCTTCGTGCCATGTTTTGGGATCCGGGAGGGGGGTCTTACAAATGGTATCAGTTTGCCACGAACCTCAACTAAAGAAGTCATTCAACAATGGTACCACCCCCGTTCGATTAGTCAGTTTGCAGACAAACTGACTTAGCGGAAGCAGTGGTGTGCCCATATGTAATTCACACTAAGTTGTCCAACTTTGACCACAAGATTAGCCAGCCTGACCATACGTTTGTGTTTTACATGTAGGTTCCAGTGCATGTTGAGCCGATGGGGGGAACTCCTGCCCCTTCCATACCCACTCAGTTTCAACAATCCAAGTTGGGGCAGATGCACACCGCCATCATGGATGTTTTTAGGGCGCAGCAGCCTCCGGTTCAATAACAGGATCCCGGCTCTAACTGGTTGAGCACCTTTCGGGCTCTCTCCCCTCCCGCGTACCTCGGGACGGAGTCGGCCGTACGCACGGAGGAATAGCTTGACACAGTGCAAGAGCTATTGGCGGGGATCCGTTGCCCGACCAATATGGCTGTACCGTTGGCGGTGTCCGTCTTGGATCTACATGCTAAGAGGTGGTGGAAGTCACACATGGGCTCCACGTTCTAAGGACGAGTGTATACCGAGATAAGTTGGAGCAAGTTCTCGGGTGTCTTCTTGGAGCACTTCATTCCTACATCGGCTCGAGATGAGCTCGAGCAGAGGTTTCTACTACTGAAGCAGGGATCAAAATCTGTTATGGAATACCAGCGAGAGTTCCAACATATCGCAAGGTTCGCGGACTCATATGACTTGGATGATAGAGTATACGCCAAATGCTTCTACAAAGGGCTACAAGATCCCCTAAGGCAGGCCCTTTTGTTTATAGCGGATGCTAGTTTGGCGGAGATTATCAATATGGCAAAGATATTGGAGGCGGACCACTTGGGATGTGGTAAGATACCTACGGAGGACGTGATGGAAGCTGGTCCAAGCAATAGGAGGAGGCAGGACTTTAGAGGAGGAAGAGGACATCAAAGAGGTGGAGGGCGTTTCCACCAAAACTATAGAGTGGAGCATCCGGTTCCGCAGCCGCCTGCATTGCCTCCAGCGCCTCAGCCTCAGTAATTTCAGCAACCTGAGAGGCATCGTGGGCTGGTGTGTTTTGAATGCAACAAACTGGGCCACATTCGACACTACTGCCCGCAGTTGTTTGGGAACGTCCCTCCTGCTCTCCCTCCGGCAGCTCCGCGGGGGCGGGGTTACATGCGTGGTCGAGGACGAGGACCGCGAGGAGGAAACCCCGGCCCTACTCGGGATCAAGTGTACGCACTGGACATGTCGCAAGAACGGAATCCCCAAGAGGTGATTGCATGTATGATTTAAATGATTATCATGTTTTCATTGTCTAACTTAAAGTTGCTTGAGACATACTAGACACATAGCAATAAGTTTTGGTTATTGGTACTTAGGCACCGTGATAGTTGGCGGGAAGACGGCCTATGGACTGTTCGATACCGGTGCCTCACACTCCTTTGTGTCTGAGGACTTCATTAAGGACATGGAGGGCGTACAATACTTCACTGGTATAGCCCGACGAGTGCGCCTACCGGACGGCTCGGAGATGACAGCAACCGCTAAATGCGAGTTCGAGATATTTATTGAAGGAAAGGCCTTTTATACGCCTGCCACGATCTTGAGAATGCCGGAGTTTGACATCATTTTGGGCATGACGTGGTTGGACTGGCACTTTGCAAGGATTGATTGTGTAGAGAAACGAATCTACTTGAGACATGGAGACTCCGACGTCATCTTCCAAGGTATTAGCTTCACACCTCGTATGTTGTTATCCTCAGTGCAAACAGTAAAAGCCCATATGAAGGGGGATGAAGTCTTCATGATCTGGTTCGAGTTGAAGGAGACAACATTGGATATAAAAGATATACGGGTAGTGCGGGACTTCCCCGAGGTATTTCCTGAGAAACTGGCAGGATTACCCCCGCATAGAGAGGTTGACTTCCAGATTAATCTAGTACCGGGTGCCAAGCCGGTATCCAAGACCCCTTACCGAATGGCCCCGAAGGAACTCGCGGAGTTTAGAGTTCAACTGCAAGAACTGGTGGAGTCAGGGTTCATTCGCCCCAGTTCGTTGCCCTGGGGAGCCCCTGTATTATCATGTGAAGAAGGATGGGACCCTGCATTTGTGCATAGACTATCGGGAACTCAATCGGCTGACGGTGCGGAACACTTATCCTCTACCTCGGATCGACGAGTTGTTCGACCAACTTGTGGGAGTGCATTGGTTTTCTTAGCTAGACCTGCACTTAGGATATTATCAGTTGAGAATACAAGAAGGTGACATCCAGAAAACGGCCTTTAGTTCAAGATATGGACTGTATAAGTTCACGGTATTGCCGTTTGGGCTCACAAATGCCCCTTCGGCCTTCATGAGCCTGATGAACAAGGTGTTTGAACCTTATTTGGATATCTTCGCCATTGTTTTCATCGACGACATCTTGGTCTACTCAAAGACGGAGGAGGAGCATGTTGAGCACTTGACCTTGGTATTGAAGAAATTGAAGGAGCACGCCTTGTATGCCAAATTCAGCAAGTGTGAATTCTGGCTTAAGGAGGTTGCTTTCTTGGGTCACGTGATCAGTGGAGCTGGGCTAGCGGTGGATCCAGCCAAGGTGCGTGCCGTGAAGGAGTGGTCCCCCTTGAAGTCGGCGGCCGATGTGCGGAGCTTCCTTGGACTTATCGGGTACTACCGCAAGTTCGTAAAAGGATTTTCAAAGATTGCTCTTCCTCTTACTTCATTGACGAAGAAAGGTGTGCCATTTGAGTGGACATCCCAGTGCAAAGCGGCGTTCCAAGAACTGAAGGATAGACTTACCTCCGCCCCCATCCTAGCACTTCCATCTGGGAAAGAAGGATTTCAAGTCTACACCGATGCGTCATATCAAGGGATGGGAGCGGTATTGATGCAGCACGGACACGTGATTGCCTATGCTTCAAGACAACTCAAGAAACATGAAATCAATTACCCGGTTCACGATTTGGAGCTTGGAGCAGCGGTGTTCGCCTTGAAGATTTGGAGGCATTATCTATACGATGTCCACTACGAGATCTTTTCAGACCACAAAAATTTGAAGTACGTCCATACTCAGAAGGAGTTGAACTTGACACAACAGCGGTGGTTAGAATTTCTATGCGACTATGAGTTCACCTTGAACTACCACCCTGGAAAGGCGAACTCGGTGGCCGATGCATTGAGTAGAAAGGTACCAGGATATAGCCCAGAGTCTCGGTTGATGAGTATGGAGTTGGCTCAGATGATTGAGGAGATGGACATTACATTGATATTTAAGGCTCCTTTGGTAGAGTATACGGAGTACTTGGCAAGCATGGGCATAGTTTGTGATATCCGAGAACGAATCAGAGTGGAGCAAGGTATGGATGCGGCTCTAGCCCCGACAATCAAGTCAATCGAAGATGGGACTACGAATGAGTATACGCTAAAAGGTGGCCTTATTTATTTTCGTGGTCGGCTCTACATTCCCAAGGGCGGTAAAATCCGGGAGGATATCTTGAGAGAGGCTCATTGCTCTCAATATTCAGTGCACCCAGGCATTGCTAAGATGTACGCCGGCTTACAGAAGACCATGTGTTGGCCGGGAATGAAAAAGGATCTCCGATATTTTGTTATACATTGCGAAGCTTGTCAAAGGGTGAAGGCGGAATGCAAGAGTCCCTGTGGTTTGCTACAATCGTTGCCCATCCCCGAGTGGAAGTTTGAGGATATCTCCATGGACTTTGTCCATGGGTTACCTCGCTCGCGCTCAGGAAATGATTCGGTGTGGGTGATAGTTGATCGCCTGATGAAAGTAGCCTGGTTTATCCCAATAAAGAAAGAAGCTCATGTGGATGTCTTAATACGCCTCTTTGTGGAGCAATTCATACGGTATCATGGCGTGCCTAAGACGATCGTGTCTGATCGTGATGGTCGGTTTACCTCCAAGGAGTGGAAAGCGGTACAGGCGTATTTGGGCTCGCGCCTTACCTTCAGCACCGCGTTTTATCCTCAGACGGACGGGCAATCTGAAAGGACCATTCGGACATTGGAAGATTTGTTGAGATTATGTGTGTTGGATAGAGAAGATCCGTGGGAAAGACTCTTACCGTTGGTAGAATTCTCCTACAACAATAGCCATCAGGTTAGTATCGGCATGGCTCCACACGAAGCTCTTTATGGAAGGTGTAGAACCCCCTTGACTTGGGTGCAAGATGAAGACCTGAAGGCTTTGGGTGTTGAATATATTGATGATACCGATGTGGAGGTTAGACTGATACAGGATCGTATGTTGGAGGCTCAAAGTCGGCAGGCGAAGTATTATAATGCAAGACACGGGATGGTGGAGTTTCAAGTGGGTGATAAGGTGTTCCTGAAAATCCGACTGATGCATGGAGTGTTACGTGTGCGTGGTGTGAAAAAGATCAGCACAAGGTATGTTGGGCCTTATACTATATTGGAAAGGATTGGCCCGCTGGCCTATCAGTTGGAGTTACCGCCCGAGCTAGAGAACCTCCACGACATGTTCCATGTGTCGTCGCTTTGGAAGGCGCTGTTGCGGCCCGATCAATACATCCCCACAACTGATGGTGTTGTGGCGTCTGATAGGTCTGTGCGACTAGAGACGGTGCAGATCATAGATAGCGAGACAAGAAAGTTACGCCGCAAAAGTGTTCCCTTGGTGAAGGTGCTATGGTCCACTCATGGGAAGGAGGAATATACTTGGGAGCCGATGGATGTGATGCAAAAACACTATCCGGAGTTGTTTGCTCAAGGTAATTTTATTTAAAATCATATTGTATCTTTTGTTATGCTTTTCTCCCCATAGCCTAAGCCTGATTTCGGGGACGAAATCTTTTATTTTGTTTATAGGATTTGTAACGCCCTGAATCGCACTAGGCCCCTCGTGTGTGTTTTTGAGTCAGGAGAGCTGACTTTGGTTCAGGTGAAGTGCTGACAACTGGGCAACACGTGTGAAAAAGGAGGAGAAATCCGTCAAGCATAGGACACGGGTAGAGACACGGGCGTGTCCCTACCCTTGTGGGAGTGGCCAGCTCTCGAGTCGATGACTCGAGTATGTCCATAGAAGGACACGGGTAGTGACACGGGAGTGTCACTACCATGTGAAGTGACACGGGTAGAGGCACGGGAGTGTCCCTACCCGTGTGCGTGCGTGTCGAGTTGAACTCGACACAGCATGTCGAGATCGACGAATTACGTGTCGAGATCGACGAATTGTATGACATTGGTAGCGACACGGGCGTGTCCCTACCCGTGTGTCGAGTTAAACTCGACAGAGCGTGTCGAGATCGATGAACTACGTGTCGAGATCGATGAATTGTATGACACGGGTAGAGACACGGGTGTGTCCCTACCCGTATGCCGTTGTGTCGAGTTGAGTTCGTCGAAAGGCATCTAGAGAAGGACACGACCAGGGAACACGGACGTGTCATATGAACACGAGTCGGGACACGGGCGTGTCCCTACCTGTGTCGAGTGTTTAACCAACGCTGAAACCGCCGTTGACGCTTCGCCCGAAGCAGGACACGGGTAAGGACACGGGCGTGTCCCTACCCGTGTCAATTTTCATATATAAAGGGAAGTGAAAACCCTAGCCGTTTACATGCTCATTTCATCCCCTATTTCCTGAGATAAACTTCTGGAGAGTAGGAAACTGCTGGAGAAAGTCTTGGAGGATAAGATCCGCCGTCGCCGTGAAGGAGAAGATGCCGCCAAGAAGAGTTACACGATCCATGGCCGGAAATAGTGGAAACGTCGGAAATGAGGTGAGCTTCCTCCCCTCTCCATTGGTGCTAGATCTGTAGTTATCTAGGCAAAATGTCGACTCAAAATAGTCTAGACTTGCGAGATTGTGATTTCTCTAGGAAGATGTCGTCCTAGGGCTTGTGCTCTAGCGCTAGTTGTGTCTTCAACCTCTCCAACCTTCTATGCGAAGATGGGGCATGGTTTCGTGAAGAATCATGGACTCATTAGGGTGATTAAGGGAGGAGGAAATTTTGGAGTGATTTTGGAAGATTGACTTGGAGAGGAAGATGAACCGATGCCGTTCATTCCTCTTTACGAAGCATGCAGAATCTGTATTCTGCGCGCTTCGATCTTCTTGGCCATTTTCGTATAGAATGTGGCCAGATCTGGCTTTTGACTAAACCCGAAAGTTGAATCCCTTGAAAATACCTTTCCAACGAGTGGTTGAACGTCTTCATGTGAAGTCTGTAGCCACGGGAAAGTCTGAACGAACATGGCGTCCGATAAATCCTGCATGCAGAAATTGTGTTCTGTACGCAGCGGACTTCAAGGCTGATTTCAAATAGTATACACTCAAATCTGTCTTGTGGCTGAATACTAAAGTTGTGACCCATGGAAAGACCTTTCCATCGAGGGGTTACACGTCTTCACCGGATCCCTGTAGCTTCGGGAATCTCCGGTCGAATTTGCTGTCCAGATTTATTCTACACTTAAATTTTGGGGTTTATATAATATGAATTTGAATTCGGTGGAATCGATGTTGCTTATTAACTCTAGATTTTGATGAACTATTTTATGCTGACCACCGTAGTGTTATGAATGATAAATCTTATTAATTAGATTTCATAAAACTGAATTGTGGAGCAAACTTTATTGCATGATATGACTTGCTAAAATTGATAGATTATTATAAATGTGCACCATGTTTATAATATGATGAATGAAATGACTAGATACAAATTGGTATATTATTATTTATGCGCATCATGCTGGTAATATGTTGAAATCATTTGGAATGACAAATAGAATGATAAACCATGACCATGAGTATGTATGATGGTTAGAATGAAATGTAGTAGTCCAATACTTAAAGCGTAGTCTCCCTACGGGTAGTATTGTGAATGGATGTAAGTGCGGTGTTGACCGTCACTAGTTGGTTTGTGTTGAGTTATGGTATAGATGGATGGTTTGGCTGTGTTCTCGTGCTTACTTCTGAGGCCCCTTTCATGTCACAGTGTTGTGGAATTTGCATGTGGTGTGAGTCAACACGCGGTATCGTAATCCTGGGTTAAGGATTGTGTGGCAGGTCTACGGGCTCGCCGATTGTCACACCGACGAGATTTGATAGTTAGACTTTGGGCGGTTGGGCTTGGTCCTTGGTGTCTACATCCCGGGGCTCCTTCCGTGCCAGGTGAACGGTTGGGCTTGGTCCTCATGCTTACTTCTGAGGCTCCTTCCGGGTCACACAAGGTCAGTTCGCGGCTTGGTCCTCGGTGCACATCTACCCGAGGATCCCGCTGGGCCATAGTACGCATGTGCTCCACTGTTGTGTTCTTAGCGTTGAGGCGTACGAAGGCCTAGGTGAAGTAATGTGGATACCCGCCTATTAGTAGAGATGCCCGCTCTACTGTCATCGCCTGGCCATGGCGGCTGACGCCTGAGAGGTTAGCTACCTGCTCGAATAGTGGGAACTATAGTCTATGTCGGCATATCAATTGCATGTGTGTGATCATGGGTGAGTCATTGCATAGCATACATACCATACATAACATTTCACAAACAAGATCCTCATCGTATAAGTTTGTATGGTCACTCTTATACGTCCTTCATTGATCCAGCCCGAGCTCTCTTCTTAGCGCATGGTCGGCCTCCTCCCCCCTCAAAGTGAGCAGCCCACTACACAAAGCAACCCGAGTACATGAATATCCCACCATGCATGGCCGACCCACTTCAAGGATTCATGCATGGCCGACCACATTCATGCAAATCCCCTCTTTCTCCCCTCCTCATTTATTTCCACATGCATGAGTCCCCCATTTCCCATGGCCGGCCACACACTTTCTTCCTCCTTTATTTCTTCTTTTATTCTATATTCATCTCCTCTCTCTCTCTCAATGATTTCTCCACGCATGCACCTTGCCACCATGCATCGAATCATCCTCTCCCTCTCCCTTCATTAAATGGAATGCATGCACCCTCTCCCCATTCACATGGTCGGCCACCCCCCTTGCCTCCTCCTCTTCATTCCCATCTAGAATCTTCCCTCCTCGTCTATAAAAGGCACCATGGTCTCATGCTTTGGGGGTTGGATTTTGGAGAGCAAGTGAAGTACTAGTTCAAGAGAGAGTGCTTTCTTTTATGTTGCTTACATGTTGTTAAGTCTTTATTAGTGTAACCTTTGCTTTTGATAGTGTAATCTTTTCTTCGGTAGCATAATCTTGTCTCTTTATTATTTTGTACTTCTTCATTTTTACATATCAATGAAAATGAATTTCTTTTATCCTTCCGTGCTTTCTCTCTCAACTATGCGTAGCTAATCTTCTTTTAGCATTTGATCATGAGGATCCAAGATTTGAGATAGGAATTCTTTTTCACTTCGTAATTTTAGTTTTGCTAGCTTTCGCTCGATCCCTCTTTGATTTATTTCGAGCCGACTCCGTATTTCCGGTATACGGTAGTAGGCATTTGATCTCATTTCATAATAGTCGAGAGACTCGTTGATTTGAAAGATCACTCAAAGAGGGAAGGAGTTGCACGCAATCCTAGAGATAGGACGACGTAAATCCTCCGGATTGGAGTCAAATCCAATAGTGCGGATCACCTCGATAATGCAACTTTAGGCCCCTTTGATTTGTAAAGAGATTTCGATCAAAGCGTCTATAAGTTAGGAAACTTAATGCTCTAGCGAGATTTTGTCTTATTTTCGGATCCGTCACGGTCGAGTTAAGTCACAATTATAAAATATTATTTTTTTATTTCTCCTATCTCTTTTCATGGTGAATCATCGATCAAGTGCTATCTTTTAATCCATAGTTCCGTTTTAGATTTCGTTTCAGTTTGATTTTAAAAATTCTCAAAACCCATTTCTTTCGGTAGGATAATAGTTCAAGCGTGAGTAATAGTACTTGACAACCCCGTGTTTAAATACGACCTTGATACTACAATTTGACAGGTACACTTGCCTGTTCGGGTTTTAGCCCATCAGAAAACAAATCAGTTCTATGAAGGGCTGAGAGATGACCTGCGGTTGCTTCTCTCAGGACCGATGATGCAGGGTTTCCTTACCTTGGTCAATATGGCCCGTTACGTTGGGCTGGACATGAAGCGTGTGCAGCGTAAAAAGGACTTGGCAGGGAAGAAGACAAAGTTCAAGCTACCTAGTTCTTTAAAGTTTGGGTTTCAACGGTGGAAAAAGAAGCCTAAAACTTTTGCGTCGGCTCCTTCTTATCCCGTGCCTGGAGCAACTTCTGGGAGAGGTCCGCCCATATGTTATACATGTGGAAAGGTGGGTCATATCGCTCGAGACTGTTGGAGTGGCCCAAAAGGGGAGAAAAATACGGGTCTGTCTTATGCTGAGAAGGGCAAGGAAGTGATGGAATCAACTGCATCTCAGGCGCAACCCTGAGTCTATAATCTTGACCAATAGGAGTCCATAAAACAAAGTGATGTCATAACAGGTATGAGTTAAGATTTAGCTTTTACTCCTTTCCATACTTAGTACTTTGTACGTTACTTATGTTTGTGATTGGTTTGCATTAGGCTTTGTCCTGATATTGGAATGTCTAGCGAGAGCACTGTTTAATACAGGAGCTTCTCATTCTTTTCTGTCAGAGGACTGCATAGGGCGTATCGGAGTGCCTTCGTTTACGTCGGCAGATCAAGTGAATGTGCTACTTCCTAACGGGTGCTTGATGCGCGTGGATCGATCCAGCTATGTGGAGGTGCGGATCGGAAGTCGCGATTTTGGGTTGGAAGCATCTGTGCTGCCGATATCAAAGTTTGCTGTAATATTTGGTATGGACTAGCTCTCGGAGCAGCGTGCCTATATAGATTGAAACTCTAAGGAAGTCACACTGGGGCAGAACACCGAATGAGAGAGCAAATTCGCTGGTATGTGAGGATCGAGAAAGACATTGTTGTTTGCTGTCCAAGTGGTCAAGGCAGGTCAGAAGGGCGTGGAGTTGTTCTTCATGTTGTTGGAGGCAGTTGAGCCGAAGCCCAGTGTAACTGATGTTCTTGTTGTATCGGAATACGCTGATGTGTTTCCTAAGGATCTTCCGGGGTTACATCCCAAGCGGGATATGTACTTTGCTATTGAGTTGGTGCCGAGTGCGAAATATATGGCCCGCTCTCCATATCAAGTTGCGCCAATGGAGATGGCAGAACTAAAGGTTCTATTGCAAGTGTTACTGGAGCAAGGTTTTATACGCCCAAGTATGTCACCTTGGAGCGCTCCGGTCCTATTTGTGAAAAAGAAGGACGGAAGCTTGCGGATATGCATTGACTATCGAGAGTTGAAAAGCATACGAAAAAGAACAAGTATCTGATTCCATGAATTGATGACTTGTTCGAGCAGCTAGTGGGATCAACTGTTTACTCGAAGCTCGACTTGAAGTCTGGCTACTATCAGTTGAAGATTCAGGAATGTGATATTCCCAGGATAGCGTTTGAGACATGCTACAGTCATTACGAGTTCACTATAATGTCATTTGGGTTAACAAATGCGCCATCAGTATTCTTGGATCTAATGCACTATATGTTTAGAGAGTACTTGGATTTGTTGTAATTGTCTTCAATGATGACATTCTAGTGTACTCTAAGTCTGCAGAAGATCATGCGAATCATTTACGGATAGTGTTGCACACCTTGAGGAGAAACAAGATCTATACCAAGTTCTCAAAATGTGAGTTCTGGCTGTCGTCAGTGGCCTTTCTTGGCCATGTGGTTAGTGGATAGGACATTACGGTGGATCCTACAAAGATAGTTGTGTTATGAGATTGGCGGTATTGTCTTCTGTACCCGAAGTCAGGAGTTTCCTTGGACTAGCGAGCTACTACAGGCACTTCGTAGAGAAATTTTCGCAGATAGCTTTTCCACTTACCACACTAAGGAGGAAAGATCAGAAGTTCGTCTAGACTCCGGAATGCGCAAGAACTTTTGAATATTTGAACAGTAAAACTGGATTGGGGTTTACTAAACCAGCCAGGACTGTACAGTCCAAGTCTAAGGGCAAAGCCCCAGTACTCAACAAGGAGACTGCTGTAAATAAAACAGCCAGGGTTGTACCTAAACAAAGGTACAACAGATTTGAGTGTTGGTGCTGTGGCAAGATAGGCCACTTTGCCATAGACTGTTGGCACAATTCAAGTGCCAAAGTGAGTAGCAATCTGCCTGCTAGAAAAGCTACAGGTAGTTTTGTTAAGAGACAAACTAACCAGCACCAAGGACCCAAGAATTCTTTGGGTTCAAAGGTTAACTAATCTGTTTTGCAGGTGAGTCCAAGTGACCATGCCCCAATATGGTACTTGGACAGTGGATGTTCCAGGCATATGACTGAAATATGGGATTGCTGAAGGACTATACACCAATGAAGGATGGTCCTAAAGTCACCTTTGGTGGTTCTGAAAAAGGAATCATCAAAGGCTTTGGTAACATTTCTAGCAACCTTATTACAATTACTCAAGTGGCTTATGTTAAAGGTTTGAAACACAACCTCATTTGTCAAAGATGGTTATCATATCAGGAGGTCAAATTATCAAAAGATCATTCTGACAGGCTATAGGAAGAGAAATGTCTATTGTTTAGACATTATGTGTGAGAACAATGTTTCTCCTGTGTGTCTTGTAGCTGATGAGAAAGTCTCTCATTGTGTCAAATGGCACAAGAGGCTAGCCCATCTTAACTACAAGACAATTGGTCAACTCTATAGTAAAGAGTTAGTGAGTAATGGTCCTCAGGTTAAGTATATTAAGGATGAGATATGCTCAGCTTGTCAAAAGGGCAAGCAGACCAAATCCACCTTTAAAAGCATTGAGAACAAAGATGCTGTGAGGTGCTTATACCTCTTGCATATGGATCTCTTTGGTTCTATGGCAGTTCACAGCCTAGGTAGGAAGGTCTATACATTTGTGGTAGTTGATGACTACTCAAGGTATTCCTGGGTATTCTTCCTAAGGCAAAAGTTTGAAACACCTAGTATCTTTTATAGTTTTGTCAAACAAATTCAGAATGAGTTAGACAGTACAGTGGTCAAAATAAGAAGTGACCATGGTACTGAATTCTAGTCTGATAGTATGACAAAGCTATGTGAAGAGTTTGGGATATTTTAGGAATTTTCCTCACCAAGAACACCTCAGTAAAATGGTATTGCTGAAAGGAAAAATAGGACCTTGATAGAGGCTGGTAGAACCCTATTAAGTGACACATCTCTCCCTGAATATTTCTGTGCTGAGGCAGTAAACACTGCATGTCATGTAATTAATAGGGCTACTATCACCAAGAGCCACAATAAGACCCCCTATGAGATTGTGAAAGGCAGAAAACCAAATCTATCCTATTTCAGGATCTTTGGTTGTAAATGTTATATACTTAACAATGGTAAGTTTTACTTAACTAAGTTTGCTGCCAAATCCCAAGAGGGAATCTTTGTTGGGTACATCAACAACAATAAGGCTTATAGGGTCTACAACTTAACTACTCAGGTTGTAGAAGAGTCAGTACATGCAGTATTTGATGAAGCTAGACTCATTAACAATGAATTGTCTAGAAGTATTTGCAGCTCCACAGGTGTGACTGAGAAGATGGACAAGCTTACTTTTGAAGAAGGATCTACTACAAGTCAGCATGTGGATGATAGTGGCTGCTGTCCGGGGGGAGTACAAGATACTCCAGTTGATGAAGAAGATCAAGAGGAGCTGCTGAATGAAGAAGCTGTAGGTGCACAACCAGAAAATAGGATGCCTCCAGCAAATAGACATCTAAAAGATCATCCAGCCAATCAAATTATTGGTGATCTCAGACGAGGGGTACAAACAAGGAGCAGGAATCTAAGTTCAGTTCTCTACTCCAGCTTTCTATCCCAAGTAGAGCCAAAGAAATTTGAAGAAGCTATCCTAGACCCTCATTGGATTGAGGCAATGCAAGAGGAGCTGAACCAGTTCAAAAGATGCAAAGTCTGGGAGCTAGTTCCTAAACCAAAAGACCACAACATAATTGGAACCAAGTGGATCTTTAGGAACAAGTTGGATGAACATGGAGTGATTATAAAGAACAAAGCAAGACTGGTTGCTAAGGGATATAGGCAGGAAGAAGGTATTGACTTTGATCAAACCTTTGCTCCAGTAGCCAGACTGGAGGCCATAAGGATGTTTCTTACCTATGCAACTTATCAAGGGTTTAAAGTATACCAAATGGATGTTAAGTCAGCTTTTCTGAATGGAGATCTGAAGGAAGAAGTCTATGTGGAACAGCCATCAGGTTTTGTTGATTCTACTAAACCTAATTATGTCTATAGACTTAGGAAGGCTTTGTATGGGTTAAAACAAGCCTCTAGGGCTTGGTATGAAACCCTTTCTAGTTTCCTCATTGAGAATAAATTCACAAGGGGGAAAATAGACAAGACTCTATTCCTTAGGGAATCCAGAGGCAAGATCATTCTAGTCCAAATATATGTAGATGACATCATATTTGGGTCTACAGAAGGTGGTCTTTGTAGAAAGTTTGCAAAACTAATGCAAGGACAATTTGAAATGAGCAGTATGGGGGAACTTAAGTTCTTCTTGGGTCTCCAAGTTAGATAGACTTAGGATGGTTTATCCATATGCCAGTCTAAGTTCACCCTAGAATTGATAAGGAAATATGGTATGGAAACATCCACTACCATGAAAACTCCTATGTGGTCAACAATGTCTATATGCAAAGATGATGCAGGGAAACCCGTGGATGAAATCTTGTATAGAGGGATAGTTGGCTCCCTACTATATTTGACTACAAGTAGACCAGATATCATGTATGTTACATGTGTCTGTGCTAGGTACCAAGCTTGCCCTAAAGAATCTCACTTGACAGCAGTCAAAAGAATTTTGAGATATCTAAAGGGCACTCCTTATCTTGGCCTTTGGTACCCTAGGAATGGAGAGTTTGACCTGACAGGTTATTCAGATGCAGATTTTGCAGGCTGCAAGGAAGATAGGAAAAGTACAACAGGTACCTGTCAATTCCTAGGTGGAAGGCTGATATCATGGAGTAGCAAGAAACAAACAAGTGTGGCTATCTCTACAGCATAATCGGAGTATGTTGCTGCAGGAAGTTGCTGTGCTCAACTTCTATGGATTCAACATCAGCTAGAAGACTATGGTATACAAGTAAGTAGAACACCTCTATTTTGTGATTCTACTAATGCTATTTCTATTGCAAACAATTCTGTCTCCCTTAGTCGGACTAAGCATATAGAAATAAAATACTATTTTCTAAGAGAACATGTGGAAAAAGGAGATATTTCACTAGAATATATTAATACAGATAATCAGCTAGCTGACATGTATACTAAGCCCTTAGATGAAACCAAATTCAATAAATTTAAAATTGAATTAGGTATGATAAACTTAGAATAGTTTACAAAAAAAAATGGCTAAGTAAAATGGTGTCGACACACAGAGTTGTCTGTGTCGACACAGAATATTGGTGTCGACATTTCAGAGAAATGGTGTCGACACATCTAGGAAGTCGGTGTCGACACTTCAGAGAATCAGTGTCGACACATGCAGTGTAGGTGTCGACACATCCAGAGTGGTGTCGACACTTAGGATTTACACTAAATTAGACTAGTATAGTCTCGACTAAGTGTCGAGCTAAGCGGTGTCGACACATAAACAAGTGTCGACACATATATTCTATCGACTATACTTATGTCGACACATAGTTGTCGAGACATTAGAAGCAAGTGTCGACACTTTTCAACAGTGTCGACACAATTTAAGTATTTTGACGCGCCCTTTCATCTTCGATTCTAGAAAGGTATAAATAGGTTTTCGCCATTATCTGTCGACACGTTCACCAAAGTTTCGAGACCAAACTTGTGTGTCGACATCTCTCTTCTCTAAATTCAAATTTCTTCAAACCCTAATGGCGCCCAAGCTAGAAGAGAATGTGAATGAAGGATACAAACTCGTGCGACACGCATTTGAGGACGCGGAACCCGAGATCAAAGGCGTGATAACCCTAATAGCAGAGACTGGGTTAGAATTTCTTGTTTCAGAACCAATTAAGATATGGAAGAAGGAAGTCCTCCAATTTCTGAATAGAGCAACTCTAGATGAATCTGGACTCAAGATTAAGTCCAGAGTTCATGGGGCAAAGCTGAAAGTCTCTCCTAAGAGTTTGAGAAAGGTACTACAACTACCAAGACCTAAGGAGGAAGAAGATGTTTCTGCTTCTAAGACTAGAGAAGCACTAACATGGTGTGGGCTTGATTCTAACATGAAAATTGGATCTGTTTTCAACAGAAAGGAAATGAACATGCAAGGCAAATTCTTATCTGAAATTGTTGGCAAGGTTATCCTGAGCAAGCCTGGAGGGCATGACAGAATATCAGCTCATATGTTTAGTCTAATGACAAGGATTATCTTCAAACTAGATACTGATTGGTCTGCAGTTGTGTTTGAGAAGATAAAAGAGAGTATGAAGAAGCCCAATTTGGGTAGAATACTGAGTTTATACCTAGCTGGAAGTATTCCAGAGGTGATGAATCAAGCAGCTGGATCAAAGATTAACCACATGAGGAGAATGGATTTGAGAATCTTCTCTAGATGGGATAGAGTACTGACCAAAGAACTGCCATCTCCAGTAAAGGACACACCTCAGAAAACGAAGAAGAAGACAGCCCCTGTGGCTCAAGAATCCTCAAGCAGCTCTGAAGAGCAAGTTGTTTTTACTCCTGATGAGGAAGAAACTGGAAATGCTGGACAATCTCCAGCAAGACATGAGGATGCAGAGAGGCAGGGGGAGCTACCCTCAACAAGCCCACTTCACCAGGATTCAATCCAGGGGGAGCCTCTACTTGTGGAAGAGCCAACTCCACTTGAGAGTGAACAAGCTACTCAAACAATACTTGAGGTAATAACTGAAATCAACCAATTAGATTTCCCTATTGAGAATGAAGTTATGACTGACACATTATCTGATATTAATCAGTAACCTCAGATTCTTAGTCAACCTCAGGATATTGTCATGGAAGACACATCTGTTTCTGATCAAGTGGTTGATGATATAAGAGATTCTCCACCCCATCCTCAACAGGAATTTACTTTAGAAGAACTGTTCCCTGATCTTCTCCAAATAGATTTTGAGAAAGAGAAAGCTGCTGCTGAGGGGGAGGAGATCCATATTGAGGGGGAGCAAGTGGAGATTCTAGAAGCTACTACAAGCAAAGAGACTGAAAAGCCAAAGGATGCTGAGGAACCATAGAGGACTGAGAAGGATTCACATCCAAGTCCTAAGGACAGAGTGAATATTGATAGCACATCTGCTTCTGAAGATGAAGAGGCTGCTAGAGCCAAGAAGAGGAAATTCCAAGTCTTTAAGAGAAGGAGCCAGAATTATAAGAAAGCCCTACAGACCATTGCTCCACAGCCTGCCCCATCTACAGATTTCAGTTCTCTGATGGTTGCATTACAAATCAAGCTTGATGAGCAAAGACAGGCTTTGCAAACTTATATGGATGAAGGACATAAGTCACTACAGTTTGATCTGGCCCAAGACATTAAGTCAATTAGATTTGAAATGAATCTAAATAAGAAAGAAATGACTGACTGCTTGCATAAGGGAGGAAATGCAGTAGTCTATCTGGCAACACATCAGGAGAAAATAAAGACAAAACTTGATGAGCTAGAAGTAAAGCAAGGCTATGTCCTAGAAAACCAGATCAGAATGAATGATAATTTGACAGCTTCACATAATGCTATAGTAACAGAAATGAAGAATATAGCTTCTGGTTAAACTACAGAAAGTGCAAATGCCAAAGAAGCTTTTGATAAGAAGTTACAAGAGAGCCTTACTGCTTTTAAAACTGTGCTTGAAGATTCCCAGAAGGCTATAGCTCAACAGCTTCAGAAGTTTAAACCTTTCTATAAGGATGGAGTAAACTATTTGAATGCACAGATAAGGTTTCAGAAAGATGATCTGAGGGATCACATTGAAAGAGAAGTCATAAAGGGGGAGAGGGTATTAGTCAAGGCAGGCTCTGATCATGCCAAATGGATTTCAAATTCCATCAGAGCCACCCTTGGATATCCTCCATTATGTGATGATGACAATGTTGTAGAGTCTGGTATTAATCCTGCATATCTTGGAGGAGAGCAAGTTGAAGTGGCTCAAGTAATATACCCTCCACCAGACTTTGATATGATACATCAAGACATACAATCAATGTATAGCCCTCCTGAGGGAAATCAGAATGTCATCATAGAGAAAGTAGTTCAGCCAGTGCCAGAGGCAATTCTGAAAGAACAAGAGGCCTTATTAAAAGAACAAGAGACTCAATTGTCTAAGAAGAGATTCAGAGAGCAAGCTGAACTAGGGCCTGATTTTGAACAATGGAGCCCCACTTCCAGGAATATCATCTTGACTGCATGGAAGGCTGCCAAGGACAATATCCAGGATAGAAACAAGTGGTATTCTGAACTGGAGTGGAGGAAACATGAGAACAGGCAAGAGGCTATTGTTCAATATAGAAGAAAGGCTAAGATGAGAAAGCTACCTCCTACTACACAGGAGCCTAGCAAGTACTTCCCAAAGCCTTATCATTATTTTGAAAGGCAAAAGATCAAGGCTGAATAATTGAAAAAGAAAGATCTTAAAGGGAAGAAGCCTGCTGCTGCTGAAGATACTGAAGCCCCAGTTCAAGCAAAGATTCAATCTGGAAAGGGGATTATGATCAAGGAGCCTAAGCAGTCTTAGGATAGCATTTTCTTTAGTTTACAAATTGTAATCACTTGTATTAAAACTTTCTGTAAACTTTTGAATAATGAAAATGTTGAAGTTGTTAGAACAATGTGATATATGTTCAACTATTACATTAATTGTTCTGAGATAATGGTATATACATGTTTTGTTCATGCATGTTTAAGTATTTTCCCTGTCATGTATTACTGTTTTACATAATACTGAGAATTTGTTATGTATGGTGTATATCATTGACTAATGGTTATGACTTCTCCAAATAGGGGGAGATTGTTGGGTACATTGGAATAAATGTACCTGATTTGAAGAAGCCTCACCCTACTCAATGATATACATTAAGGTGTATTTAATGTATTTTGAGTTGCCTTGTGCAGGTTAAGTAATTGCAGGGAAAGCTTAAAGTTTCTAAGTGCATGTGTCGACACCCAGAAGAAAGGTGTCGACACTTAAGAAGACTTGTGTCGACACCCAGAGAAGCAGTGTCGACACCAGGGATGCAGAGTCGACACCAGAAGGAAAGTGTCGACACATACAGGCTGTGTCGACACTCAGTGAAGAATTGTCTAAAGAATCAGTGTCGACACTTAGAAGCAGTGTCGACACCCAGAGGAACTTTGTCGACATCAGAAAGTGTCGACACTAGGAGGCTGTGTAGACACTCAGCAAAACATCAACAAAGTTCAAGTACAAGTGTCGACACTAGGAGGCTGTGTTGACACTCAGCAAACTTCAACAGAGTTTAAGTACAAGTGTTGACATAATGAAGAATGTGTCGACACACAGCAAAAGTCTCAACACATTAAGAAAGTATCGACACTAGGAGGCTGTGTCGACACTCAGCAAATTTCAATGAAGTCTAAGTACAAGTGTCGACACAAAGGAGATGTGTCAACACTCAGCAAAAGTTCAACACAGAAGGCATGTGTCGACACCAAAAAGATGTGTTGACACTTAACAAGTTCAACACAAGAAGATGTGTCGACACAAAGGAGTTGTGTCGACACTTAGCAGAATTCAACTAAGTACTAAAGAACAAGGAGTTGTGTCGACACACAATATCAGTGTCGACACATTCTGAAGAAGCAGTATCGAGAAGTAATTTCTACAACACAAGGAGTTGTGTCGACACCATGAAGGCTAGTGTCGACACTTAGTCTACTTGTGTCGACACTTGGTCTATTTGTGTCGACACTTAAATACTGACTGTCTCGATACTTTCAGACAGTTACAGAGAATTCAAGAAGTGACTGGATGACTTGACAGCTACCATTCCAGCCGGTCTACTACAACTGTCAGAACTATCAGAAAGCTGTTAGGAACCAGATCAGCCGGTCACCATGAAGAAAGCCTATATAAAGGCTTATTCTATCAACAGAACATGATGATTAACAACAATCAATTGAAGTGATCAGAAGATCTAAGAAGTTGGAGAGAGAGAGCTCCTTCTAAGAAGACAGCTGTTGAACCAGGATGTGAAGAAATTTTCAGATTGAGATCTGATTCTTAAGTCAGCAGTGATTGAAGATCATCTGTATAGAGACTCAACCCTACTGTGTTCTAAATTCAAGAAGCTTTGAAGGAAGCCAAGGGATGTTGATCTCAGCAAAGTTCTTCCAAGAACTCTTCAAGAAACCAGACAACTCTTCTCTCTCAATCTGAGTTGTGGTTATATTCATTGTAATTTTAATATCTTGTAGGATCCTAATGGATCTGAGTTGTAAGCCTGAAATTATAAAGGCTGAGTGGTAGGGCCTGTGTGCCTGAGTGTAGGAGATCCATTTCTCTGAGTGTAGGCCTTGTTGAGGGCTGAGTGTAGGCCTTGTTGAAGGCTGAGTGTAGGTCTTGGTGAAGACTGAGTGGTAGGGTTTTGAGCCTGAGTTGTAGGAACCAGGTTGGGGTTCTGAGTGTAAGATCTGAGAAATAGTGGAGAAGTTGGGCCGAATCTAGTACACTACTAGATAGGCGAAGGGGGAAAGTGGATGTACCCAGATCTTGGGGAACCACTATAAAACTGTGTGTACTCTGTGTGTATTTGATTCTGTGTATGCTGTTTATAGTTCTGTGAATTCTGTGATTAAATCTGCCTAAAAGTTAAAAAAGATTAAGGTCACCTATTCACCCCCCCCTCTAGGTGATTAGGTACAATTTCTTTCAGGTTAGCCACTCATCGGAATGGGGACGACAGCTATTGAAAGTAATAAAAAGAAAGAAGTAAATACAGCGATAAAAGAAACAGTAAAGGAAAGCAGTAAAGTGCAAGTCCTACTCAAATGAGTAGGACTGAAATGAAAGCATGAAAATTACAAGTCCCAGCTCAAATGAGTGAGCGGGAGAAAATAAAGCGAGCCCTACTCAAATGAGTAGGAGAAAATAAATGCACCCACGCATGCACTCTACTAAAAAGTAAAGACATACACAGACCTACCATTTAACTCAAATGAGTAGGCGGTAAATAAATGCTAGTACAAATACTACTCAAATTATTACAGACAAATAACGACCTGCCATTTAACTCAAATGAGTAGGAAGTAAATAAAATCATGTCATTTAACTCCTAGCGAGTAGGCGGAAATAAATGTTAACACTCACGCACTCTACTTGAAAGTAAAACACACGCACACAAATCCTACTCAAACGAGTAGGAGAAAATAAAAGCACACAATTTAACTCTTAACGAGTAGGCGAAAATAAATACAACACACGCACGCAGTTTTCAAAATTGAAAGAAAGTAATTTAAACTACCTCATACACGCACGTACACGTACAAGAAAAAAAGGAAAAAACTAAGTTGCCGAAAAATTAAAACGATTGCATTTCTACCACTAGAATTCGGTAGAAATGAATAAAATGAAGTCAGAAAAATAAAAGGAGCAAAAAGTTTTTGAAAATAAAAGGCAAAATGAAGTGTTTGAAAAATTAAAACAACTATATATACATTCCTATAACTCCGTAAAAGTGCATACAAAGTGAAAATAAAGAAAAAAGTAACGAAAAGTTTTACGAGCTAAACACGAAAATCTAAGTTAGCGAAAATAAAAATCACTTTGAAAATGCCTTTTCAGATTTATAGGAGTGCATTAAAGGCTATAAAGAACTAAGTCTAAACAAAACTAACTAAAAATAACGAAGTATAAAAGCTTAAAAAGAACTAATCTCATACACACACACACATTTTAAAAGAACAAAATCAAAGTTAAAACAAAAAAAACAATAAGATTGCATAAGAGTGGACACATAGATGAAGTCCAAAACAATGTAAAGGGAGAAAATTTACGAATTTTATTGAACTAAACAGGAGATTACAAAGTTAAAAATAAAGGAGAGGGGGAGAAAATAACTTTACATAGTTTTGGAAATCATCTAACAGTCGACCCCTTTACAAAATGTTTCAGGAAAAAGGGAACAGAAATCCTTACAGAAGCTGGAAATTTATAGACAAAAATTTCATGGGACACGCCCTCTGACACGGGCGTGTCAGGGGGCGTGTCAATACTATTTAAATGGCGGCCGTCCGATTTGACATGAAATTTGACTTTGAGGTTGAAAATGCGGCGGTCACGCCCCAGGTCACAGGCGTGACATTGAGCTTGTCGGCTTTATTTATCATCAGAATTTGGCGATTTGACGACGTTGTTGACTTCAGGAGGTCCACGTGGCAGTCACGCCCCCTGTCATGGGCATGACCCAAAGTACACGGGCGTGATGGGGAGTTTGAACTTGGCGTCGTTCCCATCAAAAGTCGCCGGCGGCGGTTTGTCGGGCCAGGTGGAGAAGTACACGCCCGTGTGGCATCTTGACACAGGCGTGTTGGTTGAGTCGACGATCGTCGAGTGAAGAATGTCGAGAGATGTTTACGGGCTTCGGCACAGGGTGTGTCAAGCTGACATGGGCGTGTTGCTCTGTTGGTTCGACGAACGTCGAGCGGAAAATCATCAAGCTGGAGATTTGATCGTCGATCGGGAATGACACGGGAGTGTCGAATAATTGGAGACAGGCGTGTCCATGTCGGCTCGACGAACGTCGAGCGCAAAACGTCGAGCTGGCTGGCACGGGCCTAGAACACGGGGCGTGTCCTTGGATAAGGGCGTGTGTCCAGGAATGTCACATGATTTTTCTTCAAATATTCGCTGATTCAATGGAATTTGACGGGTCACGCCCAGGTCACGGGTGTGACCAACAGTACACGGGCGTGACTTGGCTTTTTTTGCAAAATTTGTATTTTTTCTAAAAAATAAAATTAATTAAGTTAGCAAAATATTTATAATAAAAGGAGCAATTTATTACAAAAATTTAAGTAAAAATAACAAATATAAAGTAAAAAGACTTTTTTAATGTACATCAAAATAGGAATATTTACAACTCATCAGCAGCACTTTACCAATGATGTCAGACATCAGCTTTCCTTCGTTATTCATCCCTTTTCTCTTAACGACTTTAGCGCTTCTTGGCAGTCCACAGAATAGTATGGCTCTTGTAAAGTCCTACTCTTCGACGTGATCGGCTTCGTCATAGGCCGGAAGCCTCAAGAGACGGGTGAGGAGAGAGGCCTTCACCTTAACTTTCATCTGTCAAACTTTTCTCGTGATTACCATAACTTCACGTCTAAGCTTTGCATTCTGATAGAATTCAAGGGCATCGTTATCTAGTACCTTGCGAGGGTGTTCTAGGATAAATGAGAGGTCAGATGTTTCCAACATCAGAATTATGTTCCTGAACTCATCTTAGGCTGACACAAATCCTGTTTGAACTAGTTCACCACCACCTAGCAAACTGCTAGTGTTATGAGGAGCCATGGAGAATATAGCCGAAATCAAACTGTTTCTGCTGAACTTCTAGATGATCTGCAGAAACCGACGGCTCTAGAAACGATCTTTCTTGCGAATGGAAGAGCTCTTGATGACTAGAACCTGCTGTAATTGTTGACCTAGATGGAAGGGCTCGCGCAGAACGACTCGTCAGGGAAGACAGTGATGAAACATTCCATGACAGGTGAATCGTTGGGAGGAATTGACAAAGACGGAATGTTTCTTTCGATGAGGTCTTGTCTATTTGCCCTAAACTATATATATATATATATATATATATATATATATATATATATATATATATATATATATATATATATATATATATGGGGAAATATCTAGTGCTGGCATACGGGCATACATGCAAAGTTCAAGATGGCTTCAAATCGCAAATTGACCAACTTGCAAGTCATAGATATCGGCGAGACGAACAACTTTCATGCTGATCATATTTGGATTTGGAGCTGTCTTGTCCCTCGATTTGAGCCCCAAAATCTGGGGCGACGAGATTGCTACTGTCGCACTCTCACCGTACTAGATTTTGGGGCCCAAAGTGAGGGTCGAGACCACTCCAAGTCAAAAATTGATCAGCATAAAAGTTGTTCGTCTCGCCGAGATCTACAACTTTCATGCTGATCACTTTTCGATTTGAGACCATCTTGACCCCCAATATGACCTGCCCGTACGCCCACCCGTAATCATGCCCGCACCAAATATCTCCATATATATATATATATATATATATATATATATATATATATATATATATATATATATATATATATATATATATATAGTGTTTAAGACATGGGAAACATCGTATACCTGAAAACCGCGACTCTTCGGATCCAATATAAGAGAAGAAAATTTTGACCAAAGTCAAATTCGGCGAGTTTTGTCGAGAAGAAGAGCCAAATTCGTTGAGTTTCATCGTAAATATTAGACATATTTCGACGAATCAGCGAGACTCGAAGAGTTATAACTGATGAATTTGCCTTTGTCACATTTCTCTACCTTATGTAGTACTTCTTGAGTGAATTCCTGTCTTCTTAACCAACTTCACGAGTCTTTGTTCAGCATACCTAGTTCCATTTTGAAAAACGAGAACTTGGCGTCGTATAGTGGCTTTGTGAATATATCAGCGACCTGCTTATCCATCGGGACATAGTGGAGGGCTATGTACTTGTTCTCCACATGCTCCTGGATAAAATAATATTTTACTTCAATGTGCTTTGTCCGGTTGTGAGAGACTAGATTTTTCACAATCGCTACAACACTGGAGGAGTCGCAAAACATAAGAATATCTTTAAACTTCAGGTTGTATTCCTCAAGCTGATTCCCGATCCACAAAAGCTGTGCGCAACAACTACCAGCAGAGATGTACTTTGACTCGGCAGTGGAGGTTACCACATAATTCTGCTTCTTGCTGCTCCATGAAATAAGCCATCTTCCGAGGAGTTGGTACGTCCGGGAAGTAATTTTCATGTCATCCCTACTACCTGCAAAATCTGCCTCACAATTCTACTTCTTGGGTATAAGCCAAGATTTGTTGTACCCTTAAGGTATCTTAAAATTCGCTTTGTAGTAACGTAATGAGATTCCTTAGATTTCACCTGAATCTAGCATACGCATATGTCGAGAACATTATGTCAGGTCTACTAGCAATAAGATAGAGCAAGGATCTAATTATGCTTCTGTACTTGGTTTCATCAAAAGGTTTCAGTTTCTCATCCTTGTCCAGAGACATAGTTGAGCTCATTAGAGTCCTCATTGAGGTTGCGTTCTCCATTCCGAATTTATTAAGTAACTCCTTGGTGAACTTCGTCTGAGAGATGAAAATTTCATCTTCAGATTATTTCACCTGAATTTCTAAGAAATACTCCAGCTATCTCATACTGCTCATTTCAAACTTCTCTTGCACATGTTTAGAAAACCTCTTGCAAAGGTTGTCGTCCGTAGAGTCAAAAATAATGACATCGACATAGATTTGCACTAACAAAATCTTGTATTTTACTTCCCTAAGAAAAAAATGTCTTATCTATCTTTTCTCTTGTGAACTTGTTCTCAAGAAAAAAGATAGATAACGTCTCATGTCAAGCTCAGGGAGCTTGTTTTGAACCATAAAGTGCTTTATTGAGAAAATAAACATAGTCAGGGAAAGTAGAGTTAACAAAATCTTGGGGTTGTGCTATGTATACATCCCCTTTCATATCTTCGTTGAGAAATGCCGACTTCACGTCCTTTTGATAGACTTTGGAGCCTTTGTGTGCAGTATACTCCAGAAATAACCTTATCACTTCGAGTCGAGCCACCGGAGAAAATGTCTGATCGAAGTTGATTACTTCCACTTATCTGTATCCTTGTGATAGAAGCCTGGCTTTGTTCTTTATGATTACGCCATTCTAGTCCAGCTTGTTTTTGAAAATACACTTGATGTCGATCACGCTATGTACTTTAGGCCTGGGAACCATCTCCCAGACTTTGCCCCTTTCAAATTGAATGAGCTCCTCTTACATGACAATAATCTAAGAGGCATCCTTGTTTGCTTCTTAAAACTTCTTCGACCCAACCTGAGACAAAAAACTAAGATGTAGAATTTCATTAGCAGTACCTCTTCTAGTTTTGACATCGTCGTCTGACACTCCAATGATCTGATCAATCGGGTGGTCTCTCAAGTGTCTGAATGCAAGATTTCTTCATAGCCCATAAGTAGGTTATGCCACGTCTATAACATCTCCTACAGGTTGAGGTAGTTCTTCATCTAGTCATTCTTCATCCACCACACTTTGATCGATGACCATGACTGAGCTTGGAGCATCTTCCTTGACATCTTCTTCCAAGCATAGATCCTTAAACCTGGTAACCGCATCTACACTAACAACACTAGATGAACTGCTGTGAAGCAGGCTTGTCTCATCAAATACAACATTTATAGATTCTTCTACAACCAAGGTTTTCTTATTAAAAATCCTATATGTCTTACTATGACTACTATAACCTACAAAAAACCTTCAAAACATTTATCACTAAACTTTGTGCGGTAATACTTCCCATTGTTAAGTATAAAGCATTTATTGCCAAAGATCGTAAAATAGGACACAGTCAATTTTCTTCCATTCAAAAGTTCATAGGGAGTCATACGATGGTTTTTGTTGATTAGTACTCTATTTTGCACGTGACAAACTATGTTGACTGCTTTGCCACAGAAGTACTCTGGTAGTAAAGCATCATTCAATATAGTCGCTCATGATTTTATGAGGGTTCTATTCCTTCTCTTGGCAACTCCATTTTGTTATGGAGTACGCGGGGAGGAAAAGTCGTGAAAGATACCATGACTTCCACAGAATTTTGTCATGGCACCAGACTCAAATTCTGTTCCGTGATCATTTCTGATTCTAACCACTTAGCAGTTTAATTTATTCTGAATTTGCCTGGCAAAATTAGTGAAGCTTTGAAGGTGTCTTACTTGTGTTTTAGAAAGAACACCCAAGTAAAACGAGAGTAGTCGTCAAAAATTACCAACGTATACACTTTATCTCCTAAACTGTGAATTGGCATGGGACCGAATAAGTCCATATGAAGTAAGTATAAAATTCTCAAAGAATCTTTTTCAGAAATGCCTGTGAAGGTAGCCCTTTTCTACTTACCCATCTGACATGCGTGACATGGACTCTTTTTAAGGCACTTAATGTTGGGGGCATCACACACTAAGTTGCGAGAAAACAGCATATTTATAGTTTTGAAATTAATATCTGCTAATCTCTTGTGATATTGGTCACAAAGAGATGCACTATCTTTTCCTAAAAAGCACACTAGTGTAGAATTATCTAAACACAGAAAAATTAAACATAAAATATTTCTACACATAATTATATTTGATGTGTGTTTAAGTTCATGCATGCAGGATAGTCCTTGTCACATTGATTGACAGGTTGACACAAAGAAGGATAGTAGAAAGGACGGAAATTTCCTACATCCACAAGCGTTGAGTAAAGCAAATTCATTCAACGCAAAAGGTAAAGGAGAATGATGACAAAGTGCAGGATTCTGGTTAAGTCCAGAAGCGTTAACTAAAGATAGCTCACTCAACTCCAGATGAGCTAAAGCACTGAGTCAGGTGTGGATAGTCAAAGCCAAGCTTCAGCAAGCAGAAAGATAGACTAAGTTCATAGGCATTGAGTGATGTCAACTCACTCAATGCCATACATCAAATTCGTTAAGTAAAGTTACCTCAGTCAAAGCTAGAGAGATTTTGTCAAAGGAAAGTTTCTAAGTCCAAAAGAGTTGAGTGAATCCAGATCACTCAGTACCATACTGATTCTGTCAAAGCCTTGTTAGAATGACAGGAAAAATCTGTCTAAGTACAAAGCGTTGAGTGAAGCCAGTTATTTCAACGCCAAAGGATAGAAGAGTTGAGTCATGCTGTTGCACTCAAAGCCGAAGAAGAAACCAGAACTTCACTAAGTCAAAAAGAGTTGAGTGAAGCTAGTTCACTCAAGGCCTAATCAAATGTTGAAGCAGAAGGAAGTTAGCGTTGAGTGAAGTCAACACACTCAACGCCTTCATGCAGAGCAGAATTGTTCCAAGTACAAAAGCGTTGAGTGAATCTAGTTCACTCAATGCCTCAGCAGTTAGCAGAGTTCAGAAGGAGCTAAGGCAAATGACGTTGAGTGAAGGCCAACCACTTAAAGCTCTCAACACCATGGATGCAGAAAGAGCTAAAGAATAAGCTAAGTCCAGAATCGTTAAGTGAAACAAGTTCACTCAACGTACTCAAATCCTGGAGTGATTCTGTGAATTTGGCTAATTTCAGAATGGCTGGCGTCAGCAAAAGTCAACAAAGTCAATGTAGTTCAAATTCTTTGTGGAAAAGCTGCAGTATGTCTTTAATGGCGTCGTCGGACAGCTATTGTCATTTTCTACAAATGGAATGTGGTAACTCGTCCTTTTTAGGCTGGTCCCACATTACAAAGAGTCGTTGATGAGCTGACTATAAAAGGATTAGATTGGCTGAAAGGAAAGTAGCTTTTAGGGTTTTCTGATTACGCATTGCGACCGAACATAATCATCTTCCTCGCCATTATTGACGAGCTTGAAGGTTTTGTCCTGATCGGTGAACTTGAAAGCAATAAGTGTTAGCTGTTTCAATCTTCACCAGCGATAGTAGTTCAAAAAAATATTCTGATAGAGAAGAGTAGCAGAGCTGTCGGATTCTACAAGTCCAGTTGCTGATCGAAGAAGAAAAGCACTGTCAAATCTAAAGTCTTCAGCAATAGTTACTTCCAGCACAAGCTGCAATCTTTTTGAAGATCTTGTCAACTTATTGATGTAAAAAAGATAGGGCTAAAATCTGCTCAGCCCAGAAAGACAGACACAGAGAAAGTTCTCTGGTGTCTAACTATTTCACAACATTTTATTTTTTATAGGATTCTGTCTTTGATCTGAGTGTAGGATTCCTGTGAGAATCTGAGTTGTAGGCCTGTATTATACAGGCTGAGGTAAGATACATTTTGGGATCTGAGTGTAACGCTGTCCTCCCAGCCTAAGTTGCAGGGTCTTTGGCCTAAGGTAGGTGGTTGTTTAATCACTGAGTTGTAGGGCCTTATGCCTGAGCCGTAGGTCTTCGAGGAGACTGAGTGGTCTTGCGGGATCGAGTTGTAAGCTCTTAAGGAGCAGAGTATTATGGAAGAGCCTTTTTTGACACTCTGTTAGAAAGGTGGAGATGGACAGTGGATGTACACAAAATCTGGGGAACCACTATAAATTGCTTGTCTTCCGTGAGTGTCTTGAAAGCCTAAGTGAACTAATCACAACTTACATCTAGGAGAACAAGTTCTAAAAAGAAATTAAAAAGACCTATTCACCCCTCCCACCCCCTCTAGGTGTTTAGCTGACCTTGAAAATAAAGACTTTCATATAGAATTATAAAACATACCACCCCCTTCCCCCCACCTCCTATTTAAAACTAGGGACCAGTTAGTATTGGGCAGTACATTGCGACTAAGAAAGACAGGTCTAGTGAATAACCTATGAAGTAAACAACCCTATCTCACAAAGACTTGCATAAAAGCATTTGAATACTCACCAAATCTACGTGTTTATCATCTATAGCCATAAGATGTGTACGAAGTAAAGAGAAACGTCATTGTAAAGCACAAGCATTAATCAGAGGTGAGATCAAAGGCTCGCCAAATAAAAGAACAAATTCCACTCAATGTTTCTTATAACATGGTCTCCAAAGGAGCTTAAAGAATGAAAAAATCCTAAGGCCAGGGAGGATTCCCGTGCTGGTCCATGTAAAAAAAGCTAGATAAAAGGCAAATTTTATTGCTCCAAAAAGATAAATAATAAAAAGGTATGCTCCCTTATTTATATAAAATGAGGGAGATAGGAGAATACAGCAAGCTATGTGTGACTAAATACAAGTCGCACGGGCTATGCGGTTTGACTTTGTCAAACCAAGTCAAACCGCAAGACTACACAATGGAAAATACACCCTTGGAAAGCCGCTGAGCTTCAACTAAGGAAAGACTTGAGAATGCTACTACGGGTTGGGACCAGACCGCAATTACAGGTTCCCACCAGACCGCTGCTACAGATAACCACCAGAACGCTGCTGTAAATAACCACCAAAATGCTGTCATAAATAACCACCAGACCGCTGCTACGGACAACCTCCAGAACGCTACCCCGGGAAGAAACCTGACCATAGTTGTGGGTAGACACCAGTCTGCAGCTACTTGTTGCTAGCAGGTCGCAGCTACAGGTTGCTCTCCAGACTATAATACAAGAAGGAAGAATCTCCATGTTAGCAGAGCAAGACACAGGTTGACAACTGTAGTTTTCCAAACCACCAAGACTAAAACGTTGATATGTCAAACCGCCAGGACTGCTACCAAACAGACCGCAACCTCTGTTCACTAAGCCAAACTGCCAGATCAGAGAAACCATTAGACCGTTGTAACTATATGACATACCGCTGTCTCCTCAAGTTTCAAGCGTCCAAAAGCAAAGGATATCACCCTACCTACCCAATATCATGTGCACACCTGAAGTACCCGGTCATCTTATCCATCCCCACCTCACGCTTACAGATCTAATCCTCCACACTCACCTACCATCCCAGCGAGCCCATTCTCATTCGCATGTCGACAAGCTCATCATAAAGGAGAAGTTGGTGATGTTTTATCAATTATACTCATTACTCCAATTCGTTGGTCATTTACAAATAAGACTATGTGCCAGCTAGCTGCTCCTCGAGCTCCCCATGTCTTTTATATTTGCATGTAAAGCACGAAATGCAGCAACGAGGCTCACAAATGGTCAGCTGGTCAAGCATGACGTCCTGCACCATATATACATGAGCATTTCTCTCCTTGTACTCATGGGGTAAAATCCCGATGGTATTAATAAACGCACCTTTAGGAATAGAAGCATGAATTGCAATAAGAACTGATAATCACCTGGTTAGCAAAGATTCCAAAAAGAGATAAGCGACTATAAACAAACGACGAATTGCTAGTCTGAGGAGTATTTGTCCTCGTCTCATAGTCAGTGAAAGTGCAAGTTAGATCTGATATACTCTAGAGGGGGGTGAATAGAGTATGGTGCTTGCTAAAAACTTTTTACAACAGTTATTGTATTCCTAAGTGAACAGAGAAGCAAATGAACTACAACAAATATTTAATCAAAAAGCAATCACAAACAACAGCCAGAAAACAAAAGAAAGTAAGCAACCAGATGACACAAGGAGCTATAGTGGTTCCCCAATCAACCTGGGTACATCCACTCTTCTACTACCCTAGGTAGGAATCCACTGCAGGATGAGTTGATCAGGTGTCCTGGGCACCAATGAGCTTTTGATAAGGTGCTCAAAAATCAAACCAGATTTTTTAATCAGGTGTCTTGCCACCACTGAGTTTTGACAAGTTCTCAGAAACCAGCACAAACTTTTGAAGGGAGTTTGATAAATCCTTTACAGCAGAGAGAGAGAGAGGGATGAGATGATCTTCTCTGTCAACAATCATAGAGAAGATAGTGGATGATGTCAAAGCTCCCCCTGAGTTCTTGAGTTGTTCAGGAAGTGAAGCTTTGCAGTAGGTTGATAGGCCTTCAGATAATTTGATCTCCAGCAAAAGATGATTTCAGCAACAGCTGAAATGTGTGGTTTCTGGAGTCTTGAGTGATGATGGCCTTTGAACACTGCAATCAAAAGGGATCTGAAAATTTCAGTATGTTGATCTCCTTTTGTGATGGTGTTCTTGTATGAATTCTAAGACTGAGAATATCTGCAACTCTTTCTCTTTCTGTTGTTGTGATTGTTGTAAGAGTTGTTGTTGATGATGTTGTTCTATATTCTCTGCAACAGGAATGAAAAAAGCTGATCTTTTATTCCTTAGATCTGAAAAGAATATTTCTCTGTCCAAGATAGCCGTTAGGCTGTCATAAATGACTTCCTTAACTGCATTTGTCTTCTGGAGGAAAGTCCAATAAAAACATTCCTTTTAAAATCCCTTGAAACTTGCTCCAGATTAATTGAAAACGGCTACAAGATCCTTGAAATAAATGCTGAGAATAATTCCATAACTGTCTGAATTTGAATCTTGAAAAATGTCGATCTCTCCAGAAAAACGTCGAACTGAGCTCCACTATCGTTGAACTGAGCTCAGAGACTGGACTTAGACTGAAACAGAGATCGTCGATCTGAGCTCAACTATCGTCGAACTGAGCTCAGAGATAGAGAACCAAACTGGAGACAAGAACGTCGATCTGAGCTCGAAGATCGTCGAATGGAGTTCGACGACTTGTTGAAGTTGAGCTCAGAGATCATCGAATGGAGTTCGACGATTCGTCGAAGTGAGCTCAGCGATCGTCGAATGGAGTTCGACGATTCGTCGTACTGAGCTCGACGAAATGACTTAGTCTCCTGAACTGAAATATCTGGTCTTGAGGGCAGCTTTCAAACCTAAATACTAACCCTTAGACTCAATTCTAATTGACCTTTAGATCTATACAAGGAGGTCAAAATAGATTTCCTAAATGATATAGTGATCCTTGCCCAAATCAGTAATAGGGTGTTCCAACAATCTCCCCTTATTTGGGTTAGGATTACTATTTATAGATATTGGAAAAAATAAAAACATACAAAGCAGAAATATAACAAACAAGACATTGCAGAAACACAGATATTATCTCAGATAGATCAGAAAACAAAATATACTGTCATCTTACAGAATCATTCTTTTTTCCTTGCTCTTTATAAGAACTATTTTTCTGTTGGGATTGAGAGCTTCCTTCTTAGATCTTCTATCATTAGCTGCACCTAGAGAGGTTTGTTGCTTTAGCCTGGGCACTACAGCTTCTGGATGCAGCTTCATATAGCTTTCTGAATCAAAAAATTTACTGGAGGAGTATCTCTCAAGTTCTTTCTTTCTTTGATCTAAAAAAGTAGTGATATTTGAAGTATCCCTTCCTTGTTCTCTAGCTTTCTTAATTTGGTCCAGAGCAGCCAATTCTTTCATTCTTGCTGTCCATGAGGTGGGGTTATTTTCTGGATCCTCAAATGGAACAGGAGGCTCATATCTATCTGAAGGATTATCTGGAGGAGATCTGGAAGAGACTAGTTCTTTCAGCTTATAAGGGAAGGGACCAGAAGTTGTGTCAGATGGACCTTGTCCTTCCCTTGGATAAGGATGTTGCCTGGAATATCCTTTAGAGTATACTTTGAGTTCTCTCTGATTTCCTCTGTACTCTCCTCTTCTAGAATGGTAACCTCTAAATTGATTACCTCTGTATTGGGATCTACCTTGAGGTTGATATGATGTTTGGCTTCTGGCAGAGTATTGGAAAGCAGAACTACCACCTGCACCTGCATCAGGTGAGGGAGGAGGAGGAGGAGGATTGAAATGGGAAGATCCTTTGTCATACTTTCTTTTCTTTTTCATAGCCTTCAGTTGATTCATGGAGTATTGCATCCAAGGTTCTGTGATAGGGCAATCATGCAGTATGTAGTATGGAATGTCATTTGTATCTTTTACTTTTTCTAGAGGGACTCTCTTCATAGCCTTGCTTCTGGCTTTCCTTTTCCTTGCAATTGTAGCAGAGGAATCATCTGAGTCAGTACTGAACTGATCACTGTCTGAGCTTGGAGGATTATCATACACTGCATCAATCCTTTTGAGGTAATCTTTTTGTTGTTGAGACTGAACAGAAGAAGCAGTAGAGATAACAATAGTAGCAACAGCAGGAAGTGGAGTAGAAGCAATACTGGCAGAAGGAGTTATGACAGCAGATTCAGATACAACATTTTCAGAAACAGAAGCTACAGCAGCAGTAGTAACAGATGAAACTGGAAAATCAACTTCAGAAGGAGCAACAGCAGCAGTAACAGCAGGCTCAGAATCAAATGCCTCTGTCATGTGCATGTCCTCAAAAATAGCAATATCAGAACTAGCAGAAACATCAATAAAAGCAGTAGGAGCAGCAGAAGAAGCAGTGTCAACAGCCTTGAAGGAATGTATATAAGAGCTTATTAGGCTGGGGTCACATCTGGAAATAGGCACAATGGCCTTAGTAGGGTCTTCAGATTGCTGGACTGGCAGACAGTTGAAGTATACAGAATCAAAAACTGACAACAGTGACCTGAGGTCCACTATGATGAATGCAACTGAAGCTACTGGAGCTTGGACTGAGGATACAACAACAGGCAATCTTTCAACTTCATGAGACATCTCCCCCGGCCTAGATGCAGTGAGAACTGGATCAAGGCACCCATAAGAAGGGATTGCCTGAGAAGGTAGAATGGAAGAAATCCTGGCAGACAGTTCCTGAACTGTTTTGAGAAGTGGAGCCAAAGAGGTCTCCAGCAAGAGGGATAGCCTTGGAGCTATCAGCTCATATAACCTGTCTGCAAGGGCTGGAAGATTTACTTGCTCAAGAGGGACTTGAGCAGAGGTAGGGATAGATGAGGTAGAAATAAAGGTTGAAGCAGCAGGAGATGTTGGTGGAGAACCTGTGGATTGAGGAAATGATGGTTGGGAAATTGGAATTGTGGAGATGGAAGAGAGTGGAATGGAAATGGATGGTGTGAAGGATGGTTAAGCAATGATGTCTTGAAGTAGTTGTTGATAAGAGGTGTATGAGGATGGTGGCTCAGGAGGGGATGAGGGAGAATCATCCATATAGGAATCATCTATAAGAGTGAAAGATGGAATATGAGAGGTTTAGTCAATATCTAGGTTTGGGTATTGATGTAGAGGATGGAAGAGTTCTTCAGTGAGTGTTGGAGTTCGAGAAGGAATTGAAGTTGGAGATGGGGTGGAGATTATGATGGTGGATGTGACTATGGTAGAAGAAACAAGAGGTGGTGGAGGAGGAGAAGAAGCAGGCAAGTCTTCTGCAGGGGCAGAAACCTGAGGGGAAGTGACTGGAGCAGTCCTTGTGCCTGAAGTAGAAATTGCAGAGGGTCTGCTGGGCTTGATAATCTGCCTGTCCCATTTTCCAAATAGGGCACAGGTGAGCCTCTTGGAGGCATTGATGTGAATCCCACTGGAAACAAGCAGTGCAGGGCATCTGTGGTGAAGGAATAGCCCTAAAATTCTTCCAAAATTAAAAAAGTTCTTGTTAATCTTTTTCTTAATCAAATCAAAGAAAATTTCTCCCCAGTTGAGTTGCTTCTTGTCCACTAGGGCACCCATCAGACAGAGCTGATACCTTGATATGGTATCATGGGCTGAGTGTTTGGCCAACAATACTTTGCCAACAACATCAGCTAGAAATCTGTACTCAACAGACAGATTTTTCTTCAGCAATTTGCTAGGGTTTGCTTCTGAGTGTCCCATCCTTTCAAGCATATGAGAAAACTCCTCTCCAGAAAGTTCAACAGAATCTTCTCTAGATTTTAATTGAAAAACCTCTGTCAAGGCAGCAGGTGTTAGAGATACCTGGGTTCCTGATATGCTTCCAACCACTGTATTCTAATCCAGTTTATGGACAGTATACACCCATTCCTTTATCTCATCTGCGGCTAATTTGATCCTTGTGGTCATGATGGTAACTAGTTGTTGTTCTTTGAAAAGTTCCAGAATCTCCTTGAAGGTTTGATCACTGTTATTGAAAGAATCCATGTCGATATCAAATCCAGCGTCAAATTCCATTGCGGCCAAGATGGCGAATGAGACTGCCATTGATTCCTGCAAAAACGAACAAACAAATGACCAAGTGTAGAGAAGTTTGGAGGGAAAGAGAAAATTTGCAGAGAGTATGAAAGCGCAAAGGGAGAACGACGGCCGAAAAAATGAGTTTTATATTAGGGTTCGACGTAGAAAAGGAAAGATCGTTGAACTCTGTTCGACGATCTGGGCTTCTAAAGGAAACTGAAAGGTCATCAATAGTGTCTATCTCCGTTCGATGATATTGGAGAGCGTCGAGCTCCATTCGATGATATTGGAGAGCGTCGAGCTCCGTTCGACGATAGTTCAGAAAACAAAATCGTCGAGCTCCGCACGACGATTGCTGACCTGAAGAAAGATAGTTTAGCACTATCTGAGAAGCGATGAACTCTGGTCGACGATTTCGAAAGTCGTCGATCTCTGTTCGACGATCTGGGGGAAAATCGTCGAGCGCAGTTCAGAGACCAAAAACACTCTATACACTAGAAAAAAGAACTTTGATTTGCCTAATTTTGGTCATTTTTAGATTTTTGAAAATCTTGGATCTTATTTTAGACTTCCTCCATCTAACATTCCTAACTGATTCAGGAAGAATGTATGTTTCTTTTCATCCAAGGGTTTGGTGAAAATATCTCCCCTTTGCAAATCAGTTGGGATATATTGAAGTTCAATTTTATTTTTATCAACATTATCCCTTAGAAAGTGATGCTTAATTTCTATGTGTTTTGTCCTACTATGGAGGACTAGATTTTTTGCTATAGAAATAGCACTGGTATTATCACAAAATATTTTAGACTTTTCTAAGTTGTGGCCATAGTCTAGGAGTTGGTTTTAAATCCACAATATTTGTGAACAACAACTACCTGCAGCCATATATTCAGCTTCAGCAGTTGAAGTTGACACAGATGTTTGTTTCTTGCAAAACCAGGAGACAAGTCTGTCACCAAGAAACTGACAAGTTCCACTGGTGCTTTTCCTCTCTATTCTGCATCCAGCATAATCGGCATCTGAAAATCCAGTTAAGTCAAATGCTGAATCTTTTGGATACCAGAGACCTAGATTTGGACAACTTTTTACATACCTAAGAATCTTTTTTACTAAGGTTAGGTGTGACTCTCTAGGGCTTACTTGGAATCTAGCACATATGTATGTAGCAAACATTATGTCAGGTCTACTAGCTGTAAGGTACAATAAAGAGCCAATCATTGCTCTATATGTTGTCTGATCAATAGGTTTCCCATGTTCATCAGCATCCAATACAATATTAGTAGGCATATGTGTTTTCATACATGATGCTTCAGACATACCAAATTTCTTAACCAGTTCTTTTGCATACTTGGTTTGAGAAATAAATATGCCTTCAGCATGTTGTTTGATTTGCAATCCTAGAAAGAAGGATAACTCACCCATGTTACTCATTTCAAATTTAGAATGCATTAGATTAAAGAACCTTCTGCACAAATTTGAATCAGTAGAACCAAATATAATATCATCTACATTGATTTATACTAGTAGGGTATGGGACTTATGGGTTCTAATAAAAAGAGTTTGGTCTACTCTACCCCTAATAAACTCATTTTTCAGAAGAAAGCATGCTAGGGTCTCATACCATGCTCTAGGTGCTTGCTTTAGACCATATAATGCTTTATGCAATTTGAAAACATAATCAGGATGAGTTGAAGAGATAAAACCTAGGGGTTGTCTGACATAGACTTCTTCTTTAATATCTCCATTGAGAAAAGCACTCTTAACATCCATCTGATATACTTTGAATCCTTTGTGCGATGCATATGCTAAGAAGATTCTTATGGCCTCTAACCTTGCAACTGGTGCAAAGGTCTGGTCATAATCTATCCCTTTTTCTTGAGAGTACCCTTGAGCAACTAGCCTTGCCTTGTTCCTTACAATGACTCCTTGATCATCCAACTTATTTCTGAACACCCACTTTATTACAACAATGGAGTGATCCTTTGGCCTTGCTACTAGTTCCCAAACTTTATTCCTTTCAAATTGATGCAACTCTTCTTGCATTGCAATGATCCAGTGTGGATCTTGCTCTGCTTCTTGAATGGATTGAGGTTCAATTTGAGAAAGAAAGCAAGTGTGCATCAGGTTTTGATTGACCTGATTTCTGGTTTGCACACCAGCTGAGATGTCTCCAATCAATTAGGAGATTGGATGGTCTCTTGATGTTACTAAATCAACAGGAGGTGTTGATTGTTCACCAACCTGTGTTGTTGTTTCCTTTGGTGGTACAACAACTGGCTCTTCAAGAAGTTTCTCTTCAAGATGTTGAATGTCTTCTTCATCTTCACTGCTTTCCTCTTTTTGAATGATTTCTAACCTGTCCAAGTCTTCAGCAAGAGAGTGTACCTGCAAAGGTTCTATGGTAGAAGTATTTTTCTCCATGAAAGACATGTTAGATTCATCAAAAGATATATGAACAGATTCTTCAATTTTAAGAGTTAATTTATTATATACCCTATAAGCTTTACTGATCATGGAGTATCCCAGAAACACTCCTTCATCAGCTTTGACTTGAAATTTTTCTAAGTATTTCTTGTCATTATTATGAATATAACAAATACAATGAAAATTTTTAAAGTAATTTACTTTAGGTTTCTTCACTTTGAGTGATTCATAGGGAGTCTTGCCCTTCAGTTTATGTATTAAACTTCTATTCAACACATAGTTGGAGGTGTTCACTGCCTCTGCCCAAAAGGATAGAGGAAGGTGAGCATCTGACAACAATGTAGTAGCAGATTCAATAAGGGTTCTATTTTTCCTTTCAGCTACCCCATTTTGTTAAGGAGTTCTAGGAGCTGAGAAAGTGTGCCTGATCCCTTCACTCTGACATAACTCTTGCATAAGAAGAGAATCAAACTCTGTCCCATGATCACTTCTGATCAGGGCAATGTGAGTATTCAACTCACTATGTATGCATTTGAGAAACTCTGTCAAACACTTATAGTTATCAGACTTCTTCCTCAGAAAGAACACCCATGTGAATCTAGAAAAGTCATCTACAACCACTAAAGTGTAAGATTTCCCTCCTAAGCTTTGTACTGTAATGGGTCCAAAAAGATCCATGTGTAACAGATACAAAATCCTAGGTGAATCACTCTTATTAAGTGACTTGAAACTATTTTTGGTTTGCTTGCCTAATTGACAAGCCCTGTAGAGTCCTTCCTTCTTGTAGGGGCCAGAAGGTAGTCCTCTAACAAAGTTGTCCTTGGATAGCCTAGCAATGGTTCTAAGGTTTATATGTCCTAATCTCTTATGCCACAATTTATTAGGTCTACTAATAGAGTTAAACAGGCAAATATCAACTTTAGTTGAAAGAAAGTCTAATAAATAGATGTTACCTTTCCTTTTACCTGTCAACACAGTTATGTTGTCCTCTGATTTGATCTTGCATAAGGATTTGCTGAAAGTCAATTGGTAGCCTTCATCATATAGTTGACTGATGATGATCAAGTTGTGCTTCAGTCCTTCCACATAAGCTACTTTCTTGAATGTGACTATGCCAATCTGCACTGCACCATATCCTTTTGTTAGTCCAAAGTTTGAATCACCAAATATTACTTTAGGTCCAAGCTTGGCTTTGAAGGATGTGAAGTTGTCCTTGTTTCTAGTCATGTGCTTTGAGCACCCACTATCCAGATACCATTGCTGGTTTGATGTTGGATAGGCCTTCACCTGCACATAAAACAATTTAGTTGTTTTTGACCCAGTTTACCTTGGGCCTAGGTTGATAACCTTTAAATTTAGAAATGAAAGACATCCCTGGTTGACTCTTATATCCTTCAGGATGATATCTCCATGGAGGTATTATCCATTCAGTATAAGGGTTAAATCTTTGGGATGAAGGACCCCTAGGTTTGGAATTTGATTTACCTTCGAAAATGTTTTCAAAACTCTGATATATGCTCGACGATCGCTGAGCTGAGTTCAACGATCTTGGGTCAGATCCTCGAGCTTCGTTCGAAGATCGACTGTGGCAGAGTTCAGGGTTTAGAGATCATCGACCTGAGTTCGACGATTTAGCCTGAGATCATTGATCTGCATTCGATGATCGTCTAGCTCTGTTCGACGATTTCTGTTGAACTCTTGTTTTCTTGGGTAAGTCAGAATTCTTCCTAGCTACCTCTACAACTCCCTTACCTTTATCAGAGATAAATTTAATTGGGGTTCATAATACTATAGGTTGGGTGGATGAAGCACACAAGCCCAGTGTACTATTGAATCTTGAGTTCACTATGCTTGTGATGTCCATTAGCTTGATACTTCTCCCATTGAGGGATTCTTCAAGCTTCTTGGCTTCTGATAGCTCACTTTTCAGTGAGGTTATCTGCTCCCAACAACATTCCAACTCCTCAGAGAGTTTGAGGTTATCTGATTTTAAAGTACTGTATTCAGATAATTGATTTCTGAGAGAAATGATTTCCTTCTCAGATTTTAATAAATCTAAACATAGTGCTTTAAACTCACACTTAAAGTCCTCAGAATTAAAATCAAAAGAACTTATTACCTGGTCCTCTTCAGATTGAGTCTCCGATTCTGACTCTGATTCTTCTGCATCAGAATTGTGTTGTGAGGCATTGATAGCCATCATGCAGAATTCTTTTTCTTCAGCATCATCATCATCATCACTTGAGCTGGATGAAGCTTCAGATTCTTCTTCTGTCTCATTCCAAGTTTCAGCAACAAATCCCTTCCTTGTATGTTTGTTCTTGCTGGAGGAGGGTTTGCCATTGCTGTTCTTCTTGAAGACTTTTTCTTTTCTCCTTTCTTTCCTGTCCTTTTTGTCCTTATTTTTGTTTTCTGGACAGTCAGGCACAATGTGGTCTGGTTTCCTGCAACCAAAGCAAATATTTTCTTTGTTATTTGATTTGTCATACCTTGGCTTGTCATGCTCTCTGTATGATCTTTTCCTGAAATACTTCCTGGCCATTTTGTAAAACCTTTTGGCCAGAAGGCTTAACAGCTCTTCATTGGGGACCTTGTCTTCAGGCTGATCTTCAGTGGCTTTGAAAGCTATTGATTTCTCCTTTCTTGTAGCTGGTGAAGCAGCCTTCTACTCTTCTTCTCTATTCTTGATGAGCAGCTCATAAGACTTGAGCTTGCCCAGGAGAGCTTTAGTTGTGATCTCATTTAGGCTTCTGGCATCCTTGATTGGCCAGATCCTTGAGTCCCAAGTACTTGGGAAGCACATTAGGATTTTACCATTGAACTCAGTCAATGAGATCTCTTTGTCCAAGGTTTTCAGCTCATTGACTATGAGACTGAGTCTATTATACATGTCTGCTACTGACTCAGCTTCTCCTTTCTTGAAATTCTCATACTGGGTTATGAGATGAGATCTTCTATCCTTTCTCTCATCAGCAGATCCTGAGACTATCTCAGATAACTTGTCCCAGATGTGCTTTACTGAGTTGCATTCAGCTACCTTTTGGAAAATCTTATCAGACATAGTCTGGGCTAGAATGTTCATAGCTTTTGCATCAGCCAATTTCCATTTCTTTATTTCTGCGTCTGTTCCTGAAGGAGGTGGAACAACACTTGTACTTGTATTCTCTGGAGGTCTTGGACACACTGTCAAAATAGAATTGAAAATGTCCTCATCAATAGAGTTCATGTACAGTCTAATCCTTGCCTTCCAAAGTGCAAACTTGGATAGATTGCACACTGGAGGTCTGGTGCTAGCATAATCTTTGTTTTGGGGCATGTTTTGTGAAGAAATACTTCTAATAACAAAATCAAAACAAGTAGATCTAACTAGAGGGATCTTTGGGTTCAGGTGTTAGCCTATGCAACCACTAAGGTGTGGTATTTTAACCAACCTGGAAGATGTGGTATTTTTAACCAACCTCGCTTTGATACCAATTGAAAGTGCAAGTTAGATCTGATATACTCTAGAGGGGGGTGAATAGAGTATGGTGCTTGCTAAAAACTTTTTACAATAGTTGTTGTATTCCTAAGTGAACAGGGAAGCAAACGAACTATATCAACTATTTAATCAAAAAGCAATCACAAACCACAGCCAGAAAATAAAAGAAGTAAGCAACCAGATGACACAAGGAGCTATAATGGTTCCCCAATCAACCTGGGTACATCCACTCTTCTACCACCCTAGGTAGGAATCCACCGCAGGATGAGTTGATCAGGTGTCTTGGGCACCAATGAGCTTTTGATAAGGTTCTCAAAAACCAAATCAGATTTTTTTGATCAGGTGTCTTGCCACCACTGAGTTTTGACAAGGTCTCAGAAACCAGCACAAACTTTTGAAGGGAGTTTGATAAACCCTTTACAGCAGAGAGAGAGAGAGGGATGAGATGATCTTCTCTGTCAATAATCAGAGAGAAGATAGTGGATGATGTCAAAGCTCCCCCTGAGTTCTTGAGTTGTTTAGGAAGTGAAGCTTTGCAGTAGGGTGATAGGCCTTCAGATAATTTGATCTCCAGCAAAAGATGATTTCAGCAACAGCTGAAATGTGTGGTGTCTAGAGTCTTGAGTGATGATGGCCTTTGAACACTGGAATCAAAAGGGATCTGAAAATTTCAATATGTTGATCTCCTTTTGTGATGGTGTTCTTGTATGAATTCTAAGACTGAGAATATCTGCAACTCTTTCTCTTTCTGTTGTTGTGATTGTTGTAAGAGTTGTTGTTAATGATGTTGTTCTATATTCTCTACAGCATGAATGAAAAAAGCTGATCTTTTATTCCTTAGATCTGAATAGAATATTTCTCTGTCCAAGATAGCCGTTAGCCTGTCATAAATGACTTCCTTAACTGCATTTGTCTTCTGGAGGAAAGTCCAATAAAAACATTCCTTTGAAAATCCCTTGAAACTTGCTCCAGATTAATTAAAAATGGCTACAAGATCCTTGAAATAAATGCTGAGAATAATTCCATAACTGTCTGAATTTGAATCTTGAAAAACGTCGATCTCTCCAGAAAAACGTCGAACTGAGCTCCACTATCATTGAACTGAGCTCAGAGACTGGACTTAGACTGAAACAGAGATCGTCGATCTAAGCTCAACTATCGTCGAACTGAGCTCAAAGATAGAGAAACAAACTGGAGATAAGACCGTCGATCTGAGCTCGAAGATCATCGAATGGATTTCGATGACTTGTTGAAGTTGAGCTCAGAGATCGTCGAATGGAGTTCGACGATTCGTCGAAGTGAGCTCAGCGATCGTCGAATGGAGTACGATGATTCGTCGTACTGAGCTCGACGAAATGACTTAGTCTCCTGAACTGAAATATCTGGTCTTGAGGGCAGCTTTCAAACCTAAATACTAACCCTTAGACTCAATTCTAATTGACCTTTAGATCTATACAAGGAGGTCAAAACAGATTTCCTAAAAGGCATAGTGATCCTTGCCCAAATCAGTAATAGGGTGTTCCAATAGTGGGGACTGTAAGATCGATCATGATAAGGAAAGGGGATGTGACGAGAAGGATCTCGTCGCCCTGATAATAAGCCTCCATGTTGATCCCTGTCTGATAATGCAGAAAGCAGTGGCAACATTCTGAGTGGCCTTGGGATATGAGGCACATTCCCCTTACCATAACCATCCAAATGTCATCCTCTCACTCTTGGATCGAATAAGACTAAAGATGTCTCAGACCTCTTGCCATATAACGACCCCGTAAGAGTAACCAAAGGAGTAGAGGTTGATATGGGGTGAATGTTTGTTGGAGCAGCTGCGGTTGAATACAAAGGCAATGGAAAGTTTTTTGTAGTTGGTTGCGATGTGTACAGAGCAGACAGAGGTTCCTTACTAACCCTAGGTTGCAAGGTCTTCTTTGAAGGTTTAATCTTATCACCCATAGAGGGAACTTGCTTCCCTAGAGATGTCTTCGATCAGTCAAAGTTTATCCAAACTTGCTGATAATCTTGCAACCTCGACCTTGATTTACGGGCGATCAGGGGTGTTAATCGCAAAGATGGTAATGCTAGAGGTTCTTTGAGAGAATCAGTAGTCGGTAGTGATACTAGAAGGTGGAAGACCATGTGTGCGAATAAATTAAATACAATGATGAGCTAAGGACGTGTCGCAATAAAGTCCTCATCTCATGTGGAGGAGAGTTTATGTTGGGTATGTTTTATGGACCCAACGAGACACAACATAGGTGGGATCTATTCTGCGGGAAGGTGGCTAAATTATGTTCGGGGTGCTCGACATTATCTCCAAGGCCCATTTAACTGAGCTCTCTTTAAATGCTTGCTGGGATTTCAGGATTGTAGCTCCGAGTGGAAACATTCCCAGGAGATGGCAGTAGATTCTTCTTCTTGGAGGGGACCGTCTTCTACCTCATCATCGCTTTCTTCTCTACGAAGGAAGCTCAGCGATTTTGTCGCCTTCGTAGGTCGTTTTAAGGTTTCTGGTTGAGAATTCTGACAGATCAGCCAAGATCGCCTCTAGTTCTTCCTCTATAGTTGGTTATATATCATGCGAGTTTATAAAAGGTGCCCAAAGAAGAACCCCCCTATATTTATAAAGGTCATGAGTCAACTCAAAAGTACTGAGTAGTCCAAATACTCGCCTGCAACCACTCGCCGAATATAAGAAGTAAATAAATAAGTTCATTTTATTCTAAAGTTCATCATGATCAAGTGTTAAACAAAATTTAGCTACTCAACATGATAATGGAGGTACAAAAAAAAGGTAAAGATGGATATGATTTCATAAAAGAAAGGTACTTGAATTAAAATTATGAAAACTAAAGGTAAACTAAGAAATGAAAAGTACATAAAAGAAATACGAAATTACTGAAAAGAAACTCTAAAATCTAAGTTTAATCTTCCCTCTAACTTCTTCTCCAGCTTCTAGCAATATTTTGAATTTATAGTAAATTTTTTGGAGAGTCGCGCCCCTAGGTCACGCCCGTGACTAGGGGGCGTGTTAGGTGTGGAACCGACATCTTGATTGTCCGGGAATGTTGGGGAAAAATGCGAAAAGTTGTTGTTTTGGGGGGCATGCCCCTAGGTCACGCTCGTGACCTGGGGCCTGTAAGCTTGGAACGGCCTCTGGCGGAAACTGTCTTCTTGATGGCTAAGTCACTCCCCTTAGTGGTCACACCTATTCATCATACCTGTGACCTGGAGGTCACTCTCATTGTAAGACCCCCTTTTTTTTCTTATCGACACCGGGGTCTTAGGCCCAGAACCGCCGTTTTGCGGTGACTCCTTCACGCCCTGAAGGGTCATCACCACAAAGCGCCGATTCTGCCGGCCGATTTCGATCACAGAAAAGTATCATAAAGAAGTAAATGGAAACTTGCAGTCCACAGAAAATCACATAACAGTAAATAAGTCTCCACGACGAGAGTGTCCACAGAATAAAACATCAGAGTAGCAAAATACGGGCTTATGCCCGGTACATCATATCCTCACTACAAAATCACTCATGCGGAAGCAAAAGCAGAAAACTACTCAAGGTCGAGACTCACGGTCCCGGCTGTATGAACTCCGGAGCTAGACTACCCCACCTCCAAGCGCACCGGTCTCTGGGGCTGCTCCTCCATGCTGGTCTCCACGATACCCTAAATGATGCGGTTCGAAAACCGTTAGTCTAAAAGACTAAGTCCTATCATCCCCCTCCCCTTACCCCACGGCCCTTAGGCACCGAGCGGAGAGGAAGAAAGGGGAGGACTTGAAAGTGGAGAAAATCAAAAGCAGATGGCAGCGGACCTATACTATCAAATTCTATAGCATGTATAGACAAAAAGCTGAAATATGAAAAGTAACCTTCACTTATGTGAGAACCCATAAGCCAAGGGGTCTTCTGCAAGGCTCCCATCGTATAAAAAGTCTCATACCAATTTATACGTTGGGGTGTCGGTTATCACACAGCAGTAAATATATATGTCAAAATTAACCTTAATTTATAAACTTGCCCACACAAGCTTATAGACCAAGTGATCGTTTTGCAGGTCCTAAAGTATAAGCGTCCCATTCCACTTATACTTTAGGTGTCAGGGTTAAATGAATCGATTATGCTATGACATGCAAGTGGGTATGATGGACATGCAAGTGCAACGCACACACCCGACTATGTGCACACAGACCTTTAGTTTCCCTTTTCTGGAGCCGTAACCTCCCAGGATACCTCCGTAGTGGCAGACGGAAGCGGTGGGTTGGGCCTCGCCCACCTCTAAACCAGTAAAGCACTACCGGTCAGACCTATCGTACGCCTCAACGCTTGGTGCACGAAGCGGACTCCTGCGTACTCTTGCCGGCTGGCGCACCGGACTTCTGTTGGCGAAGTGCTAACCACACTTGCCGAGTCAATGTATTGGAGTCGGTGCATCGACCCTCCAATACCGAAGACCCACCACCTTAATTTCCTTTCCTTTATGCACATGCAAATTTAGCGTAAATAAAAACCGAGCCGAAGCTCCCCGGACCAAAATGTCCGTCTCAACAAGCGAGCCGAAGCTCCCCGGACCCAAAGTCCGTCTTTTAACCATCCGAGCCGAAGCTCCCAGCTAAATTCTGGTGCTACAGTGTTTGTGAAGGGTGCAACCCTAATTACTAAGTTACTCTTTTCAGCTTGTTAAAACAGTTTACGTTAACCCAGGACTGCCCCCGGTATTCCCTGTGAAGGGCTCTCAAGGGGCACTAGGAACTGTTTTGGGATTACGCCCAGCGTTCCCTTTCGCAAGGTACTTATTTTGTTATTGATTGCTTTCCTTACCCATTCCTTCCTCATGTTATGATAGGCTAATCCTAGGGTGATTTGACTCCACTCACCTCGGGGAGGACGATCTTTCGTCGGACCCGAGCGCCTCTAAACCCTAGACCAAGTAACACCCTACTCACTTATCTTCCAAGACCCATCAAGACCCATCACAGGTGCTCTAATTCATGTCTCAAATGATTTCCTGCAGTTTTACTAAATGCAGACCACTTAAGCTATATGACCCGTAAAAAGGGAAGTATGCCATATGATCATCCAATGCTCATGTAATAATTATTAGAGGTCTATATGGGCATATGTAGACTGAATCCACAATCTTCTAATTTTTATAATTTAAATGCTAATTTATTTATTTATTTTAAAAGCCAAAAGCTCCAAGGTTGAACAGGAAGTACAAGATTTAAGCAAGATAAAGCTCCACAAAAATTATGATACATGCAAGATGGGTAATAATCTAAAAATCCAGAATCTCCAAATCTACCAGCAAGATTTTAGCCCTTAAATATTATTTTAAATTTATTCCAAAATAATTCATTAAAAGGGGATGTACAATGAAAATACATCCAAAAATTCAGAGAAAATTCCAGGATGATGGTAAAGGCATATAAAACATCTATGTAAACTTTCATAATTTGTTTGAAAGAATTATTCCCCAAATTAATTAATTATCCTATTCTCAAAAATATGGCCTTGTAAAGAAAGTTCTGAAAACAGGCCTCTAAAAATTATAAATAAATTTCTACAAGTACTGTTTGGCCTAAATACCTCAAAACCTAAGACTCATGATTTTTAAATAGATATATCAACCATAATGAATTTTTTTACCAAAGCCCCTTTCTGAAATTAATGAAGGAAGTACCAAGTAAAATTAATTGAAAATTGTGATAAAATTCAGAGATGACCAACTAGCCTTATAATAACCTCTGACCAAGTCTCATCATGTTTTAAAGCACATAACCTCCATAATAAAATCAAAAACCATTTTGGGCCTTTTGGTAATTAACAAATGAAGTACCAAGAATAAAATCCCTAAAATTCTACAAAAATTACGAGAGGTTCTAGGTGGCCTAAAACTTATTCTACCCAAGTTTCAAAACATTTGGGAAAGGTGTAGTGGCTGAATCCTCAAATTTGTGCTCCTACCCTAAAACTAGGGTTAGGGTTTTGAGGTGTCTACCTTGCACCAATTCTTCTAAAGTTTCTACCAGAGATCTTAGGTTACATTACCCTAAATTCTACTGGGTTTCCAAGGCCATGCAAGGGCATTTGCCCCCATGTCCTTCACAACCCTCAAAAGTCCTTCCTTAGGGTTTGAGGTTGAACCCTAGGGCAAATCAAGCCTAAATCATCCCATTTTCATTAAGGGGGTGAAATTGGCCATGCCAAGTCAGTGTCCAAAACTTCAGCCTCTGTTGAGGGGAGGGGACCACCCTAAGTCCATAGTGCACTTTTAATCAAAAATGCCCTCTTAAGGCCAAACTAGGGTTTGGTGATTCCCTAAACAAAACCTATCCAAATGTGCTCAAATTTGGTACAGAACTAGGTCTGGAAGCCAGGGACCACTCCCCAAAATTTGGGAGGGTTTGGAGGTCATTTGGCTACTTAATTAAATTACCCTAACTTTATTAAATAAAAGCAAAAACTTTAGGAACAGTGTCTCCAAAAATTCTGAGTTTGGGCAGGCCCTAGGTATAGCTAGATTAGGCTCCCTGCCAAAATTTCAATTAAGTTGGACCAGGGATGAGGTGTGGGCACTCAGTTTAGTGACTGCCTAGCCTTAAGGGTATGTCCCACCAAAATGGGTGCCTTGGTCAAACCAGGGACCCAAATTGGTCCAAACCAATTTTAAAATATACTAGACCTAAGGGGCTACAAATCCTCTGTTGACCAATTTCTCATACAGTGCCTCTATCTATTTTTTAAAAAATAACACATTAAATGGTAATAGTGTGACAGAAATCATAAAAATGAATATTTAAAACTATAGTTTCATAAATCAGATTTTGCACGAATCTTGGCGCGGTTTTTGACGGGATCCATTCATCTTCCCCATTCAGCCAACGGTTCCGATTGATCCCGCCTAGAGCATTTTCCAAACGCCACCGCCGGCGATCCGGCAGCCTCCCTGGCCAGCCACCACCACCACCACCTCCGTTGAGGTGGTGGCCGTCGCCAGGCGGCGGCTTGGCCGCCGGAAGCCCTTTTTCCAGCGATCCCGAGAGGATGATTTCCATGGAAAAACCATGAAAATTCGAAATGGATTCAGGCTCAATTGAGCCCGAACCTTGAACCTGGTGATTGCTAAGAACTATCCATGAGAGAAGGAGTGGAGGAGGACCTTCCTGGCGGCCTGGATGCGGGAAGAGCGGCGGGATGCCATTGTTGACGGCGGCGGCGCTCGGCTTCTGCAACAGCACAGTGGGACGGCCCGTCTCCTCCAGGTAAATGCTCGAAAATGTTCCCCTTTGCCCACTGATGGTGTTTAAATGGCAATTGGGGAAGGGGGTGGCTGGTTCTTCAATGGCCATCAACACCATTTATGGTGTGGCTCGGGTAGAGTGGAGGGGGGCTGAATCCACCCCTTGGTGGCCGGGAAACGGCTGGAATCAACTCCTCTTCCCTAGAGGAGTTGATTGGAGCCATTAAGGGTGGTTGTTAGCCTCCCTTGGTCGGCTCCACTCTCTCCCTTCCTCTCCCCCATCTTCTCTCTAATCCATTAACATGGAGGGAGGCTCCCTTCTCTCTCCTAGTCACCCCTGGTTGACTGGTCAACTCCATTGGCTAAGGGCAGCCCACCTAGTCATGATGAACATGAAAATGAGGCTAGCCTAAGGAAGAAGTGGCTTGGGCTTGGGTTAGCCCTTTTGGGCTTGGTTTGACTTGGCTTAAATTAGGGTTGACCTGGGCCAATTTGACCCTCTGGGTTGACCCCATTGGGTTTTTAGTGACCCATTGGACTCCCTTAAGATCTAGGAATACTGGAATAGGGTTGGTTGGGCATTTTGGTGGTCACATGTCCCTTGGTAAGGTCACTTTGACCATTTTAGGGCTATAGTTGACTTGGGTCAACATGATCATTTGGGTTGACCCCTATGGGTCCTTGGTGACCCATTGGCTTCCCCTAAGGTCTAGGAAGGGTTATGTAGGGTTTCCCTGCACTTTGGAGGTCACATACCCTTAGTAAGGGTACTTTGACCAGATTAGGAGCTTGAGTTGACTTGGGTCAACCTGGCCTCTAGGGCTGACCCCAATGTGTCCTTGGTGACCCATTGACCTCACTTTAGGGTTAGGATGGCATAGGTGGGGTCCTCTAGGCTAGGAGTAGGTTAATTGACCCTAAGTAGGCTAGCTTGACCCATTTAGGGCTAGGGTTGACCTTGGTCAACTGAGTCTCTTTGGTTGACCTCAATGGGTCCTTATGGCTCTAAAGGGCCTCCCAAGGTATTAGGGGGTGTTGTGGTAGGGTCTTGGGGTCAAGGTGTAGCCCATGGTCATCCTAAACCATTGTTCAGAGTTCTACTATTGGCAGACCATGATGAGTTTCCCCACTTTGTCTCCTATCCCTTGGCCCATTCCTGGCTTCCTAGGGTTTGTCATGACCTAGCCATGGACAAAACTACACCCAAGGGTCTAGTTGGAAATGAGATGTTACACCCGTAACTTGGGGTGTGTAATATTAATCTGACATGTCATTGAATATGGAGCTCTTTCGGCGGTCACGCTTGTGACCGGTGTCACGCCCCATGTCACGCCGATGACTCGGGGCGTGTACATGGACTTTTTCCAGATTTTATCGGATTCTTGTCTCTGTCAGTCCTGACAGCTTAAAATGTTAATTGCAGCCCAGATCAACCTGAAATATGAAAAAAGCAATTAAAAACATAATTAACAAAATAGAAATATAAAATAATTAATTATTTAATAAAAATAATATAATAATACAGATATAATTAGAGTTACAAAATACCGTCATACTTACTCGATTGCTAGTCTCGAGCAAACAAATTTCCTTATGGAGCAAAAAAACTTCAACTCTAGAAAAGAAAATTGAACCCAAGGAGTAAAATATGATGTCTTATGCCTATGTGCATAGCTGTTTTAGCAGAAAAACCTACTTAGCAGAAAAATTAGCTTATATTTTTCGAGAATGCATCTCCACATATTATTTATACTTTAAAATTAAAAATCTGGAAAATCCTAAAATTATATTTAGTAAGAAGGTAGCATGTTTACTAAGATCAACATTACACAAATCAAAGATCGAGATACCCTCCTGAAAGTATCTAGTTTCTACCTAAATCACCTAGACGGGGTGAATAAGTGGTGTCTGTGTCTTTTCATGGAATAAAAAACAATATAAAAAATAGAACACACAGAACACAGAGATCTATAGTGGTTCCTCGAGTTAGGTACGTCCACTGCCCCGCCTCGCCTATCTACCATGAAGGGCTAGATTCAGCAACTTCACCTTTCTCAGATTTCAACAAATCTTACACCTATGAGCCTCAACTGCTACAATTCGGAGACAACGCTCCTACCACTCGGAGAACAACCTCTCCTACAACTCGATCCACATACGGATCTTCAACTCGATCCACGCACGGATCTACTACTCAGAGGGAAAACCTCCTACAAATGTAAAAGAACATTTATAATAAAGATTACAAAAGATCCTGTTTAGATCTAAGTTTTCACTCTGTCATTCTCCGAATAGGTTGAACTTGAATATCTTCGAGAACACTGAAAATCTGAAATCTCTGAAGACATTGATCACAGATCGACTAGATCTGAGGAAATCAGAAACTTTTGAGAACAATGATCCAGTTGATTGCTTCAAGGCGATCGAATCGTGAAACTTATCGTCGGCCGAATGGAAGTCGCGAATCACGTATGTGTGCGGACATAAATTCTTGATCGTGAAAGTTCTTAATTTTGAGCACGATCAGCACGATTAGGGTTGAAGGATAATCCACCCTAAATATATATAGGGATCTTCATTTGTGATGGCAATAAAAGTTATTGCACGCCGGAAAAGTCGCAGGTTAATGTACATGGCTGTCGGCAAGAACGAACCGTAATTTGAAATCAGGAAGAAAAATAACCCTAAGTAATATTCGTCGAGTATAGTTGAGGATACTCGCCAAACATCAATGAATTTCGATAATTTTGACTTAGAGAAATTCATCCTGATAGAATCTTAACACTCGATGCCACACAGAGGAATCACTCGATGAATTCGACATAGAAAATCCAGAGAAGTAAAGTCGAAATGACTCGACAAATTCATCGTGTATCGACATTTATATTCGAAGAATTTGGCGAGTATCGATAGATTCATTAGACGAATATGACGAGTATACACGATGATTTTTACATGACCGATTTTCCAACTTTCAGAGATTTTACCCTAAGTACATATGATGAATTCTACTAGTGCTAAAAAGTAAATACCACAAATTCGATGAGTATTAACGAGTATACTCGACGAATTCGATGAATATGTCTTACGATACTCGACGAATTTAACTTAGGTAAAAGTATGTTCTTCTAATTTCCACTCTGTATCCTTCCTTAATCCTTCTAACACACTTTAGATAGAAGTACATCGCAATAGAGAGATTACACGTGAGTCAACAAAATGTCCTACACTGTACAACCCAATATTTGTTAAGTGGGTCCCACCTCCAGGATCAGTCCTTTGCCCGATCTTTAGGAGCAAGAGGGCTCGAGACCTGAACTGGGACCCTTCCCGTGTTCGCTGAGTACGCCGGGCGAGCCAGTTCCTTTAGCGTTGATTAAAGATGGACCTGTCGGAGCCTTTTGCTCTTAGGCATTAAGTGAAGCTGGACCTGTCGGCACCTTCTGCCCTTTGGCATTAAGTGAAGCAAGAACTGTCGATGCCTTCTGCTCTTAGGCATTGAGTGAAGCGAGACCTGTCGGTGCCTTTTGCTCTTAGGCGTTAAGTGAAGCTGGACCTATCGGCGCCTTCTACGCTTGGCGTTGAGTAATGCAAGATCCTACCAAAACAGCATTCGACCATAATTGGTGTGCTGTGGAGGCGAGTGCCTGGCTTACCTAGCACTCGCCCCTTTAGGCGAGTGGTGCCTTCATGGGCCACTCGCCCAGTAGGGTCCAAAGGTAAAATTACCTGGATGGTCTTGCAGGGCTGCAAATAGCCTTTCAGAACAACAGAGTTTGGATGTTGGCAGACAACTTTTGGATGCATATAGCTGTTTAGAACCACGAAGCCTCTCTATTTGTAGGATAGACATTAAAATCTATAAATATACCCAAGGGGATACCTTAGAAGGCAAGCTTTCCAGTTCTCTTAATCTTTTGTCTTATAGTATTTTTTGAGGTGCCCTTAGCTCAGCATAGGCTAAGGAGGGGAAGCGCTCTAAGATCTTTTAGGTGTGTGTGGGACCTCCATGCTGGAGCATTGGACAGTTTCAAGTTCTAAGTCTTCGGTTAGCCAAGCTTGCTAGGCAAAGTAAGTTTTCTTTCACCCCTTCCCCAAGGGTTCAGACTCCATAGAAGTCGGTTTCCGATTTCAACATTTTGGTGCGATGAGCATGGATCATGAACAGTACCAAAAACCTTAACGTGCTCAATGACCGAAGGTAAAGGGCAAGGTTCTGACCAGGCGAACTCGCCACCACCACCCCCTCTCTCCACTCTTGACATGTTTGAGGATTTTTGGCAAGAGATGCATAACCTCATAACTTTCGCACTCACTACTCGTGGTGAGTGCTCGACACCCTCAGTCCCGGTGGCCGCAGCCCCAGACCTACGAGATAATGCTCCTATTCGGCGGCCTGGAAAGGAAGCGACAACAGAAGGTAGTTGGCGAGATCTTCCCGGGCGAGTCTTGTTCCCTATCTCGGCAGATGTGGGAAGGCCCGGCGAGATGGAGGCGCGAGACAGCCCGACTCACCGGTGAGTGGTGGTATCCCTTTCAGAGAACTAGTTGTTTCCGCCAAAGTTCTGGAGGGGTTTTACGAGCCAGAAGTGTCCTAATATACTGGGAGGGATGCCCCGGTTTAACACATCCAATGGTTCAAGGATGTGGTGTCGATCTGGCAGATGTCGGATGCCTTCAAGTGCGGACACTTCGCCATCACTCTAAAGGAGAATGAGAGAGATTGGTTCCACCATCTCCCAGCCAGCTCCATCTACTATTTTAAGGACATGTTCCGGGTGTTCTTGCAGAGTGATGGCTCGCGAACAGACTCTTATGTGGGTGGTTGGTTCGACGAGTCAATCGCCACGGGCTTACTAAGGTAGGAAAGTGCACCTATCGCAAGTAGTATTCAATATTCTGGAGAATACCGAGGTCATATTGTTCTGGGGGTCGGGTTGATTATTCTTACTCCTCCTGGAGGACTATTATTTTACTGAAAGTAAGGTGAAAGTTTTAATTAACTAAAGACGGGAATAATAAAAGGGCAAAAAATGATTTAGAAAAATTCGATGAAGGGTTAACGCTCGGCACCGAATCGAATTAAGACTAAAATAACTTTTAATAATTACTGAACTTAGTTTTCAAATTAATAAAAGGCAACTTGGCCGTGGAGGTTCCACAGATATGGAGCTCACCTAGCTATAGGGATATCACTCACCTGAACGCTAAGAATATTCGACCGAACGTTAGTCCGACAAAGGATTCCTCTTAACACCCGCTTTATGCTAAGAACCCCGTTATTGGGTGGGGAACCCAATCCGGAAGAATTATGCTTGTCCTCTTTCGAGGGTATGCATACAACTCTCTTTACCCAGGGGTGATCTGTCCATATACACGGCCTCTCGGCTAGCTAGCGTATGGATAACGGAAATAGGGCCCACACATCGATTTGTGGTCCTACGCGTCGTTAACCCGAGGTAAACCTTAAGTCCTAAAATTAAAGTGAAAATAAAGAACTTTAATTACTTCAAATTATTTTAAATGTCCCAATGCTCTTGGATGTCGAGGCTAATAACGATTAGCCAAACATCGTTATGGGGACGGCTTTATAATTTGATGAGGCGCGAGTTCGTAATTAAGCGCTAAAGGGTTAAAAGAAAAAGACATGAAAATAACAAACATTTAGAAAGCTGAAAAAGTTAGCTAAAACGAGAACTCACACACACTTTCAAATTATAAATAAACAAAAAAAACTATGGTACAAAAAAGGAAAATTACAAGTCCTACTCAAACGAGTAGGAGAGAAATAAGGGCGCGTCATTTAACTCTTAACGAGTAGGCGGAAAAGAAAAAAGGAAAATTACAAGTCCTACAAAAAAGAGTAGGCGGGAAATAAAAGCACACCATTTAACTCTTAACAAGTGGACGGAAATAAATGCGCACACGCACACACTCTATATGAATTAAAAGAAAGCAATAAAACTATCTCCTACACACACACTCTACATAATTGAAGAAAGCATAAAAGAAAGCATGAAAATTTATCTCCTACACACACACACTCTACATAATTGAAGAAGAATAAAAAGAAAGCATGAAAAATTATGCTCATACACTCACACACATAAACTAAAAAAATAAAATGAAAGTTACCTAAAAATTAAAACAACTACTTTTTTATACATAGATTTTATCAAAAACACATAAAAAGAACAAATTAAAATTAAAAGAACAAAAGTTTTTCAAAACAAATTAAAAAATAAAATCTTCCAAAAATTAAAATTACAACCTTTTCATTCTTAGGATTTCATAAAAGTGATTAAAAAGTGAAAAGAAAATGAAAATAACAAAAAAAAGTTTTACAATCCTAAAACAAAGCGAAGTAAAAAAAACAAAATCACTTTCAAATCTCTTTTATAAATTCATAAGAAAGAAATTTACAAACTCTAAAATAAAGGACATGGTGAGAAAGAGAAAATCTTAACATACATTTCATTTGGAGATAAAAAATTATGACAAACCTAATATCAAGACAAGTTAAAAACATAGAAAATAAACATGCTACACTCATACACACACACACATTTTTCATAAAGGAGAAGAACAAGAAAATACAAAGGGAAAAATGAGAAAGAAAGTTGGCACACAAGTTCATTCCAAAGTCATTTAAGAAGAGAAAAACTAACATATTTTATTGATGAAAATGAACTATTACAAAGCTAATACAAAGCTAATACAAAGCTAATACAAACATAAAGAGTAAGAATGAGAAAGTTCTCCTTACATGGCAAAGGAATCCACGGATGCAGCCCACAAAACACACTAAAGTGGCTCAAAAAAGTGAACCCTTGGACCTTACAGAAATGGGACAATTTATAGAAAAAAATCAAAGAACACGCCCTCCGACACGGGCGTGTCGTGGAGGCGTGTCACCATTATTTGCGATGTGATCCAGCGATTTGATGACAGCATTGACTTGTGGCGGTCCATGTGGCAGTCACGCCCCAGGTCACGGGCGTGACACTGGGCGTGTCGGGGAGGTAGATCCGTGCGCGGGTTACGAAAAACGTCGCCGACAGTGTCTTGTCGGGCCTGGTGGAGGCATCACGGGCATGTCGGGGTTTAACATGTGCGTGATGGGGCTGAGTCGACAAACGTTGAGCGGAAAATGTCGCGAGCAAAATGTCGAGCGGAAGTGACACGGGCGTGTCGGATCATGTGACACGGGCGTGTCCTTGTCAGGTCGACGAATGTCGAGAGCAGAACGTCGAGCGCGGAACGTCGAGCGCGGAACGTCGAGCGCGGAATGTCGAGCGCGGAACACGGGCATGTCGGGTTGGCTGACACGTGCGTGTCGGGTTGGCTGACACGGGCGTGTCAGGTTAGTCGACGAACGTCGAGAGCGTTTCCTCGAGCTGGAAGCCTTGATCGTCGATCGGGAATGACACAGGCGTGTCGAGTTAGCTGACACAGGCGTGTCAGGTTAGTTTTTGACCATTTTCTGAAAAATTTCAGAAATCAAATTTAAGATATGTTAGAAACAATATTTACAAAAAGAGCAATTTATTAAATAAAACTAACTAAAAAAGGCAAAACTAAACTAAAATATCATAATAAAAACATAGAAATATGCATTCAATTACAACTTATCACTGAGGTTCACCACTTCCAAGAAGAGGAAGAGGGAGTAGGAGTCCATGTTTCTCATCAAGCAGGGTGTAAACGAGACTATAGGGAGCTACGTGGATAGGTTCTAAGAGGAGGACCTCCAGGTTCAGGAGATGCCCGGGAATACCCTCATGGTGTGCTTCATCCTGGGGATTGAACAGGGGTTCTTCAGGATGGAGCTAAAGAGTGTGCCTCTGGTGTCCTTCGAGGAGCTGATGGAGAGGGCTGCCCGAGAAGTCGAGGGGGAGGCGTCCAACCCGGCATTTTTCAGGAAGTTAGCCAGGTATGCTGCGGAGGAGGATAAGGAGCAAGGGGGTATTAATGGGCAAGAGGCCAGGAGGGCATAGCCCACACATAGGGAGCAGCAGCAGCAATGATAGACGAGATGGGGCCACCTGGAGCCAAATAATCGGCTAGGATGGAGGCAGCCAGAGCAGCAGGACAAGTGCTCGGGGAGAGGTTTCCTTGGAGGAGACCACCACCAAGGGGGGCAAGGCCAATTCAACCATCTAGGCTGGAGGTAGGGCTAGAGGCCTCCTATCCACTATCAACATCAGGTTATGGCGATAGCCCTAGGGAGGAGAAGGAGAGGTCAGAGGAGAAGACATAAAGGCAGGGTGGAGCTGGCTTATTGCTATTTCCATTAGGAGGAGGGCTATGCCACGACCACATGCCCGAAGTTCCTGGAGTTTAGGGTAATAAGGGAGAAACAGCAGCAGCCTCATCAGGAGGTGCGGATTGAAGAAGTCCAGCCCAGAGGGGAGGATAAGTGCGAGGATAGGGCCGATGTAGGTGGCCAAGGAGGGATCTGAGTGATCCATAGGGGGGGTAGAGGCCACCTGCAAGGTGAGCCTCCATATCATGTACCGCTAGAGTGTTTCTTCGATGTATCTAACCCAACCCCCAGATAAGAAGATTACCTTCACGAGGAAGGATATGCCAGACCATGAAGATCCATTTTGCGAAGTGCAGGTGATCCATGCAGGAGGCTGGAGGGGGAGCAGAGGAGATGGAGGTGGAGGAGGAAGAGATCGGCGCCCAGGTGGGGGCAGCGAAAGATGTTCCGGGAGAGCAGGCCAAGGATATGGTCGTTGATGAAGCCAAGGAGGACGAGGCTCCAGTACTAGGAGAGAGGCCTACTGGAGAGTGGGAGCAGCACTCCCGGTTAGAGGCATCGGAAGATGTGGTGGAGATGGAGGTTCTTAACTGGTAAGACAGGGTAGAGAAGGTGGGGATCAACAGGGGGCTAAGTCCAGAGGACCGGGGGAGGATGCTGGAGTCCATCCTGAAGAACATGGATGTCTTCGCATGGAGCGCGGCAGACATGCCGGGGATCGATGCGGACGTTGCCTACCACAACCTCAACCTGGATCCCGAGGCTCGCCCCATCCGACAGAAGAAGAGGTCTACCGCAGACAAGCTGGCCGATCCAATCAGAGTGGAGGTGGGTAAGCTCCTCAAGGCTGGGTTTGTATCTGAGATCCTGTATCCTGGCTGGGTCTCCATGTAATACCCCAAATCTCGATGATGAATGGGCTGAGGGGCAATACGGACTGGGAAAAGAGCGTGTCCAAAGTCGTGGACTGCTCTATGTGAGTTACACAGCCGGGTACACGAGCGCTTCCATGTCCGTGTCCTGGACTCGAGTGTTGGTAGGGATGTCTCGAGTGAGCTCGACGAACTGCACTCGACGATCCTCGAGTTGGGTACACGACCTGTGACACGGGTGTGTCTAAGGCCATGTCCCGCTCTGCGCTCGACGTGTTCTTGAGTGATCTCGATAAAATGCACTGGACGATCCTCGTGTGGGGGCACACGGCCTGTGACACGGGCGTGTCAAGGGCCATATAAAGGGCCATGTCCTTCTCTGTGCTTGATCAGGCTTGTGAGGACTGATGTACATGGGCTGGACACGGGCGTGTCTGAAGTCGTGTCTAGCACACGGCCTATGACACGTGGGGTCAAGTCAGTTTCTTTGCCGCTTAAGGCACAAGCCCTATGACACGGGCGTGTCACATGCCGTGTTTGGCCCAGGAAAGTGTTTTCAGGGCTTTTCGTGGCCGTTCATTCCTTTCAACTAGGATCCAACGGTCCTGAGTTCTCCCTGCTGTTATAAGGCTATGATTTGAGGATAAACTCTCGCATTATATAAGGCCTTTTTCTCTCTTTCTAAGAGGTAGAAAGTGGGGAGAACAAGGGAGGAGGAGGAATCCGGCTGCCGGTGGAGTTTCAGAGCCCCAAATCGCATGTCGAGCCCCGATGCATGGAAGCAAGGCCGTTGCGGTGCTTCTTGTCTGGCTAGTTTTCAATGGCTCCAAAGCGATCGTCAAGGGTAACAATCTTTCTTCCTTGGACATGTAAAGTCCTTAATTTGGCATATGTATGGGTTTCCCCCACTAAAAGCTAGATTATTGAGGGATTCCCCTTGGGTTGATTCTGGATATCCCCAAGATGTCTTGTATGTAGATCCGGAAATGTGTTGTAAGGAATAGGTATACTGTGTGAAGCCCATCTGGACAGGTTGGTCTGGATTGGTGATGTTTTATTCTGTGCACCAGAGAAGGCTCCGTGTATAGACGAATATACTTGTGGATTCGGTAGGTTGTGCCTGTGAAGGGTAGTAGCGGGAAGTACTGGAGTGAAATTCTAGGAAAATACCCGCAAAGTGCTTGTGCTATATGCTTGAAAGATCTGTGTTTCTGGCACTACAGGTGGCTGCAGGGATTGTTGGATGGTTGATCCAGATAAGGTTAGGGCTGAGGATGGAAAGTGAATTCTATCACTAATGTCGGGCAATAGTTAGTGTTGCTGGCGATGGCTCCTAGCTAAACTTCAATTGTGAAGCCAGTGCTTAGGGGACAGTGTGGCCATTTGTGAGCTTTGGGAGCTCTTGAAAAGGCTTCATGCCGAACGGATAAGGGGAGGTCGACCCACGTCAGTCTGGTCATAGAACTGACGATTTGAGCAATGGGAAAAGGCTGAACAGTCTCCGTGTTATGGTTGTCCGCCATCAGTGCCCGGTTTATTGGCATTCGGCAGAAACACATAATGAGAGTCTTAGGCATGTGCGCCATTAAGAGTAAAGTCTCCGGCTGAAGGCCGTGGAGAGAAATGCTCAAGTTTGTCGTTGGGCCTCGGACCTTCGAATGGCGGTGGGACCATTGTATTTCTGGTACACCAAGAATGTTCTTCGAATGGCGGTGGGACCCTGGTATTTTCGGTACACTAAGAATGTGCCCTGAACGGCGGTGGGACCCTCGTATTTCCGATACACCTGGAATGAGCCCTGAGTGCACGGAGCGTCGGGCCGCGTGGTCGACGTTTGTGATATGTTGATTGTGCATGAGTGCACATTATGTGATATATTTGCCTGTAAAATGCTATGCATGCAGGAAAGGAATACCACTGCCCCGAGTAAGGGGTAGAGTCGTTATAAATTTGGTCAGCTGAATGCTGACAGTTATCTTGTTTGCCACCATTACTGTGATCTGTCCCATGCTGGTGCAGGAGAGCCGAGCGGAAAATAGAGGGCTGATTCCCTTGTTGTTGTTGCTGTTGTTGCTGCTTTGCTGGCCCTCGAAGGCCAAAGAAGTTCATATGATGTTACTTTCATGTGTGGTCAGCCTGCGTGCCGATGTATGAAATTCATAGTTATAAAGCTTAACTGTAAGGCCATAAGGCCAGACTTGCTATGTATTTGGTGAACATTCCTTTGTGTTGTATATATATATATAAATGCTGATTTATATATTGTGGACATTCAACTGAGGAGTTCAAACAAATTAAAAGCTTCCGCTAAAATGCTCTGAGTTAGGGTGCGAATGATATTTTTGATATTAACCTGTAACTTCGCCTCCTATTTGTGTCATATGGTGTGGGGCCCCGGCAAAACCTTCTATTATATGTCATGTAACAGATGGAGGCATTACATTTTGGTATCAAAGGCTCTCGGTCTTCCTCTTTCGACTTTGTGGTCGAATTCTTTTATGGAGTGGCGAGCCCTTGTAAGTGCAACCCGCTGTAACATTAATGAACTCAAGAATGTCCACTAAGGAATGCAAATATGCCTGTTTGTGGAACCTGCACTTTCATATATTGTTGTTATTGCTTTTGTAAGATCGCTAATATGTGTCTTGTCCACCTATAGGTGACTCGTAGTGATGTTGGGCAGTCTGAGCCCCGGAGTTCTGATGAGAGTGCCACACCAGCTGAGGTGCCTACACCTCCTCCTTCTACGGAAACAGTACGCTTAATTGATGAGGTGCTATTTGCAATGATTCATGAACAACCTAATGGGCAGGCGTAGCCAGCATTCGTGCCAGAACTGGTGGGTGTAAGGCCAGAACCTGTTGAGGTTGTTGTTCCTCGGGCACCTGAACGACAGTTGAAGCAGTTTATGAGCTTTAATCCTCCTATGTTTACGTGTGTGGGATCTCCAACGCAGGCGGAAGATTGGTTGTCACGCGTCAAGCGAATATTGACAGCGATCAGAATGGAGGAAAATCATGAGGTCACCTTGGACACCTTCTTGTTGGAAGGAGAGGCTCGGCTATGTTGGGACGAGATAGAGTTACACCACTTGGCGGGCAGGCAACTAATAGAAGTCTCGATTGAGGAGTTTTCGCGACTATTCTTGGCAAAACACTTGCCAACAGCACAACACATCTCTATGGAAAATGAGTTCTAGCGTCTAACTCAGGGAGAGAGTAGTGTCGATAAGTACTAGCATGAGTTTACACTATTGGGATGCTATGTAGGGTATATCTTCGTTGATGAACAATGAAAGACCAATAGGTTCTACGAAGGGTTGCGGGATGAGTTGAGATTCCTGCCATCAAGTTCGGTGAACCAAGGGTTTCAGGCGTTGGTGGATAAGGCATGTGCATTGGAGAAGGATATGAAGAGGGTGCAAGGAAAAAGGGACTTGGCGCTGACAAAGTCCGAATTCAAAGTGCCACACCCGGGGAAATAAAATTACCGAAAGAAATAAGGTAAGAGATACAAGTCTTCTTCACAGGCTCCCTCGAGTGTTGCATCGGGAGCAACTTCGAAGCAGGAGCCCCGGACCTACTATATATGTGGTCGAGTGGGGCATACAGCCCGTAACAGTCTGGTTGGTCCACCAAAGGTTGAAGAGAAGACAGGAGCGTCATATGCTGAAAAGGGAAAGGCAGTGGTGGAGTCCACTGCATCGCAGGCGCAACCCCGAGTGTATAATCTTGGCCAGCAGTAGGCCATAAAGCAAAGTGACGTTGTCACAGGTACGCGGTAAAATATTTGATTGCTGCTTTTGTTATTTCATACTTTATTTGTAGCTTGTGTATGATGTGTTTGTATTAGGATTTGTCCTGATTCGGGACTGTACGGCGAGAGCACTATTTGATACTGGTGCTTCTCATTCATTTCTATCGGTGGACTTCGTGTCACGGATCGGTGTACTGATTCGTATGGTGGCAGATAGTGTGAAGGTGTTATTACCAAACGGATGTGTAATGAATGCAGATAGGTCTTCTTTTGTGGAGGTACGAATCAGAAGTCAGGATTTTGGGTTGGAAGCATTGGTGCTGCCGATATCGGAGTTTGATGCGATCTTTGGTAAGGACTGGCTCTCAGAGTAGCGTGCTTATATTGATTGAAAATCAAAGGAAGTCACACTGGGGTAGAATACTGAACGAGAAACGAAGTTCGCTGGTATGCGAGGGTTGAGCATGATATTGTTGTCTGTTCCTCAAGTGGTTAAGGCAGTTCGAAAAGGCGCGGAGTTGTTCTTCACACTTGTTGAGGCTGTTAAGACAAAGGCCAATGTGACTGATGTTTTGATTGTTTCAGAGTTTGCTGCTGTGTTTCTGAAGGAGCCTCTGGGATTACCACCACAGCGGGAGATTGATTTCTTGATTGAGCTGGTGTCAGGTGCAAAACTTGTGGCCCGCTCGCCATATTGAGTAGCGCCAAAGGAAATGGCTAAAATAAAAGTTCAAATGCAAGAATTGTTGGAACACGGATACATATGCCCAACTACGTCACCTTGGAGAGCACAAGTTCTTTTTGTGAAAAAGAAGGACGGTGGCCTACGACTGTGTATCGATTATCGTGAATTGAACAAGTTGACGGAGAAAAATAAATATCCAATTCCACGGATAGATGACTTGTTTGATCAACTGGCGGGATCTATAGTATACTCAAAGCTGGATTTGAAATCTGGCTACTACCAATTGCGAATTCGGGAAGGTGACATTCCCAAGACAGTGTTTGCAACACACTACTATCATTACGAGTTCATTATAATGCCGTTTGGACTATTTAATGCGCCATCAGTGTTTATGGATGTAATGCACTGAACATTCCGAGAGTACTTTGACCTGCTTGTGATTGACTTTATTGATGATATCTTGGTGTACTCTCAATCGGAAGAAGATCATGCGAACCATTTACGGTTGGTGTTACATACCCTGTGGGGAAATAAGCTCTACGCCAAATTCATATAGTGTTAGTTTTGGTTATCGTCAGTGGCTTTTCTTGGCCATATGGTGAGTGGAGATGACATTGCGGTGGATGCGTCAAAGATAAGAGTTATCTGGGAATGGCCAGTGTTGTGTTCTGTGGCCAAATTCAGGAGTTTTCTTGGACTAGCAGGCTACTACAGACGTTTTGTAGAGAACTTCTCACGGATCGCTTTGCCTCTTACCACATTAACGAGGAAGGATCAGAAGTTCATTTGGATGCCCGAGTGCGTGCGAGCTTTTGAAGAGCTGAAGAGTCATTTGACCACGGCGCCCGTTCTGACATCACCATGTTGTACAGACAGCTATGCGATTTATAGTGATGCTTTAGGGAGTGGATTAGGCTACGTTCTTCTTCAGTTTGGAAAGGTGATAGCTTATGGCTCACGCCAGTTGAAAGTGCATGAGCAAAACTATCCCGTCCACGATTTGGAGTTGACAGCGGAGATTTTTGCACTTAAATTATGGCGTCACTATCTATATGGCGTAAAAGTGGATATATATAGGGACCATAAGAGTCTAAAGTACCTATTGAATCAGAAGGATCTCAATATGCGACAACGAAGGTGGATGGAGTTCCTCGGGGACTACACCTTTGATATTCACTACACTCCCGGGAAAGGAAACGTGGTCACAGATGCCTTGAGCCGTAGGACTCCGTCAAGGGCAAATTGGTTGCAGATGCATGATAAGCGTCTTATCCAGGAGTTGGAAGCGTTAAATATTTCTTATGTAGACAAGAATTCCACAACAAATGCATACTTGAACTAGACGGAGGTACAATATGACCTTGCGGACAGAATTCGACGAGCAACAGAACTTGACGAAAGTATGCAACGCTATGCAGTGGATGGGTCAAATGACCAATTCTCCTGGGATGACGGCCTTTTGTGGAAAGAGGGTCGTTAGTGTGTTCCAAGTATGGGTAACTAAGAGAAGAATTGATGTATGAGGTTCACTTTACGAAATACTCAATTCACCCAGGGAGCACAAAGATGTACAAAGACATGAAAAAGTTATTCTGGTGGGCAGGGTTAAAGGAAGACATAGCAAATTATGTGGCTAAATGTCAGACTTGTGCCTTAGTGAAAGCTGAATGCCAGAAGCCTGGAGGTTTCCTGAAGTCGCTACCTATTCTGGAGTGGAAGTTTGATGATATTTCATTGGATTTCGTACATTGTTTGTCGAGGTCTCAACACGGTAACGATTCGATTTGGGTGATCATAGACTGGTTGACTAAAGTGGCTCACTTCTTTCCGAACAAGAGGGATGATTCAGTGTAAGTCTTGGAGAAACTCTATGTTGAGTAAATCGTACGATTGCACGGTATCCCCCGTAGCATCGTAAGTGACCGTGACGGGCGATTCACATCGAATGATTGGAGGCTAATCCATCAATTGTTGGGAACAAAGTTAACATTCAGTACGACCTTTCATCCCCAAACTGATGACCAGGATGAGAGGACCAACAGAATGATGGAGGACATGCTCTGAATGTGCGCCTTGGATTTTGGTAAGAGGTGTGAATATCATCTCTATATGGTAGATTTTGCCTACCATAATAGCTACCAAACAAGCATAGGTATGACACCGTTTGAAGCTTTGTATGGTCGAAAATGTCATACACCATTAACTTGGGTGGAAGCAGGCGAATGTAAACTATATAAGCGTAAGGAAGTCAAAGAAGCTAATTCGACGATACACTCTTTTCGGGAGAGACTACTGATAGCCCAAGATAGACAAGCCAAATATTACAACGCCAAGCACCGAAATGTTGAGTTTGCGATTGGCGATTGAGTATATTTGAAAATCAAACCCTTCAAAGGCGTGTACAGGATTTGGCGCTTGAAAAAGTTAAGTCTTTGATATCTTGGTCCATTTGAAGTGGTGGAAAGAGTTGGCGAAGTTGCCTATCGGCTAGCTCTTTCGGATGAATTGAGTGGATTGCATGATGTGTTCCACATCTCAGTGCTCCGTAAAGCCGTAAAAGATCCAGCTCAAGTGATTGCGAATGATTGTGTACTGATCGAATTTGGGCTAACGATGAAGGTTAGGCCCATTCGGATCGAGGATAAAGCCGATAAGAAGTTATGGAACAAGACAATAGGGATGGTCAAGGTTTGATGGGACAACTGTGGTCGTGAGGGGCTAACATGGGAGTGGGAGCAGACCATGCATGCTAAATTTCCCGAACTATTTGTTTAAACTTGTATAAATGTTTGTGTTGTATAGAACATAAAATTTTGTACCACATTTTTGTTGAAGAGGTTTCTGAGTACTGTATGCAAATTTCAGGTCGAAATTTCTTGTTAGGAGGGGAGGATTATAACGGCCCAAATCTCGACGTTGAATGGGATGAGGGGCAACACGGCCTGGGACACGGGCGTGTCTAAAGCTGTGCCCTGCTATGTGTGAGTTACACGGTCGGGGACATGGGCGTGTCCTGGACTCGAGTGTTGGTAGGGCGGTCTCGAGTGAGCTCGATGAACTACACTTGACGATCCTCGAGTTGGGTACACAGCCTGTGACACAGGCGTGTCTAGGGCCCTGTCCCACTCTGTGCTCGACGTGTTCTCGAGTGAGCTCGATGAAATGCACTCGACGATCCTCGAGAGGGGCACACGACCTGTGACACGGGCGTATAAAAGGCCGTGTCAAGGGTCGTGTCCTTCTTTGTGCTTGATCAGGTTTGTGAGGACTGATGAACACGGGCTGGACACGGGCATGTCTGAAGCCATGTCTAGCACGCGGCCTGTGACAAGGGCGTGTCACACGGCCGTGTCCTGGTAGGGTCAAGTCAGTTTCTTTTCTGCTTAAGGCACACGGCCTATGACACGGGCGTGTCACAAGCCGTGTTTGGCCCAGTAAAGTGTTCTTCAGGGCTTTTCATGGCCGTTCATTCCTTTCAAATAGTATCCAGTAGTCTTGAGTTCTCTCTGCTGTTATAAGGATATGAGTTGAGGATAAACTCTCTCATTATCTAAGGCCTTTCTCTCTCTTTCTAAGAGGTAGAGAGTGGGGAGTGCAAGGGAGGAGGAGGAGGAATCCGGCTGCCGGTGGAGTTTCATATCCCCGAATCGCGTGCCGAGCCCCGATCTTTGGAGGCAAGGCCATTGCGGTGCTTCTCGTCTGGCTAGTTTTCCATGGCTCCAAAGCGATCGTCAAGGGTAACGATCTTTCTTCCTTCAACATGTGAAGTACTTAATTTGGCATATGCATGGGTTTCCCCCACCAAAAGGTGGATTATTGAGGGATTTGCCTTGGGTTTATTCTGTAAATCCCCAAGATGTCTTGCCTGTAGATCCGGAAAAGTGTAATACAGAATAAGCAGACTGTGTGAAGCCCATATGGACAGGTTGGACTGGATTTATGATGTTTTATTCTGCGCACTGGAGAAGACTCCACGTATAGATGAATATGCTTGTGGATTCGGTGGGTTGTGGGTAACAACCCCATCCGTTTACATAGTATATACTAGAAGGTTCGGCCGGGGCCCCACAACATATATCACAAAACAGGCGGTGAAGTTACGGTATGATACCAGAGTAGCGCAGCGCACCCTAACACATTGCATTCTAGCGGATCATGAACACTAAACTTGAACTCCACACCTGAATGTCCAACATATAAAAGATCCTCATTTATATATTACATAGGAATGTTTTACATATACAAATAGTTGGCCTTATGGCCTTACAGGGCTTTCACAACAGTGGCCTCAACATTGTCGCACAGGCCGGCCACGTATAAAGAAAACACAGCAGCTTTTCAAATAGCCTTCAAGTGCTAGCGGCGGAAGCAGCAACAACAATAGGGACTTCAGCCTTTATGCGTCCCGCTTGGCTCTCCGGCACCTGCATGGGTACATTCCACCCAACGGTGGCAAAAAAGCAACGGTCAGCATTCAGCTGACCAAATTATAACGACCCCACCCATTTTCCCGGGGCGGTGGTATTCCTTCCCTACAGGCAGAGCATTTTACAAGCATATATATTTCATATCATGTGCTTTCACGCACACATTCCATCACAACCGTCAGCCACTCCGCCCGACGATCCGGTTCTTGACGTTGTAGTATTTCTCTTGTCGATCCTAGGCTATGAGTAGCCTCTAGCGAATAGTACATATGGTCGAGTTTGCTTCATCGACTTCATTACGATTATAAACTCTAGCTTCGCCTGCTTCTACCCAAGCCAAAGGAGTACGACACTTCCGTCCATACAGAGCTTCATACAGTGCCATCCCGATGCTCACTTGGTAGCTGTTATTGTAGGAAAATTCCACCATGTAGAGATGATCTTCCCATCTCTTTCCAAAGTCCAGGGCGCACATACTGAGCATATCTTCCATCATCCTATTGGTCCTTTCAGTTTGGCCATCTGTTTGGGGATGAAAGGTCGTACTGAATGTCAACTTCGTGCCCAAAAGTTGATGAACTAGCCTCCAGTCATTCGATGTGAATCGCCCATCTCTATCACTTACGATGCTCCGAGGAACACCGTGTAGCCGCACAATCTGCTCAACATATAGTTTTGCCAAACTTTCCACTGAATCATCCCGTCTATTTGGCAGGAAGTGTGCCACTTTCGTTAGCCGATCGACAATCACCCATATCGAATCATTTTCGCGTTGAGATCTCGGCAACCCGTGCACGAAATCCATGGAAATATCGTCGAACTTCCATTCTGGAATCGGCAACGACTTCAAGTAACCGCCAGGCTTCTGGCATTCCGCCTTCACCATAACACAGGTTTGGCATTTGGCCACATAATGAGCAACATCTCTCTTCAGCACTGGCCACTAGAACAGCTTTTTCATATCCCTGAACATCTTTGTGCTTCCTGGGTGGATTGAGTACTTCGTATAATGTGCTTCATACATCAGTTCTTCCCCCAATTTACCCAAATTCGGGACGCACAAACGACCCTCCTTCCGCAGAAGATCATCATCCCAGGAGAACTTGCCCTCTGGCCCATCGTTAGCATAGCATAGGAGATCTTCATCTAGCCCCGTTGCTCGCCGCATCCGGTCTGCAAGGTCACACTATACCTCCGTACAGTTCGTACATGCATTGGCGGTGGAATTCTTGTCAAGACAAGAAATCTCCAATGCTTCCAGCTCCCGGATAAGACGTTCATCATGCGTATGCAACCAACTCGCACTTGCCGGAGCTCTCCGACACAAGGCATCCGCGGCTACATTCCCCTATCCGGGCGTATAGTGAATCTCAAAGGTGTAGTCACCAAGGAACTCCAACCACCTTCGTTGTCGTATATTCTAGTCTTTCTGCTCCAACAGGTACTTTAGGCTCTTGTGATCAGTATAGATATCCACCTTCACGCAATAAAGATAGTGTCGCCACAGCTTTAGTGCAAAAATCACCGCCGCCAACTCTAAGTCGTGGACGGGATAGTTTCGCTCGTGCACCTTTAGCTGGAATAAGCCATAAGCAATCACCTTCCCCTTTTGTAGAAGAACGCAGGCTAAGCTGCTCCCCTAGGCATCGCTATAGATTACAAATCCATCGGTACCACATGACGATGACAACACAGGCGTCGTGGTCAACCAAACCTTCAGCTCTTCAAAAGCTCGCGCGGACTCTGGCGACCAAACGAACTTCTGATATTTTCTCATCAGCGTGGCTAGTAGCAAAGCAATCCGCGAGAAGTTTTCAACAAATCTTTGATAGTAGCCCTCCAGTCCAAGGAAGCTCCTGACCTCAGCCACTGAAGAAAACACCGGCCACTCCTGTATGGCCTTTATATTTGTTGGATCCACTGCTATGCCCACTCCACTCACCACATGGGCTAGAAAATCCACTGACGATAGCCAAACTCGCACTTCGAGAACTTGGGATAGAGCTGATTCTGCCTCAAGGTATTCAACACCAACCGCAAGTGGTTTTCATAATTAGTTTCCGATTTCGAGTACACCAGGATATCATCAATGAACAGTATCACGAATAGGTTCAGGTACTCTCGGAACGTGCGGTGCATCAAGTCCATAAACATTGAGGGCGCATTGCATAGCCCAAACGGACATTACCGTGAACTCATAATGCCCGTACTGTATTCCAAATGCGGTCTTGGGAATGTCTCCTTCCCGAATCCTCAACTGGTAATAACCAGACTTCAAATCCAACTTGGAGTAGACGGTCGATCCCACTAGCTGATCGAACAACTCATCAATCCGCGGAATCGGATATTTGTTCTTCTCTATCAGCTTGTTCAGCTCGCGGTAATCAATACATAACCGTAAACCGTCGTCTTTCTTTTTCACGAAAAGCACAGGGGTGCTCCAAGGTGACATGCTTGGGCGTATATACCCCTGCTCCAGCAATTCTTGCAGTTGGACTTTCAACTCCGCCATTTCCTTTGGCGCAACGCGATATGGCGAGTGGGCCACAGGTGTTCGCACCTGGCACCAACTCAATCGTGAAGTTCAATCTCTTGCTGGGGTGGTAGCCTAGGGAGATCCTTAGGAAACACATCTGTAAACTTCGATACAATCAGAACATCGCTCACACTGGCCTTAGGCTCCACAGACTGAATTATCGTGAAGTATAACTCTGCGCCCTTCTGAACAGCTTTGATAACTTGGAGTGCAGACATCAAAGTCTCGCCAACTCCTCGCATACCCGCGAACCGCATTTCCTGCTCGCTATTCTGGCTCAACATGATCTCTTTTGACTGGCAATCAATCGAGGCATGCTGCTCTGCGATCCAAACCATACCAATATCACGTCAAATTTCGATATCGGCAATACAGATGCAGTTAAGCAGAAATCCCGACTTCTTATTTGAACCGCCACATCGCAAGCTCGATCCGCGAGCAAAACAACCATTCGGCAACACCACCCTGACGCTATCTATGTTTACATGACTAGGTATCCCAAGTCGCGCTATGAACTCTTTAGACATAAAAGAATGTGAGGCACCCGTATCAAACAGTGATGGCGCCACCGTGTTCCGAATCATTACAAATCCTGTGCCAATCATGTCACACACACAAGCCTCATACACATAGGCAATAAACAAAGCATGCATGCAATACAATACTCAAAAACTACATTCGTACCTGTGACGATCTTACTTTGCTTAATGGGCCTCCTGCAGGCCAAGATTATAGACCTGGGGCTACGCCTGTGAGGCAGAAGACTCCACCACTCGCCTTTCTCTTTTCCACATACGACGCTCCCGCCTTCTTTTCATTCTTTGGCGGCATCCGACATTCACGAGCTATATTCCCCACCCGTCCACAATTAAAGCATGTACGAGTATCCGGCCTTGAAGTGGCCCTCGACGTTGCTCCGATACAACTGAAGAAGGAGCTTGTCCCGCCGTCTTGGACTTCTTACCCCATCTCTTTTTATAAAATGATTTCGCCAGTCGGGGCACCTTAAATTTTGGCTGTGTCGCAGCCAAGGCCCGCTTCACGTGCACCCTCTTCATGTCTTTTTGTAGCGCGCATGCAGTGTCGACCAACGCTTGGAAGCCTTGGTTCACCAAACTAGAAAGAAGGAACCTCAACTCGTCCTGCAGTCCTTCATAGAATCTATTTGTCTTCCTCTGCTCATCAGCAAAAATAGAACCCGCATACCGCCCCAAGCATGTAAACTCATGCAGGTACGTTTCAACACTGCCATCATGCGCGTTAGCCTTTGGAATTCGTTCTCCATGGCAATACGTTGTACCGCCAGAAGGTGCTTTGCCAGGAAGAGTATAGAGAATTCCTCCATGGTCACTTGTGTTAATGATTTCCCTGCCAAGTGATATAGCTCCATCTCGTCCCACCATAAACGCGCCTCTACTTCCAACAAGAAGGTGTCTTAGGTGACTTTCTGATGTTCCTCCGATCCAATCGCCGTCATTATCCGCTTGATGCACGATAACAAATCTTCTACCTGCGCAGGAGATCCCACTCCCGAGAATGTAGGCGGATGAAAGCTCATAAATTGCTTCAACTTCTTCTCAGCTGCTCAAGGTTCTACAGCCGCTACAGGTTCTGGCCTCGCCACAACCTGTTCTGGCCTTACTGTCGGCTGTGCTTGCAAAATCGGCTAGGCTTGCAACATGGCGAACAAAGCCTAAGCAACTAATCGTACAGTTTCAGCAAATGGTGGAGGTGTAGGCACCTCAGCTTCTGCCGTACTTTCATCAGAACGCTGGGGCTCCGATTGCCCATCTCAACTCTGTGTCACCTATAGGTGAACAAGACACACACATTAGCGACCATAGACAACCAAGGGCAACAAGGTAGGAACACGCAGGTTCCGCAAACAGATGTATTTGCATTCCTACAGTGGACATTCTGGAGTTCAATCTTGTTAACTTGGTTCGCACAGACACGTGCGCGCCACCCCACAAAAGAAGTCGACCACGACGTTGAAAGGGAAAGACCAAGACAGCGGATACCAAAAATGTTACAACCTCATCCGTTTACATAGTATATACTAGGTCTGGCCGGGCCCCACAACATATACCATAAAATAGGCGGTGAAGTTACGGTATGATACCAGAGTAGCGCAGCGCACCATAACACATTGCATTCTAGCGGAAGCCTGAACACTAAACATGAACTTCACACCTGAATGCCCAACATATAAAAGCTCCTCATTTATATATTACATAGGAATGTTTTACATATACAAACAGTTGGCCTTATGGCCTTACAGGGCTTTCACAACAGTGGCCTCAATGTTGGCGCACAGGCCGACCATGTATAAAGAAAACACAGCAATTTTTCATATGGCCTTCAAGGGTTAGTGGCGGTAGCAGCATCAACAACAGGGAATTCAGCCTTTATGTGTCCCGCTTGGCTCTCCCACACCTGCATGGGGACATTCCACCCAATGGTGGTAAATAGGCAACAGTCAGCATTCAGCTGACCAAATTATAACGACCCCACCCTTTTTCCCGGGCGGTGGTATTCCTTCCCTGCAGGCAGAGCATTTCACAAGCATATATTTCATATCATGTGCTTTCATGCACACATTCTATCACAACCGTCAGCCACTCGGCCCGACGATCCGTGCACTCAGGGCACATTCTTGGTGTACCGGCAAACCAGCGTCACACCACCGTATCAGGGTCACAACACAACGGTAAAACAATGAGCATTTCACTCCATGGTGTGCAGCCGGAGTTCTAGTCGTAATGCACCGGGACTGGCCCGTATCCCCCCATTGTATCATGGCGCGCAGTCCTACAACTCTTGCTATGTGCTCCAACAGACCGTACTTTCAGGTCTCACGTCGGATGGACATAGCGCAGGTCGGATCATCCACCCCCCGTTGCTCAAATCACATTACCATCACCGAGTACGACGTACTCACGGCTAATAAAAGGTGCGGGTCGGTTTCACCAATGCTGTTCTGGCATTCAAGCCTGGTGCTTTCCTATCCTGGCGCACACCAGTACTTACTCTTACTACACTTACATTTCCATATCACACATCAGCGGGGTCTTTCCTGGGCCAATAGTACTTT